>CM053787.1:745018062-745520562 GCA_028749045.1 Cupressus sempervirens
CAAGTCATGGTGTTAACCTATTCCTATCTATCAAGGATAGGTACTTCCTCAAAACTTTTCTTACAAGCATGTCTACTTGGAGTGGACAATTTTGCAAAAGTAAATGTGGAACAACTTCCTTACCTGACTTGGGGCCTAGTTGAAACTAGCATGTAAGAATAAGTATTTAGCATAACAAGAAAAAATAGATCCTTTTTGGGTTAATACTTTTATATTCAAAATCATCACTGGTTAAAAGATAGAACAGAACAAATATCTTGTCAAAAGTGCTCAAGAATTCACAACACTAGTGATTCTAGTTAAGTGTTGAGCAAGAAGCTCCATAGGAACTAGCCAATAGAATGAGGTATCTAATTTTTTGAAAAATGAGAAAAAGAGACATTAAGTTTGTATTTGAGAAAATATACTCATCTTTTCATCTTTAGACAATACTAGACATGGATATTTCATACTAGACTATGGTAAGATTAGGTAAAAACACCCCTAATTCAATTAAAATGCAATCTAAACTTAATTTTGCAAGCATGAAAAATTAGGTGATGGTTTATAGTAAACCAAACAATATAAGTTCAACAAATTATATCATGTGATATTTTGTACAATAAGAAGATGACACTTTCTTGACATGAGATACTTCCTAGAAAATTGTATGATACAGCATAACATAGTAGGGTGATTAAGTTTGTTAAGTAGTGCTACACTTCTAGAAAATCAAAAGTATTGTATGATATTTCTCAAAATTGGTGTATGATAAAGGGCTAGTAAAATCTATAGCATGTGACTTCTTGCCTAAAACGCCTACATTTCAATTTGATTTTTAGGTTTTTTTAGGCTAGAATATAGTCATGACATAATAAAACTCTAGTTTGCAATACTAGACAAATGTTTGAGAATAACTGAGGATATAAGTATGTCTTCAAACAATTGAACAAGGGACAAAGTGACCTTGTCAATACAAGAACTTGTGATATCAAAAATTAAAACCCTATGAATGATAACATCATGTGTATGTCCAAAATGTTTCCACAAGTCTATCACATTTGAAAACACATCAAGAAAAACTACCTAAAGGTCATAGCTCATTACTCAACAACTTGGCCAATGCTTGATGCCCCTCACCTCCCACAAATTGGTTTCCTACAATAGATGTTGGCTTTGTCAAAGAGGTGTCATTAGCACAAACAAAGGGACACAAATAGTGAGTGTAAAAATCTTGGGGTGATTTAGATAGTCCACTAGGATCAATCCTTGCAAAAAGATGTTGAGTGGATAATAAGGGTAGGTTCTAATCCTAAGGTGTTTAGAAAGGGTCATGTTCACAACACTCCTCTTGCACCTAATAACATGGCACCTTGTCAAAGACAAGTAACATACCTTCCAGCCATAAGAGTACCTTAAGCATTCTCGCTTAGTGGTTTCCTAATGGTCACAATCCCACAAGTACTTCCACTAAATGAAAACAAGTGTTATGCCCCCCAAGCCTTTGGCCTTTGTCAAGGGGTTTGTGATGATAGTGGGTCAAGTCAGCTATATTTTTCTCATTCCCACTTCAGATTATTTCTATTGGTATATTTCCACCAATAGTAGGCTTTCTAAAGTAGATATCTCACTAGGAGACAAACAAAATGGATCCACACTAAGAGGTCAAGATTTATGATTCACCCAAATAGTGAAGAGCATACTCTCCTATCCTTGGTGCTTCCCCCAAATAGGCCAATAAAATTAATTAGTACCACTAAAATGTGGAATATACTACTCACTTTCAAGACTTGATCAAGGGTCAATATTTTTTATTCACCACAAGGGTGAAAAGCATACTCTTCTACAAAAAATGAGACCTACTAGCAATCTTTATGTGCCTAAAAAAAGAAGCAACTAGCATATGTTGCACATGGAAATGAAGTAAAAATTAAGCACACTCGATTTATTTTTTTTTTCTTTTCTTGGGAAGCCCTACAAAAATATTAGTAGTCCATTTTTATCAAATAGTCTTTGACATATTTTCTTTTAATAAGTAATTTTGTAAGCAACTTAGGCAACCCTGAAAAACAAATGAGTTAGTACCCCAAAGAGAGTTAGCCAAAATCTGTAATAAACTTGCAAAATATAGGTCAAATAGTAAATAATGCAAAATATCCAAGGAGATATTTCAAGGACACAAGATGTTTATCAAAAATTGAAATAACCTTCTATTCTATACCAAATGAAGTTTTCTATTGCATAAATACCATATGATACTTCATTGTATTACTAGGTGATACTTTATGCATGTACGATACTTTGTATTAAGGAAGATGAAAGACTTTAGAACTAGAGTATGAAAAAACTATAGTGTGGGATACTTTTAACTAGTAAAGTATCACATGGATATGGGAAAAAATATTATATGATACTAGCAAAGTATCACATGGTAACTCCAACAGCAAAAAAGAAAAATTGATGAAAACAATAAGTAAAGAAGTAATGAAAACATAAAAATAAAGGCAAAACAGAGTTGTTCTAGCCCATGGTGGGTGCCAAAAATGTACACATAGAAATGTACACTTATC
This sequence comes from Cupressus sempervirens, assembly GCA_028749045.1. NCBI lineage: Eukaryota > Viridiplantae > Streptophyta > Pinopsida > Cupressales > Cupressaceae > Cupressus > Cupressus sempervirens. The sequence continues at coordinate 745,020,612 of CM053787.1, forward strand.
TAAGTCCTTCAATTTGAAAGATCTCATGGATTAAGAGCTCCAAATGTCAACCTCAAGCTACATAGTCATGGAGTGCAAAGGAATGAAAAATAGCAGTGAAATGACTCTCAAATGAGCCTAAGAAATGTCACCCATTGCAAGTACACCATGAAATGAGAGATTTGAAGATAAGAGAAAGGATTCTAGTGTCCAAGATCTACCATGGAATGCTATGTAAAATACAACTAAACTATATGAAATTCAAATAATTTAAACTAAGAAAACAATATGAAAGTATTGCAATCCCAATAATTAAACTAAGTGTGCTACTCTATTGCATAAAAGAAGCTATTCTAATGTCATATGACACTAAGACACAATGATATGCAAGCGTGAAGATGAAGCCATAAAATCCTATAAAAGATCCAAGAGTAACCATAGAAAAATATGTAGCATAACATTGATGTAAAGAAGATGGATCCTTAGATGAGGAGAGAGCTCTTCATTTTAAAGAAGTACACGCAGTGGAGATCATGAGAGAAGAAGATTTAATCAAGCATGGGGAGTTGATTTTTTCATGATCCATGTGTGCAAGATCATTTCTACCAATCAAAAGAGTTGACTTTATATCTCCATGTGAGACAAAAGGTCTTTTATTTTATTTTTAAATTGGGAAAATGACTCTATGTGTGCAACTTAGGATAAGAGATGAAAGGGGTATTCTATTTAATTAAAGGGGTGTTCCTTTTAATAAAATATGAACTTAGGATATGGTGGTCAAACTATAGGATAAAATAAAAATAAATTGATTTTTAAAGATTTTATCTAGGTAAATGATTTAATAATTTTTAGCATATTGTTCAGAAAGGGAATAATAGTGTAGATGACCAGTTTTAGGTTATTTCAACAGTCATTGCAATCACATTTGTTGATGTAATTAATCAGTTACTAATTAAACTTTACTTAAGTTTACTTAGGTTAATGCATTATCATATTAGTCATCATGTAGACACCTATGAGTTCATAGATTCATATGAGTTGTCATGTTGACAACACAATAGTTTGCACTCCAATTGAGCACATGTTGTCTACTACATCTCTTTATGAGATGCACCTTTGTATTCTTACCCTCTCATTGTTGCATGTACATTCATGCACAATGGAGGATAATCCACTCTTGGTGGACATGTTCTTAATTGTTATGCTTATCTCTTTTATGAATCCTAGACATATTAGTTACCTTTATATACAAGACACTAATATAATGTATTCATTTCATATACATTATCATTTTGATCATTACTAAAATTCTCATTTGATCACTATTTGTCTCTCTTGTGCTATCTACTAAGCTTCTTCATCTTGGTGTTGAATTATTGCCTTAGGAAAATTCTTACACGGTATTAGAGCCATGGGAGCTTCATTGCATAGCCATTGGAGAGCTTCATTTTGCTTCACTTTGGATGGCCATGATTTAGATCTAGATATCTATAGTTATTAGGAGCATTTTAAGAAAAGATCTAACCTCACCATTGCATTTGGGTGGTTGCTTCCATAAATTTTTACTATAAATACACCTATCTTAGGAAAAAGTCAAACTTGAGACAAAAAAATTTGTGAATTGGACTTGGAAGCCCAATTTTCCAATTTGGAGGATAACAAGTCCCTTCTTTATGACAATCTTATTCACTATGATATGATAGCCTAGTAAGCTTGGGTACCTTGTTCAAAGAACATAGAGATTGACCATCACAATTGAATCTTTGATTTGCTCCAATAGTACACACTCTCACCCAACCCTCGGGTACATGTGGTCCCCTCTTTGCACTCATAGTCAACCTTGAGCTCTATAAAGATCTTGCATGAAGATTTTGATCTAATCCAAATTTATTAAGTAATACACATTCCAGTAGTCACACTATGATCCTCAACCTAAGTATGTGATCCAAGTTATCCATCAAAGTTCTTCTACAAACTTTGTATCTTACTGGTCATCAGTCCAAACTTTGCCAATCTAAGCTCATTTATGAGTGGAGAAATCCAATTCTAAAGGGAATTCAGTCATTGCTAGACATTATACATTGAAGCTTAATTTGCAGTTTGGAGCATTTGATCTCATTCACGAGCTTGTTCCATCATTCCACAACCTAGTTTCTACTCCATCATCGAGTTTGACAATTCAATAAACCATTGAGCTTAGATCAAAGACCTCAAGTTCCTGACTTGAGATCTCCAAGAAATCAAGCCTGCCAAATGGACTACCACACTATTGTCATAGCCAATCCAAGGCAAATTCTAGTTCAATGAGTTTCATCGCCATTGGTTGTCAAGCTCATTCAACATGGTGATTCAATTGCAATTTGTGGCATTTATAGTTAACTTTCATTGGTAGACCAAACTCATCCCACTTTGCTCCAAGTTATAGCGATGACATTTAGATCCACATGCAAGCACTCTGCCATGATTTCTCATAGTGACTCTCAGCCCTAATCAGGCCCTAAGCCTAATCAAATCTATAAGAATTTGTACAATACATTTGGACAATCGAGCATGTAGGTTCCACTCCATATTTGACCATAATGATCCCACTAATGACCACACATTGGGAAGTGAGTCACCATCATGCACATTGAAACTAGACTGCTACATCATCTAAGCATAGTATCAATCAAATCTACCCTCTACACATCATTACTAACATTGCCCATGTCTGTAGTGAGAAATGGTACCTTGTCAAATTTTGTAAAAGAATCTTTTTTCCATTTTTACAAATATTCATTGGATAAATTTGACAATTGTATGAGGGTACTTGGTGATTCTTTTAATTTTTTGCCTTGACAAGACTCAAACTATCAAGTTTAGGCATTTTTTATGATGTTAGAAAGCATTTCAAAATTGGACCCCTTACCATATTGATTTTTAGTTTTGTAGTCCAACTTTGCAAGGCCATAAGTCACTCATCCAAACTCCAAATCAAGCACAATTTTTTTATTTTAGGCTACATTTCCTAAATTTTAACATTGGTGCAACTATTTTTTGGTTTTGGTGAGAAATTTGTTTAGAATTGAGAGGTTTTGGTGATTGTTGCTGAGCAATCCTCCTTTCTACAACTTCAAAGGCTTTGTTTGAGCTCATATGGAGACATTTTCAGGTGTTATTTTTTTGAAAGTGCATATGTTTTCACCTACATTCCAAATTTGGTATCAAACTAGAGTAACTATAAGTATATATTGTACTTTCACCATTAGGTCATTTGTGACCTATTTCAGCACTTGTACTTGTAACTATAAAAATTATAAGTTTTCTTTATTCCATTTTGACAAGCAACCAATTGTAAATGCACTATAAATAAAGTGCCAAAAGCATCACTTTTGAGGGGGTGTCTTGTGTTCTTGTGTCTCTCTTTCTCTCTTATGAGTTTTTAATTTTTGCATCATGGGTTCACCTAAAACTCCACTTTTAACTTCACATAATTATACTACATGGAAAGATATTGTATGCAGTAGACTAATGGAAAAAGGTTTAAATCTATATGTTGATGGTACAATTGCAAAACCTACTGATGTTAATACACCAGTTGATCAGCAAATTAAATACAACTAGGCTTTAGGAATTATTAGGAGTTGTGTTCATAGAGATCTCTTCTTCCACATTTCCAGCTTTAAGGGTGCCAAGGGTTCTTGGGAGAAACTTGAAGGGTTGTATGGTAAGGTGGATGAGGAAAAAGGCTTCCAAATTGAGGATGATCTACTTCTATTAGATCCTAAGAATTTTGACACAATTCAAGACTATGTCAACAAAGCCAATGAGTTGAGATCACTACTTAAGGATTGTGGTAATCTCATGAAGGATGATAGATTGATTCATCACATCTTGAAGAGGCTACCTTTAGAGTATGCATCTTTTGTTTCGAGTTACAACACTCACAAGTTGACCATGGGAAGTGCCTTCACTAAGACTTCATTTGATGCATTTGCAAAAATGTTGATGTTGGAAAAATCAAAGTTGATAGATATGGAAATTCTCAAGTCATCAAAGTATAAAGTATCGGTGGCTAATAATAAGAACTAAACAAATCAAGGTGGAAAAAGTTTCACCAGCAAAAAGAAAAAGCAGTGGAAGCCAAAATCATAGTTAGAGACACAACAATCTTCCTCCTCACAATAAGGAAATTCTTCTTCCAAAAAGAAGATAAACAACAACAAGAAGGATAAATTATTTTTTGTATATTACAAGAGACCAAATCATGATGAGCATCATTGCAAGACTAAGAGAATAGATGAGTTGGAAAACTTACTTAGGAAGAACAAAATCAATGTGCCAAATTCTTTGAAGGATTCAAATCAATCTACTTCAAAGGGAAAAGGGTAAGCACTTATGGAAAGTTCATGTTCTTGAAGGGAATGGATTCCTAATTCGGGTGCCTCACATCATATGGGTTCTTTAAAAGGACACTTTTCTTCATTGGAGCAATCTGAGGTACCTCATGTCTTTGTAGGGAATGATACAAAAGTGGAAGTTGAAGGGAAAGGACAAGTTGAGATGGAAAATGGAGAGTTCAAAGATGTTCTCTATGTTCCTAACCTTAGCACTAATCTTCTTTTAATTTACCAAATCACTCACTATGGAGGTGGAAATAAAGTTTAGTTCATTCTTAATTCTGTTATGGTGCAAAATCTTAAGGATGATGCATTGGTTGTAGTGGGTAAAGTTAATCATGACACAAGGCTTTATTCTTTCTCCCACTTTGTGCCTGAGTCTCCTTCACATGCCTTGTTGACACATTCAAAATCACAAAGTAAATTATGGCATGAACAGTATGGACATCTTGCCTTCTACTATCTTCATCATCTTAGCTCAAAAAATATGGTCAAAGGTCTACCTACAATCAACTTTTCTAAGGGTGAATGTTCAACTTGTTCAATGGATATGCATCTAAAGGAGAAGTTTGACAAAGGGAAGTCTTGGAGAGCATCAATAGTTATTGAGTTGGTTCACATGGTTTTGGTAGGCCCCTTTTAGTAACATTAGTTAGCAAGGGTGGCTATGTTCTCACTTTCGTTGGTGACTTTTCACGCTACACATGGGTCTACTTTTTTTATCACAAGAATAAAGTGTTTGATAAGTTTCTAGCCTTCAAGATTCATTTTGAGAAGCAATCAAGTAAATCCATCAAGGTTCTTCATATGGACAATGAAAGTAGATATGTGAACTCAAGACTTAGAGACTTTTGTGAAGTTGAGGGTATTGAACTTCAGAATCGAGTAGCATTTAGTCCACAAAAGACAAGTGTTGTAGCAATGAGGATTAGAACTCTTAAGTCAATGGAAAGTTGCATGATTCAAGCTAAGTCTCTTGATATAGCACTTGAGATAGAAGCTATAGGTAATGCCAATCACATCCTTAATAGATCTCCTCATAATGTCTTAGATGGAATGACTCCTTTTGAGGCATGTTTCGGAAGAAAACTAGTTGTGAAACACTTCAGAGTTTATGGTTGTCTAGCATGGGCACACATATCTTCAAGGGAATGCAAGGCACTACCACCAAGGCCTTGTAAATTCATTGGATATGAAGAAAGTGTTAAGGAATATAGACTTATGGATCCTAAGACTCATGAGTTATTCATAGAGAAGAATGTTCACTTTGAGGAAATTCACTTAGCTTATTCTCTAATCCTCTCCATACTTCATACATTGTGGAAACTGATAGTGATTCAACAAGTTCATATGTGACGTATCCTTCTAACAGATGCAAGATGAGGTCATAAAATCAAAGAATTCCACATGCATATTTTACTATAGTGATAGGTCCATGTAATTTAGTATAGTTGAGTACACCTTGTCTTCCAATTACAGCATCAGGGGATGACTACTTGACATATATTTCAGGTTTGTTTGTGAAGTACTACATAGCAGATCTAAGAGACATTATTGATTATATACATCTTCTCTTTGATGAAGATAATCCTTCTTCAGTTGTTACCAGGGAACACTCTGACCCTCTTGTCCATTCTCTACATGATCAATCTTTCAAGGTTGATATGATTGTGGATCCTTAATTACAGCCATTATAGGAGGTCTTTGTATCATTTGAGGAGATAGTTGGTTGTTTTGGATATTTTCTACATCCATCCTTTCTAGATCCTAACTTGTTCTTTTCAATAGTGTTGGAAGGAGTGAGCATCAGTATTGACACAGGAATAGTTGAGCAATTTTCAAAGAGACCATTCATGTTCACAAATCTTTCTACACATTGGGGAAGCATCTCATATGTACCTATGACATTGTTTCTTCCTAAAGGGAGGAATATTATTCAGTAGTCATGGATCAGTGTTCTGTAGTGAGGGGGTACTACCTTGTCTCCTTCCTTCTTCTTATACTTATTCTCTCTTATGGGGGGGGCCTTTTCCTCTTATGGGATTTTGTCCAAGTCTCATACTTCTTTATTGTATATACATGATGTATCTTGTAATGGGGGGTCTTAATTACTCCATCCATCCATGCATCTTGTTTTTTCATCTCTCTTTTTAGGGGAGGGTTTTTTCCATGAGGTTTTCTCTCTTTTTCCACTAAAAAATTTACATGGGTACCTAACATGGCCTAGTAGCCAAGACCAATATTGCATTATCATCTAACCTTTTTGATCTTAAGTGGATTCCCCTAAGTTGCACTTAAGGGAGGGTGTTGGCATAATTAAATATTTTCTAATTACACTCTACTTAAGTTTACTTAGGCTAATACATTAGCATATTAGTTGTCATATAGACACCTAGGAGTTTGTAGATTCATATGAGTTGTCATGCTGACAACACAGTAGCTTGCACTCCAATTGAGCAGATGTTTTCTACTACATCTCTTTACAAGATACACCTTAATATTCTTATCCTCTTATTTTTGCATGTACATTCATGCACAATGGAGGCCAATCCACTCTTGGTGGACACGTGCTTAGTTGTTATGCTTATCTCTTTTATGACTCCTAGACATATTAGTTTCCTTTATATACAAGGCACTTATATGATGTATTCATTTGATATCCATTATCATTTTGATCATTATTGAGATTCTTATTTGATCACTATTTGTCTCTCTTTTGTTATCTACTAAGCTTCCTAATCTTGGCATTGAATTATTGCCTTAGGAAAACTCTTACAAAATCAAAAACACTAGGAAAAGAGAAAGCTATTTTTTGTGTCGAAATGGTCCATGTATTACAACCAGAGCTGCAAAATAAATGCATCTTTCAAGAATCTTTCACTGTAGCACAATCCAATCTATCACCTAAGGAGCCCTCCTCAACCAACCAAAATATCTTGTATGCTACTAAATCAAGAGTCCCTCCAATGATAATGTAGATGTATACCAATCAACTATGGTATGAGAATCAAGAATTTTTCTGCTAAAATCTTCATTTTCTCCTTGATTAGAGCTCTATTCACACATTCTCCCTCTCCATCATGCTCCCCTTTCCCATGTTTGGACTCAAAAAAGCTCCAAATATTAGGCACACCACTCTCTACATACATTCTACACAACCAAAATAACATGTGGGTGTTCTTGAATTGACCTATGCATTTATCTGATCGAGTGATATGTCTATCAATAGTAATATCATGTTCTTGTAAGAACTCAAAATAATGTTGGACAAAATCATGAGAGTGAGATCTATTATCTCCCATATAAAAGTAGTACTCTCTAATTATCTTCAAGTTATTTTTTGCACTATCAAAATCATGTCTATATGTTATGTGGACAAAAATAGCAATCTAAATGGAGTTATAATATTGATATTGTGTCTCATTTTGGGGTTGTAATGTGTAGTTCTCTACAAAGTCAATAACTGATATAATAGTGCCAATGGAGAAAGTGTCCTTAAACATTATAAATTGTTGTTCCAAACATTGAGACCTATGACTATTTCTTGCATACTTGTAAAAAAGAATAATTAGCACATGCATTTATTTTGTAACTAACTCACATATAGAGCCTTCACTCCACTCTCCAATGTGAACTTCACTATTTCGTAAACCTTTTTCAAAACAATTTTCTTTTCAAGATCTTCTTTTCGTCAAAAAAATTGATAGACCACCATATTGTGAGTAATTCTCATTTAAGTAATTGTTTCTATAAAATAAACAACCATCATCTCTAGGAAATAAGAATTGATCTAGTAATGATCTTGATGATTTTTGAAGGCAACTAGCACTACACATCTCCAACATTTCATTAGTATGCAAAGTATAATAGATAGAGCATAAAGTTTCATGGTGCATAGAAAACTTCGCATGATATTTGTAACATGTATTTTTAATCTTAAGTGGCACACAATGAAATGGCTTCATTGATTCAAAAGCTTTTTTTGATATATGCAATGTTGGATCAGTCTTAGAAAGCTATTTAAATGACATTGTTTGACTTACCTCCAAATAATTTTTTGGATGCAGAGTATGTCTTTATTTTCAATCCTCAACTTCAAAACATCCTTCACATTTTGGGACACTCTTGAACCAGAGTGCCAAAATTGTGTAATTTTTTCCTTCACATTATCAATTAGTTTCTTATCAAAATGTAGAAGACTCTTAGAGTAAGCCCATGTATCAATTTGAGGAGGATAATCAAGTCTTTCTCTACTTCCAAGTGCTCTACTCAAAGTTGTATGACTTATGTTCAAGTCAACAGAAGTTTGTCTAATAAATCTCACTTTTCTCAAATGATGGCTTATTAAGGATGTTGTAATAATGATCTATGAGTACTTGTCTTGTCCTTTTCACCACTATTTTTTCCTATGCTATTGAGAGAACTAAAAAAATTCTTCACAATAATGATATTTCTCTCCATTTTTTTGTTGAAAAGAATTTTCAATTTGCATAGCATATATCTTAAATTTTATATCATTAAAATTTTTACAAAATGTCAACATAGCTCTACCAATGTCTTCTTGCAAAAAAATTGTTCATATACTTTTGAATCCCACAAATGGGCCATTCTACATGATCTCTTCCCTTCCAACATTCTAAAAATAGTTTCATCAATGTCTATTAACCACTTTAGTGTTCTACAAGGTTTAGGGTCAAATGTTTATCTTTCTTCATTACAAGGATCCTAATTTTAATTATAATGAGGAGATGTGTAAGGTTCGTTTATAACATTATCATTGTCATTCTCAATTGTTGTATTTTCCCTTTCAATCTCTACATTTTTCTCTTTGATTAATATATTGTCATTCACAACATTAACTTGATTCATATTATCAAATTCAACATCATCTTCACTATAAACTACTATTATGGGCTCAACCTCAATCACATTTAACATACCTTGTCTCTTTTTATGATAATTTTCCCTATAGTCCTCAATTCCTTCATTCATCACCTTCCTCTTTTGTTTATACTTTCACCTACTACCACTCCCCATAGTGTCAATAGTTCTAGGACACCTAATCAAATGATTGGACTACTTTTTGAAAATCTAGGCACCAAATTTTGTCTTTTCCTTGCAAAACTCTCAAATCCCACAAAAAAAGTATTTGCATTTTTGCATGTCTTGGGTAGGGGAACCACAATGTTTTTTTTTATAAGTTCACAAGTAAAATATCATATACCTAATATATTGGGCATCTAATATATCAAAAACCTGATAGTTTATCATATAAATATATAAAAGTGTCACATGTTAAATAGTGGGTGTGGATTATAAGTTGATGAGGGGTCTTGATTATCTCCTCCATGATCCAAGTGATTTCCAAGATGTATATTTTTATTGTTATAAATTGGGTCCTAATCAAATAATAATGTGTAGTCTTTTAAATTACAAAATTATTGTATTTGATATATATAAATTATAAGGTATATTATGATAATATTTTATATCATATTATATTACATTATATTATAGCATATTTTATTATAATACATTATATTGTATTTTAACATATTATACTATATTATATGACATAGTAAATAGGATATTCATTCTTGTAGGTGAAAATGGGTCATAAAGTACCCTATGACTCATTTTAACCCATTCAACAATAGCATATGTCCCTAGGGGTTGTAGGGTTCCTAGCGACACATTATTATTTTTTCTAATGGGTCAAAAGGGGTCATAGGCTTTCTACCTTGTCCATGATATGAAACCTTGGGATATATTGTACTTTTTCCAATGGATTGAATGGAGTTGTACATTATCATATGACCCCTTCTAATCCATTCAATGATAACATATATTCCTAGGGATCTTAGGAACTCTAGGGACATATGTTATCACTAAATGGGTTGAAAGTGGTCATAGGGTACCATATGATCCCTTGTGACCTATTCAATGATAACATATGTCCCTAAGGGTCTTAGAACCATTAACAACATATTATATTAGTTTCAGTAGGTCAAAATATGTCATAGGGTACCGTATTATTGAAATTATGTGTGGTACACACATTGCATAATATTATTTTATTGTTTTATTTTATTTTACTATGTAATGTTGCACCTAGGAGTACCTAGATGGGTGTGCAACATATAAAGATTCCAATGAGATATAGTTGATGAGTTGTATTGTAACATTGTTATGACGTAATTATTTAATATTAGGGGAAAAAAAAAATTCCCAATATTAAATGTGCGGTCAATGGATTAGGTAGCACATGGTTTTAGCACATGATTTATGTAATACCACTTGGTGGTTTTGTGGGACCTAATACTATATAAGAAGCCACAAGGGTAGTTGTTGATGTAAGAAGACAAAAAAGGGAAAAAGGGAAAATCAAGAGTTGAGTGGGACAAGGATTTACAAGTTAGCCAAGGGAGCATTTGTGAAGGTTGGAAGCATGGCATGGGATGTGTGGATTCATATTTGTTCACATAGGTTTCTTAGTTGTGGCTATGATTTTGAAGGCTTCCATGGTTGTATTGCAATGGTATTTTTGTTGAATAATACATGGTGATGGATTCTTTTAAAGGGTTGGTTTTTTCCTCGATGAGGGTTTCACAAGGGATATCTTGTATCACATCTTTGTGGGTATGTTGTCTATTCTCTTGCATGTGGATTTCAATTGCATATTAATTTCAGATCTAATATGGGTTATGTGGAAATGATTATATTCTTTCTTGAAATTTTCCTTACAAGTGGTATCAGAGCTATGGTTTTGTTGTTGTAAACCTAGATTGAATCCATCAGAATGCATGAGAGGATTAAAAAGAGGGTAAGATATATGGATTTTGTAAGTTGTTTATTGTAGATCTAAGGGTTTTGGATTTTCTAATATGATGGGATGATGGTATATTTTTGGGCATGTGAAATTATTGGTCAAGTGGATTTTTTTAGATATTTCATTTAAATGAGGGTTTTAGAGGAAGTGTGCATAAATGACCTCTAGGTAAAAATAGACCTCACCATTGGATTTGGGTTAATGTTTTCATAAATTTTGATATATAATATGCCCTAGTTTGGCCATGTTGAGAGAAAATGAAAGAGGTTTTCAATTTCAGCCCATGATGGCAATCAAATTTAATCCCATCAGAATTGTCATCTCAAGAAGATAAATGTAGTGAAAATGGTAAAAGGATTATTTTAGTAAAATTATCATAATATTCTCTTAGGGTATTACATTTTAGACTTCTTATATTTGTTGGAAAGATAATTTACAACACTACAAGTTGGTTCAAGTTTGATTCTATGATTTTGATATTTTGTCAAGTTTTAAGAGCTTGAAAGTTAGATGTTATTAATTTTGAGCATGGATTAGGGCATAACTTGGGAATACAAAGGGATTTTGGACTTCAAATAGTCAACATAAAGATCTACATATTGGTTTAGATTTGGAGCAAGTTTGGCATGATTTATTTGGTGATATATTTATCTGAATGATTTATGATATATATTGACTATGGTAATAGTGTGAGTTTATGACATTGTATATTTTAGATATTTGAGATTTAATGTCATTGTACACTCAACTTATATTTTAGATTGGTCTTGTGATGATATAGTTATTAGTGTTTGGTTTGCATATGTATGATTAGTTTTTGGGTCTACAAGTTGTGCAGTGTTGTAAGTTGTTTATACTTACAGATTGCATTTATGGCTTGGTAATGGATTGTTTTTTCTCATTGATCTTTCATTATGGATGAATATTTAGATTTTTTGCTTGGATTTGGGTTGTCTATGCCTTTAGTCACATGATTTTTTATTTTTACTTCATGTAGAAGGGATGAGATATTGTTGCTAGGTATAGTCATGGTGGATGATTGTGGTTAAGTATTTTATGGTTACAACTTGGACACATTGAGAGTTAGTTTCTCAGTTCATTGATGTGATCATGGTGTCATTTATTTAAGCATGACATGATTGGATCTACAATTACATCCTTGATGTTCATTATTTTGTATTTGTGATTTGGTTATGGTGGTATATCTTCTTGGTTGAGGATGATGGTTATTTTATTTCTTTTGAGGGGCTCATGATGTGCACTTTGAGTTCTTTGATGATTTTATGCCTTGGTTGATTCTCATGGTTGGAGGAAGTTTTTTCATCATGATTTCATGGATAGCTTGGACACATGGTTTAGTTGGAGCTTCTGACAGTGATGGGAGGTGACCAATACAAGATTGGTTCCTAGTTTGGTTTGTATCTTCTTGGGTTGGAGATCTCAATTTTACTAAGTACTAACACTTTAGTTGTGTGAGTGTAGACTTGGAGGATCTTCATGTGTGAGATGGATGTTATGATTTCATGGGTGACTTGGTACCACAGTTGAGTGGGAGTTTTTGGCATTGATATTTTTATTAATTGTTTGCAAATGTTGGAGGTTTATCTTAGATCCTATTGCTACATAAGTGTATTTGAAATTTGCATGGTGTGTTGGTATCTTCATGATGTGTGGAGATGGTTGCATCTTGAGGACTCATGGGGCTCTTGGTAAATATGTGGTTTATTCTTTCATTTGATATGTTATCCTTGGTGTTAGAATGATTTTAGTATTATGTCATGGTATACTCTTGATATGAATTTAGATTTTTGACATGTAATAGTATGTTCATATAGAGCATGTTATTCCTTTGGTTGAGATGGTTTAGATCATGTTGTCATATTTTTATTCCTAAGGCCATGGGTTGAACTTTGACATTTATCTTGGTTTAGTTTATTGGTATTGAGTACATTAATCATTTTTTGGATACTTTGTGATATTTATATTTTATATTTGGAGTTGGCATGGATACTTAGAGACGGCGGTGATGCTGATTTCTCATATGATTACATAAGTATTTGGTTGGATGGTTGATAGTTTCAGTAGGAAGTATAAGGGGAATTCACTTAATATGGACTTGAGAGGATATTTTTCTTAGATGAGTCTTGGTTGGAGACTTGGATATCACGATGAGCATTCTCATTCCCCAATCTTGGTCTACTTGATGGTTTTCTACTTGAGAGGTATAACCCATTATTTCTCTCAAGTGTATTATATTATTGCTTCTTTTTCATGGATATGGATCTTGATCTATAATTCATGATTTAGTTCTAGAAGGTTCATTTGAGAGACGGTTTGGAATTAGTTATCTCCTTGTACATATGTTTTTGTTATGCTGGTTGATTTTGGGAGATGGTTTTATATTGGGCATAATCCTTGGATTTGAAATGGTTGTTCTTTGTGTTTAAAATGGTTTATGAGTTTGATCTTCTTGTGAGAGGCTTACATCCATGCTTAATTATATGGTATGATTTGGGTGTTGTTGTGGCTTCTTGTTGGAGTTTTATGGAGGGGATCATACTTGCACAATTTAATCTAGAGGTGGTTGTGTGTGTGTGTGTGTGTGTGTGTGTGTGTGTGTGTTTGTGTGTGTGTGTGTGTGTGTGTGTGGAAGGACATGATATTGGTTATTATTTGTATGGTTTCTCTTTGGTCTTGGTTATCTTCTTAGATGTTCAGTTTCACTTACATTGTATTTGAAATTGATTGTAGATTATGACTACTAGTTTGTGTTCATGTATGTTATGTGAGAGATGGCATAGTTATTACTTTTTCTCTTACATTTGTTAGTTGTGGAGAACTTGGAAGAGTGTTGGAGACTTGTTTTGAGAGTTTTTCTTGTAGTTTATCATTTTATGTATTGTGGATATCCTTGCTACTACATGGATTCACTTCTTTGAGATGTTGTGAGTGGATTGGTTACAAATTTGACATTATCTTTTGTTGTGTGATCTTTTTGGTACATATGTGGTAGGTATTTCTCTTGGTGCTTGTTATTACAAGTTATAGATTGGATATGTTAATGATTTGAGACTCACTTAGTATACTTTTGGAGATATGGATAGTTGGATTGGTCTGACACTTGTTGCAGGTGTTATTTTAGCTATGGATATTTTTAAAACTATAGATATATATATGATTACATTGTTGGAAATGATTGAAAAGATCATGAATGAAGAATAATGGAATTGGTAAATGATATTTTCAATCATTTTTTTTTCATTGATGTCAAACTTGCTACTTGCAAGAATGAAAATTGCTTAAGTGATCCAAATAATATCAATTGGTTGATTGACAAGGAGGTGGCAATCAATAAGATGTAACTAGAGCACCTAGTGAAAGGTTGAAGTTATGATGTTGTAATGAAGTATAAGGATTAGATAAGCTATTGATAAAATAGTGTATTGATGACATACTCTAAGACATAGAGGATGGACACACCAAGACACATAAAAGATATAAGGATTAACTAAGCTCATTAGAGAGAACCGAGCTAGCTAGTTAGTGCCAAAAAAATTCTTAGTTGAAGCTAAGCAAGTTCAACTTTGGTGTGTGCCAAGTGATCTTTAGGTGTTAAGCAGCCTTTAGGTGCTGAGTAACACAGAATTTCTTTAGGTGCTAAGCACCAATAAAATAAAAATAGAAGCCAAGTAACACAGAAGGAGTCGAGCATCAATAAACCAATGATGTCGAGTTGCTGCATTATTTGTTAAGTCAAAGATTCACCAGATTAGCAACGATAAGGTTGTTACATCAAATTTTGTGAATTAGTTGGATGATAAGGATGATGAGTAGATGTCACAAATTTCTATGTAATCCATGAAAACTATTTTCAAGGAAAATACTAATGGATTTATCATGAAGTTTTTAGAAGAAAAAATTTGGAGGGAAAACAATACCATTTTTTCAAAAGATTTAAGCAAGAAATGAAGAAAAGAACTTCTTTATAAGGAGCTACAGGTTAGAGATCAAGTTCACATGCATGAGAGGGAATTGGTCATAAGTGTGATCGTGTGAAGAAGCCAAGAGGAGTAAGAACAGAGCATCAAGACTCTGAGTTGATCAAGTGACCATAGAGTGCATTGGCATAATGAGTGGAAGAACTCAAGGAGATAGATCTTGAAGGGTGAACAAGCTGTCAGTACTGTAAGGGAGAGAAGCCAAGTAGAGAAAGGAACTGAAGAGTAATATGAAATCTACACAGTTAGGGTTGCAATCTTTATCAGGTCAAAACCCTTCTAATACTCTCTTTCCATTGTATTAGATATTGAAATCCTACATTGCTAGGTTAGCTTAATAGCTAGGTGGATAAGCCTTAGAAAAAGGATAGAAGATCCCCAGGAGAAGGATACTGAGATCCTTAGGAGGAGGATAGGAGATCCTTAGAGAGTGATGAAAGATTCTTTTGAGAAGGTGACTATAAATCCCATGGACCTGGGTGAGCCTAACAGCTCTATGTAAATCCTTTAACATGGTGACATTCTAAGTTGAATGTTCTTAAATCCTTTAATAGGGTCACATCTTACAGTGTGTAAAGCCTTTAACAGGGCAGGCCATCAAAAGTTGAAATCAATTGCATAGTTAATTTGTGGGTATCGTCTCCACTCCAGTTTTACCTTCTTATTCCTGGAGGTTTTTGGGTCATCAAAATCCTTAGTGTTATGGTGTGATGCATATTTACTTTTCATGATTGTTTAATGTTTAATTGCATGCATGATAATTTCATTTATGTGCCATTAAGAATTTGTAGAAAAAGTTGTATTGGACATCATTGGACCTTGGATAACTGATTCACACCCCCTCTTAGTTATTCTAAAAGAATTCTAACAATTGGTATCAGAGTAGACTGCTAATTTGTTTCAAGTTACTAGTAGCAGGAAGATCAAGATGTCCAAGAGAGAAGTTTCCAAGCTAAACAAAGACAACTTTGTTGCATGGCAAAGCCTAATGAAGCTACACCTCGGATCAATAGGTGACTATGCATAGACCTCAATCATAGTTAATCATGTAGACCCTGCAGGACCCCTCACTGCAGATGACATGAGCAAGAAGAAGGAGCACAATCAAGTAATGTTAGATATTGCTTCAGCACTAAGCTATGTTGAGTATGATGACATCAAAGGATGTGATACTACATGTTAGATGTGGGAAACATTATCAAGAATCTATGGAGGCAATGACAAAATCAAGAGAGCCAAAAGAGAGAGCCTAAGAGGAAAATTTGATGACATGAAAACGGAAGAAGGAGAAAATGCTGCTCAATATGGTGCAAGGATGAAGGAGATAGTAAGTGCCATAAGAAGCCTAGGAGAATAGTTAGCAAAAGAAATAGTATGTAGCAAATACCTAAGAACTTTTCTTCCTATATATGCTATAAGGGTACTAGCCATCCAAGAGCTAAGGTGTGTACCAGGAAACACATTGTCATTTGAAGGAATAATTGGAAGACTCACTACCTTTGAGCTATCCAACTTTAACAACCACAAGCCAGAAAACTTTGAATCTACATTCAAAGCCAAGATGATGATAAAAGACAACGAGGAGGTACAAACAAAGTAGAAGAGTGGAAAAGGAAAGTACGTATCTAGTGATAGCAACATTGATGAAGAAGATGTAGACCAATTGGAGGCATTACTAGCAAGAAGATTTCATAGAGGAAGAGGAAAATTCAAAGGTAAGCTACCAATCATTTGTTTTAATTGTAATGAAGTTGGTCACATTGCAGCTAGATGCACAAAAAAATAAAATTACAAGGATGGTGACAACTTCAAGAACAAGCAAGAGGACAACAAGGACTATAGAGGAAAAGGAAAAAGATGCTACATTGTTAAAGAAGACTCTAACGAGAATGATGATGAAGTAGTCTATGTGGCTATGAAAGATGAATCAGATGAAGATGAAGCAACTACCCTGGTAACCTACTTGAACAAATATGATAAATGGATCATAGATAGTGGATGCTCTCATCACATGACTGGAGACAAAAGTAAGTTCATTACCTTTACTCAATATGAAAGAAATAGCATTAGAATTTGTAATAATGCACCATGTTAGATCAAAGGGAAAGGTAGTATCAAGCTTACTGAAAGGATAACATGTTATAATGTATACTATGTTGAAGGCTTGAATTATAACTTGTTAAGCGTCTCACAGTTAGGCAACATAGGATGTAAGGTTGAATTTGAAAAAGGTGGTTCTAAGATTTATGATTCTCAAGGGAGTCTAATAGGAAAAGGTGACTAGACTAGGAGTAATTTGTTTTACCTAGACATGGAAGATGCTTCTTGCCTCATTGTTCAAACTAATGATGTATGGTTATGGTACAAGAGGCTATGTCATGTAAATTTTGACAATTTGATAAGCATTAGCAAGATGAAGAAAGTCAAATGTCTACCAAAGTTGAAGAAACCTCATAACACCACATGTAAACAATGCCAACTGGGGAAGATGGCCAAGTCAACTTTCAAAAGCAAGAATTATACTTCTAATGACGTATTAGAGCTAGTTCATACTGACTTGTGTGGTCCTATTGAAGTACAAAGCTACAAAGGTGACATATACATAATGCTAATTGTAGATGACTATTCAAGGATGATGACAGTCATGTTTCTAAAACTAAAAATAGATGCATTTCAAATGTTCAAATGGTACTTGGCTAGAGTAGAGAAAGAGACTAGGAAGAGCCTAAAATGTCTCAGATCTGATAGAGGAGGTGAATTCACATCAAGAGAATTTGAAGAGTTCTGCAATGAAAGAGGAATCAAAAGGCAAACATCAGCATCTAGGACTCCACCTTAGAATGGTATAGTAGAGAGAAGGAATAGATCAGTCATTGACTATGCCAGGACCTTAATGATGGAGAACAATGTTGCGCTCAAGTACTAGAGAGAAGCTATAAGTACTACAGTCTACACACTCAACAAAGTTTAAGTCAAGAAAGGTACAAATGCAACACCTTTTGAATTATGGTATGGGCATTCTCCTAATGTAAAACATTTCAAAATATTTGGATGCAAATGCTATATATATAAAGAGTCTAGAAATGGAAAGTTTGATGCAAAGAGTGAGGAAGGCACATTTCTTGGTTATTCTACTAGAAGCAAAGCTTATAACTTCTTAAATGTTAACACTAACAAAGTAGTAGAAAGCACAAATGTGAAATTTGATGAGCTTGTAGAAGTTCAAAGTGTTGAGAACACCAAGAAAGCAGAAGAATACAAGACCTTTATATTCTTTTATGAAGGTATACCTAATAATGGTGAAGTGGCAACTCAGAATGATAATCAGCAACAAAATCTAGTATCTGTCAAGTCAGAGACAATGAATGTCAAACAAAAGATAAATTTACAAGCTGAGGTGCAGAATATAGAGAATGTTCACTTATATTTTGAGAATAGCCAACATGAAGGAAATGAACAAATACCTGATGAAAATATACATGAAGATTCAGATTCTGAAAGAGACAATATGAAAACAAGGAAAGAACAAGTATTGGAAAAGTATGTAAGAAGAAATCATCCTACAGATTAAATTATTGGAAATAAAGAGGCAGGACCAATGACAAGGAATAGACTCAAAAGTGAAACATGTCTACTCAGCAAGATGGAACCAAAAATAATAAGTGAAGCTATAACAGATGATGAGTGGTACAATGCTATGAAAGAAGAAATAGAACAAACAGAGAAGAACAAGACATGGACCTTAGTCTCAAGACTAGCTAACAAGAATGTGATTGGAACCAAGTGGGTGTTTAGAAACAAGTTAGATGAAAATGGTGAAATCACAAGAAACAAGGCAAGACTAGTTTGTAAAGGGTATGCATAAGAAGAAGGACTAGACTATGGAGAAACCTTTGCTCGAGTTTCCAGAATGGAAGAAGTAAGGACCTTACTAGCATATGTAGCCTTCAAAGGATTTAAAGTCCATCAAATGGATGTTAAGTCTACATTTCTAAATGGTATACTTGAAGAGGAAGTCTACATAGAGCAACCAAAAGGTTTTGTTGATGAAAATAACCAAAATAAAGTATGCAAATTACATAAGGCTCTATATGGATTGAAGCAAGCCCCTAGAGCATGGTATGAGAGACTTCACAAGTATCTAGTGCAAATAGGATTTGAAAGAACTGATGATAACAGCAACATGTACATCAAATCAGAAGAAGGTAAGGATATTCTTGTATCTAAAATATTTTTGGATGACATAGTCTTTGGAGGAAAGGAAGTACTTTACAAAAGTTTTGCTGACAAAATGAAACATGAGTTTGAAATGTCCATGTTTGGAGAAATCAAGTTCTTTGCAGGATTGCAAGTACATCAACTAAAAAATGGAATATTCATGACACAATCAAAATACATCAAGGAGATACTCAAGACATTTGGATTGGAAGACTCCAAACCTATAAGCACACTAATCACAATACGACACAAGCTATCTAAAAATGATGAATTAGGTGAAGTCAATCAAATAATGTATAGATCCATGATTGGAAAACTACAATATATTGTACATAGCAAACCAGACATAGCACTAGCAGTTGGAATAGTGGCTAGATTCTTTGCTAATCCTAGAGAAAATCATCTCATGGAAATAAAAAGGATAATGAGGTATCTCAAAGGAACTAATGATTTTGTCCTATATTACAAAAAGAATGAGAAGTTTGAGCTCAATGCATACACAGATGTAGATTAGGGAGGCAACATTGATGACAGGAAAAGCACAAGTAGAGGAGCACTATTCTTAGGTAAAAGGCTAGTTACTTGGATTAGCAAGAAACAAGCATGCACATCTCAGTCCATTGCAGAAGCAGAATATGTGGCAGCAGTAATCAATTGCACAAACATTGTGTGGCTCAAACATCTATTGAAAGGAATGAAAGAAGAGGTAACCAAACTTGTGATACTATATTGTGATAATACAAGTGCTATAAACATATCCAAGAATCGAATAATGCATGCAAAAACCAAGCATATTGCAATCAAGTATCACTATGTTAGAGAATTGGTGGAAGACAAACAAGTTAAGATGGAGTACATTCACAGAAAGGAACAAACTGCAGATATCTTCACCAAACCATTGCCCAAGGATGCTTATGAATATCTTAGAGGTAAGTTAGGGGTAATGCCCCTAACTTAAGAAATCTAAAGCAACATAGAAGCTTCCCTACATCAACAGGAGTAGATCATTGAAATATCAGAAGAATGATGTAGAGGATGATAATAGGTACAGAAATTCTAGATTAGTCACAAGCATGGTGACAGAGGGAGAAAACATGAAGATGAAAAGCCTCTATTTAGAATGTTGAAGATGCTACATTTTTGACATTTATGTCAAAGAGGGAGATATATGAGAAACTGATCAATACAAAGTAAGAGGGAGATATATATGAGCAATATACATGAAAGAGGGAGATTCAGAAGAGATAAGAATCAGCAAGTAGCTATGAAGGATCAGGAATACAGAGTAAGGATGCAGCAATCTAGAGGCAGAAGTAGAACAAAGGATTTAGTTTTTATTAGCAAAAGAAGGAGTTATATATCAAGCATAAAATGTATGTAGTTTTGGTGGTAACTAAGTTGATCATCTTAATCATTTGATCAATTTGGTTTGCCATCAATGCCAAAGAGGGAGATTGTTGGAAATGATTGAAAAGATCATGAATGAAGAATAATGGAACTGGTAAAGAATGTTTTCAATCATTTTTTTTTCATTTATGTCAAACTTGCTACTTGCAGGAATGACAATTTCTTAAGTGATCCAAATACTATGAATTGGTTGATTGACAAGGAGGTGGCAATCAATAAGATGTAACTAGAGAACCTAGAGAAAGGTTAAAGTTGTGATGTTGTAATGAAGACAAGGATCAGAAAAGCTATTGATGAAATAGTGTATTGATGACATACTCTAAGACACAGAGGATGGACACACTGAGACACATCAAAGATATAAGGATTAACTAAGTTCGTTAGAGACAACTAAGCTAGCTAGTTAGTGCTGAACAGATTCTCAATTGAAGCTGAGCAAGTTCAACTTTAGTGTGTGCTGAGTGATCTTCAGGTGCCGAGCAGCCTTCAGGTGCCAAGTGAAGATCAGGTGCCAAGTAACACAAATTTTCTTTAGGTGTCAAGCGCCAGTAAAATAACAATAGAAGTTGAGTAAAACAAAAGTAGCCTAGCATCAGTAAACCAATGATGCCGAATTGCTGCATTATTTGTTAAGTCAAAGATTCACTAGATCAGCAGCGATAAGGCTGTTACATCAAATTTTGTGAATTAGTTGGATGATAAGGATGATGAGTAGATGTCACAAAATTCTATGTAATCCATGCAAACCATTTTCAAGGCAAATGCTAATGGATTTATCATGAAGTTTCTAGAAGAAACAATTTGGAGGGAAAACAATACCATTTTTTCAAAAGATTTGAGCAGGAAATCAAGAAAAGAAATTCTTTATAAGGAGCTATAGGTCAGAGATCAAGTGCACATGCATGAGAGGGAATTGATCATAAGTGTGATTTTGTGAAGAAGGTAAGAGGAGTAAGAATAGAGCCTCAAGAATTTAAGTTGATCAAGTGACCATAGAGTGCATTGGCATAACGAGTGGAAGAACTCAAGGGGACAGATCTTGAAGGGTGAATAAGCTATTAGTACTATAAGGGAGAGAAGCCAAGAAAAGAAAGGAACTGAAGAGTGCTCTAAAATCTGCACAGTTAGGGTTGCAATCTTTATTAGGTCAAAACCCTTCTAATACTCTCTTACCATTGTATTAGATATTGAAATCCTACATTGCTAGGTTAGCTTAATAGATAGGTGGATAAGCCTCAGAAAAAGGATAGAAGAACCCCTGGAGAAGGATAAAGAGATCCTTAGGAGGAGGATAGGAGATCCTTAGAGAGGGATGAAAGATTCTTTTGAGAAGGTGACTGTAAATCCCATGGACTTGGGTGAGCCTAATAGCTCTATGTAAATCCTTTAATAGGGTGACATTCTAAGTTGAATGTTCTTAAATCCTTTAACAGGGTCACATCTTACAATGTGTAAAGTTTTTAACAAGGCAGACCATCAGAAGTGGTTGAAATCAATTGTGCAGTTAATTTGTGGGTATCATCGCCACTCTAGTTTTACCTTCTTATTCCTAGAGGGTTTCTGGGTCATCAAAATCCTTAGTGTTATGGTGTGATGCATGTTTACTTTTCATGATTGTTTAATGTTTAATTGCATGCATGATAATTTCATTTATGTGCCATTAAGGATTTGTAGAAAAATTTGTATTGGACATCATTGGACCTTGGATAACTGATTCAACCCCCCTCTCAGCTATCCTAAAAGAATTCTAACGTACATTTGGATCAGTTGTTTGTGCTTGGCATTTCTCAGTTGCTACAAGATTTTATGATCTTCTAATGTGATAGGTTGGGTCACTTTCTCTTTAGATGGCTTCTATGTATGTCTAGTGGTTGTGGCATAATCGAAGGTGGGATCATTCATGTTCGAGATGCTGGATTCTTTGATTTTTTTGTGGGTATGAGGATTAAGCACTTGATTTACTTGATCATGATGGTGGATGTGCTAGGATGGATTGTTCCCTTATTCATTATTTGGCTATAGATTGACCTTTTGCAATCTATATAAGAAGTGGGAGATTGTTGATATTATGTGTGTTACAAATATTGCATAATATTCTTATATTGTATTATTTTATTTTATTATGTAATGTTGCACCTAGGAGTACCTAGATGGGCATGTAACATGTAAAAATTCCCATGTGATATACTTGATGAGTTGTATAGTAACATTGTGATAATGTTTGATATTATTTTTTTATATTGGAGAAAAGAATTAAATGCCCAATATTAAATGTGGGGTCAATGGGTTAGGTAGCATATTGTTTTAACACATAGTTTATGTAATACTACTTGGTGGTTTTGTGGGACTTGCTACTATATAAGAGCCACAAGGGTAGTTGTTGATGTGAGAAGATAAAAAAGGAGCATATGTCTCTAGGGGTCCTAGGAACCCTAAGGACATATTATTTTTTGTTTTAATGGGTCAAAAGGGGTTGTAGGGTGCTCTATGACCTCTTTTAACCCATTTAATGATACCATATGTTCCTAAGGGTCCTAGGACCCCTAGGGACACATTAAATTCATTCTAATGGGTGGAAAGGGATCATAGGGCACTCTATGGCTAGTTTTAACCCATTCAACAATAAAATGTCCCTAGGAGTCTTAGAACCCCTGGGGCCATATTATATTCATTCTAATGGGTCAGTGCCTTGTGGCCCCTTTCAACCCATTAGAATGAATATAATATTCTTATAGGGGTTGTAGGACTCCTAGGGTACCCTATGACCCCTTTTGATGTAGCCCATGATAACATATGTTCCTAGGGGTCTTACGAACCCTAAGGAATTATTATATTCATTATAATGGGTTAAAAGGAGTCATAGGGTATCTTATGACCTCTTTTGACCCATTTAATAATAACATGTCACTAGGGGTTGTAAGATCCCTAAGGACAAATTAATTTTTTTCTAATGGGAAGAAAAGGGTCATAGGATATCCTATGACCCCTTTCAACCTATTAAATGATATCATGTTCTTGAGGGGTTTTAGTAACCATAGGGACATATTATATTCATTATAATAGGTTGAAAGTGGTCATAGGGTACCTTATGACCCTTTTTTACCAATTTAATGATAACATATGTCCCTACAGGCCATAGGACACCTAGGGACAAATTAAATTTGTTCTAATGGGTTGAAAGTGGATATAAGGTACCCTATGACCCCTTTCAACCCATCAAATGATAGCATATGTTCCCATGGGTCCTAGTATTCCTAGGAACATATTATATTTTTCTGAATGGGTTGAAAGGGGTCATAGGGTACCCTATGAGCCCTTTTGACCATTCAAGGATAGAATATATCCCTTGGGGTCATATGACCCATAGAGACATAATAAATTATTTCTAAGGGTTGAATGCGGTCGTAGGGGAGCCTATGCAACCTTTTGAAATAGTCTATGATAACATATTTCCCTAGTCCTAGGACCCCTAGGGACATATTATATTCATTCTAAATTATTGAAAGGGGTCATAAGGTATTGTATGACTCAGTTTGGTCTATTCAATGATAACATATGTCGTTAGGGATCACAGGGCCCCTAGGGACTAATTGAATTTGTTCAAATGCATTGTAAGGAGTTAGAGGGTACCCTATGACCCCTTCAACCCATCCAATGATAACATATGTCTCTAGGGGTCCTACAACCTCTAGGTGTAGACACCTAAATCTGATTACATCACTTAAGTAATCTTATTTAGTCATCTCCTAAGGCATCATTAATTAAGTATTTAATATTTAATTAATATATTTTCATCCCCTAGTTAATTAGTTAATTTAATTAACTATAGACCAATTGATAAAATTAAAAGATCACCCAAAATCAATTTATCAATTAAATCCCTATTCCTCTATTAAATTGAATAAATTCTCAAATCTATTCAATTTAATTCTATATCCTCATTTTATTAAATATATCACTTAATAAAATATCTAAAATCCTAAAAGCCTCCTTAAACCCTATCCTAACCCCTAATCCAACCCATTCACACATACTAACCTCACTTAGCCACCTAACTAACCCATCACATCAAATCTAAGCCACTTGCCCCCTAATCCCCCTCTAATCCAAGCGTAATATTCACTCTAACCATGTGCACAACCTTAATCCTAGATTAAGAATTCCTAACCCAGGCCAAAGTCAAGACTTCCACCCACCTCCCATTTTAATATACAAATAAAGACTTCATCCTCTATTTTAAAGTCAAAACTTCCACCCATCAACCATTTTAATATTCAAACAAAGACTTTATCCTCCATTTTAATATTCAAACAAAGACTTAACATCCTCTTTTAATATATTCAAATAAATACTTGACCTTCCCAAACCACTTGCCTCTTAATCTCATCCTAAGCTAAGCCTAATCCCTTCCTTAAGCATGTGCACAACTTTAACCAAGGGTTAAGAAAGTCTTAAACCAAACCAAAGTCAAAGTTCCACCCTTAAAGTCTTGCATTCCTATTCAAGAGCCTTAAAGGCTCTTTAATGACTTTTAAAACCTATTTTCCACACTCATCCTCCCTTTTCTTCCCTCATAACTCCCTCTAACCACCTATGTTGACCATCTTCCCTATCAAATCCCTTTGTGACACTTATCACAAGGATAAAGCTTTGAAGGAGCACAATCCATGTGCTCTATTCTCCTTGCATCCTAGCCCTCCTTAACCAATTCTCTTTCCTTGCATCCTAACCCTCCATCTCACTACCCCTTGGCCTATAAATGAAACCCTCTACCTTCACAAATATCATCCACTTCTATTGCTAATTTTATAATGCTATTTTGAGAGGCTAAGGACTATCACAATACCATCATAATGGCAAAATCCATCCACAAATCCATTGTGAATCATATCCCTCATTGAAGATTGAGCATACATCCCATCTTACGGATACATCTACACATCAAAGGGAAAAATTTTTGGTTTAAGAGGTTTGTATGTTCATAGGATACTTTGGTATTTTAATTCTCTTTTGTCTAATCATATATGTGAGTTAAATCTATTGTTTTGAATGTTTTGGTTCTCCATTGTATTCCTTTAAGCAAAATGTAGAGCTGTAAAACTAGTGGCATGGATTTTGGCCCCCAAAACTTTTTAATTTTCTTGTAGGCACCATCCAGACCCACCTATCAACCACCACAATGTCGTTCCTATTCACCATAGCCGCAAGATGTGCACTTTGGTGATGTCAGCATGACATCATTTCTACATACCTTTCTAAGCCTTAAGAAGAAACATTCGATGTTTTACTCATAACTTGAGCATCTGAACTCTATTTTTAGAAAATGAAACATCGTTGGAAAGCTGGTTTTGAGCCCACCATGATGGTGTTGGTTTTATCATATTTTGTAGCATTTTAGATACCTATTTTTTCTATCAACAACCAAACATTGTTATTAATATTTTCATTGCAAGGTTATTTCACTTTTATTTCGATACCCTAACTTGTGGTTTTGTAGAGATATTTGCTAATTCATACCTTATTAGTTGAAGACTTCTATGAAACCACTAACCATGTTTCTTGCAGGTGTTCCTTACATGGTTTAATGCTCTTGGAAAATGAACTTGAATGTTTAAACACTTGTCTTTCAATGCATGTTGCTAAAATCAAATCTTGAATGCCATGGATTAAAATGTAACATTTTCATTGGAATGCATGATCAACAGAATCTTGGATGCTAAAGGTTAAAAGGAATGAATACGATGAACATTTGATTTTGGGTATTAAAGAACATTGCAAATCAACAGACTTCAACTTTGGTGCTTAAAATGAACCTCATTCAATCTTGAATGCTCTAAAGTGAAAATGTTCTTATTCCCTCCTTTTTAAAAGCTTTCACAGGTGCGATTTACTTTTGTTGACTCGATTTTACTTTTTTTGGCAACATTGTGAAGTTGGAATGAACATCTGAATGCTAATCATGTGTGTCTTCAAGTTGTACGATAGAGAATCTAAAAGCTTCACAAATAGAATGAATCAAGTGTCTTGCATGTATTGAAATTATGTTTTTTAGCGTATCTTAGACTGCTCTCTTTTCATGCAAAGTAAGACCATTAAAATATGTGATGCATGTACCAAAAGTTGTTAGCAAGAGCATTCACAACAGCCTAGGAGTGCTTCTAGCAAGTTCATCCACCTCTGGGAAGCACGTCCCCTTTGGTGAGAAGTTCAAACTAGTAAATACTCTGGCTAGTATATAAATGAGGGAAAGGGTAAACCTTCTCACTCCATCTCTTCAGTTCGGGCGACATGTTTCTAGGGGTAGCCTGAGGTGGGAAAACTTTCCCATGATTTCAGCATGTCCAAAATAGACCCTTAAGTGGGTCACAACCAGTAACAACTGTTGTGGAGGCTCCATATACCCATTTACAACCCTCTTAGTCTAAAGTATCTCTCTTTTCTTTCATGGTATATTATTCATGGTGCAAGGGAAATAACATCCCTCAAGATTACTCACCATTGTGCTCCCCTGGTAGAGGCATAAGGCCACTTGGGTTTCATCTCCAAGGGTCATTGTTCTCATAGAAGGGGAACTTCTATTTTTCATTCTTTGAAGGTTCTCTGATGTGTATCCTTTATCGATCGACTCTTGTGTCAACTCACCTCTTCGATTAGTGAGAAATATTGCACTAGAACTAGGAGACATCAAGCTATGGGCCATTGAATAGCATATGACAATCAAATTCTAACTGTAGGGATAAAGTGTGTGTTTGAACTATCTTAAATTATGCTCAAGACCTATGAAAAACATTTGTTGAACATACACAATTCAGTGGTTACTATAAAAAAAATCCTTTTGCTAAAGAGATCAACTATTTGTATTTCTCAAAGTCGCTTTGTCTTTTGAGAAATTGTTTGCTCATTTATCCCCATATCAAAAGAGAGAAAGCTTCACCTTTGTCATCTCAAAACAACAATTGTTAGCAAGTCAATTCACAACAACTGCTTGTCTCATTGGTCCAATTTTTCCATTTGTCTCAAAATGATCTACTTATTCCCTCAAAAATACAAGAATCACTAAGAAGAACCTAAGTTATAAATCCTTTGTTGGCCCAAAGTCTTACTCTTTTTCAAAATACTTTTCCATTTACCCTACTTGACTAAAAATATCACAAATTTTATCTTTGAGAGACCTCACCTTCATATATAAGAAATGGTTGTTAGTAAGCCCACTCATAACACCATACTTTTAGTTTACCTTTTGCATACACTTATTACCTAGAAAATACCCCACAAAAGCCTAGTTACCAACAAACCCCTTTTTTTCTAAAAAGATCCAAAAGTTTCTCTTTTCAAAATACATTTTTGTTACCAATCTTCTTGACCAAAAATGACACATTTTTTTCCTTGCCTAGAAGATAGTTAGCCAAATTAATCCTGAAAGAATCCAAAACTTGTTTCTCAATTAATTTATGTTCCAACCCAAGGTCTAGAAGGTATAATTAGCATAGTCGCTACCTCTAAAACCCCATAGTTGTGATCAAAATCCCTTGGAAATATCTCATGTCAGGCCAACCTAAGGCTAAGTTCAAAAAGGCTAAACTCCCACAAATACTAGTTTACACAGAGATAGAAGTGGAACATCAAAAACATACCCCCAACCCAAGGATTTCCAAGCTACACCAAATTAAGAAAGATGGAGCAGACGTTGCATTACAAACTGAGTGGGATTACAAGATTCAAAACCTAACTCTTTGATGAGGTGTCAACCATAGCCTTATCAATAACTCTCGTGTTAACTACTTTGGTTAGGTCCATCTTTTTCCACACACACATATGTACTTCTCTCCTTGTAGGTTTAGTCTTTTTGTTAATTCTTCATACCATCTAAACATTTGGTATAATCATCTCCTCCACTTTTTTTCATCAAACCTTAGGTTTTTAGAAATCATCCAAATCAAACATCATTAAACCCTAGAATCCTCCATTAGTTGCTCCACACTTAGAAACATTTTTGGGATCACCTCATTAAGCTTTGTCTCCCTAAAGAAACCTCCATCCATCTCACCATCATAGTTGTCCTTAAACTAAGCATTGTTTAGGATAAACTATCGCTTGTGTCCCACATCACATTAAGCAAAAGGTTGGGCTACACACTTGATCCCATTTGTCTTCCTAATGGTCACAAGGCTACCTTAGGGTTTTATATCACTACCACATATTCAAATTCACACTTAAGGGAAACACAATCTCCTCCCTATAGCACCATATCATCTAGATTCCTAACAGTATCATATACACTTAGCATCATCCCTCTTTGCATTTTCATCATTAGGAAAGTCATCCTTTCATGCCACCCACCACTCGTTTTGGTAAGAACACAAGGAAAAAGGACATGGACCCTAGTCATAGTAATAACACATCTCGAGCTCAGACATACTCCATAGTTTTGATGATGCCACCAGATCCACCACCACAAATCCCTGAAGAAACAAGTTCCTCCATAGACATTGATTCTTTCATGAACCAACATGGTCATGCCACAATTTTTAATGCCATCATAGACCGAAACAAGGAAACCATCATGGAAAATTTCTTAAGGGATAGTGTTGGTTCCTTTGAATTTGGGCATCCACCACCTATGGACATTTCAGATCCTACACACCCTCTATTTGGGTGGCAACCACCAGTTTTAGAGTCATATGTCCTTACCAATCCTTTCTCTTCACTCAAAAAAGGATATCAACCACATTAGATAGAACTTGCAGACTTGAATATACCCTCAACCTAGGTGCCTGCTCCCATTCCACAAAACACCCATTCCATCCTTACTCAACCCTTAGTACATACTACATCCAACCAACCTCATGTGTATCATTTGCCTCTACTTCAACCACTCATTTCCTTACTCCACAAAATCCTCCATTTACATCCATCAACACTACCTTTTTAATTCCATCTCATAGCACACCTAGTCTATTTACTACTCAAATGCCACCACTAGGGTCAAATACCTCATCTTCCATCCCACCCAACATCACTATCAACCCTTTTGTAGCTAGCCAAAGCTCTTTAGCCTCATTTCCTTTGGGACCTTGGAATGTTGCTATAGCACAAGGACCTATCACTAGTCTTCCCCCTAGCACTGCAGCCATGTTTGCCCCTCAAACACTTTCATCTACCACTTCCCATTGTTATTCGCTACCACCCCTTACCAACTATTTCTCCATGCCACCTTTGGGAAATAGCCAAACCACCCTGCAATTGTAGTTCCCTATGATGAATACTCTACCATGGATTAATTACCTCGCACCTATTCATAATCAGTCATACTCTCAAGCAGGAGTGCAACCCACATATATTGGACATGGTATGTATTCCCAAAGAATGCCACAAGCATTACCCATCTTACCACCCTTTCAACCACAATCTTCATAGCAACATTATGCTCAAGCACCCACACAAAGATATCTCATAGGGTAGCAACCTCATACTTATCTTCCCCACCAACAAACTTCTTAGCAGATGCAGCAATATACCTAAAAAACATTCCAACAACCCATAACATCCATCCCAATAGCTGTACAACCTAATTTTTGATAGATGCCATATGGCAACCACGGTTTTCCATATCAACCTTCAGATCTTGGCATGTATCCTACACTGAGGGCACTTGCTCCCCCACCTATAAAATCTGAATGGGAAGAGATGAAAAATTCTCTCAAAGCCCTCAAAGATGGAACAAATTCCAAAACTTTCAAGTTTGAGAATGACTGCCCATACCCATTTAAAAAACCTATCATGATGACACTGTTTCCTAAACATTTTGAGATCCCCAAGTTTGACAAATTTAGGGGGAAAAGTGATCCAGTGACACATGTTAAGGAATTCTACATGCATTGTTAGGAGGTAGCCTATAATGATATGTTCCTCATGCAACTCTTTCCCAAAAGTTTAGGAGGCCCAACCTTACAATGGTTCTATCATATCCCTCAAGGCACTATTAAAACTTTTGCTTATCTTTTTGAAGCCTTTGTGGTTTAATACACCCATCTTGTTGAAACTGAATTATCTATCATGGACCTAGTTCATACTAAGAAAAAAGGGGGAGAAAACCTTGTAGAATACTTGCAACATTGGAAAATACTCACAATCAAGATTTCTTGTACCATCCCTGAGCGTCATCTTGTGAAAATGTTCATAAACAATGCACACCCTAGTCTCGCCCATCATATGGTGATGAACTATTTATAAACATATAGAGACATTAAAGAAAATGGGATGGGACTTGAAAAAGTCCTCATTAAGGATGGTGTTATTAGACTTTACAAGGAAAACACCTAGGACTGAGGACCAAACAATGAGAAAATCTGATATTGGAACAAAAACAAAAACACGGTGACAGATGGTGCCACTGACACCTGACAAGTTCATATCATTGGGGCAGCTACCAATGTTCCTGCCACATTTTGTCAACAACAAACTTATCATTAGAAACCCCCTATGTATCACCCACCACCCATATAGAACAATCAACAAATACCTACTCATCATAATCAAACTAATGCTACCACACTTTCGGCAATTATACCTTGTGTTCAGAGACAACCTCGTGTATACACCCCATTAGGGGAACCTCTTGATGAAATCTTTGAAAAACTAGCTAAGGATAATCTTATTTGACATCCACCAATACAACCCTTGGAACCAAACCAATCTAGGGCATCCTGGTATAAAGATAATGAGTTTTGCAAATTCCATCATGTCAAAGGACATACCACCCTCAAATGCATGCAACTCAAGGACTATGTCCAAGACCTAATTGATCTGAAGGAAATCATAGTGGGGGCACAAACTTCACCTAATGTAGGATTAATGATGTATCAAAATGCTTTCCCTCCTCATAACACAAACCTAGGAAAAGCACTTGTAAACTCTCCTATCAAGAAATTGAAACAATACTCAAGCCAAAAAAGGAGATAACCCAGACAAGTCTCAAAACTATACCTTGGCATATTTATGGAAGCCTTATTAGTTTCATATCATAGGTTGAGCCATACATCAATGTCATTAACATTAAGGGCCCAGACACCCAATCTGTAGTTGCTACTCACTGGACTTGACTCAATATAGCTAGCCCACCTATTTCTACACCATCAAGACCACCTCCATCTAGAGCATCTCCATCGAAATCATCCTCATTAGGGCCACAATATAACATCTTGGAACACCTTGGAAACACATTAGCCTAGATCTCCATTCTGGATCTCTTACGAACAAGCCTACTTTATCAAGAGATCCTCAATAGTACTCTACATGAGTCATGTGTCCCCTTTGACATAAATTCCATTGTGTTTCATAACTTGGTTGGTCATCTTTCGACATCATGTGCCTTATCCTTCAAAACCACTGATATCCTAGTAGTTGAACTAGATCATATCCTTCCACTTTGCATAGCCATCATGGTTTTTGACTTTGTTTTTAAATGGGTCATGATAGATAATGGAATGACTTTAAATCTATGTACTCTAAAGTTCATCAAATAGGCAGGATCCACTGAGGTAGATATCATTAATGAAGTAATCACCATCAAGGCATATGACAATTTGGAGTACACCACTGAAGGAACCATCTTGCTCCCTATCAAATTCGGCCCAGCCACTCAAGAAACACTTTGCTATGTAGTTGATCTTAACCTTCCATAAAAAATCCTCCTCGGTCACCAATGGATTCATTCCATGAAGGCCATTCCATCCATATATCATCAGTGTATCAATTTTATTCATAATGGCACTGAGATAACCATCCATCTAGATCCTAAACCCTTTTCTTATTACAATGCAATGGAAGCTTCATACACCAATCATTCTCCTGGGATTGAAGTTGACCACACCATGACCAGTTCCTCTAGCACCTACCATGATTCAGACACCATTTTAGCCTACACTCTTTCCATGGTTAAGATCAACTACCAAGGTTGTGGTGAGTATAGTCTTATAGATGCTTTTGTTGTTGGCGCTCTACCACTTGATCCCCATACTCAAGGATGCCCGACACATCAAGGGCCTAGACCAAAAACCACCTCTCAACTCCAAAGAATGGGCCCTACCACATTTATTACCAAGGGTATTCTTGATGGAGAGGATAATGCACCAAGACATTAACACATGGCTATACAATGAGCCACCTCCTAAAAGTGAAGAACTTCTTGATCACTTTAAACAAAAATATCCCTGGTCACATTGCCTGGCCACGGAGTAATGGAATTATCAAGGAGGTGGTTTGGGCCATTTTTAATTAGGTATGAGAAAGCCTATAGAGGCACATTAGGGATAGAAAATCAAAGGCTTAGGCTATGGACTCTACATAACTGGGGGCACTACGAAGGAAGGCCATGCCTTCACAAACATCCAAAACAGCTTTGTTGAGGTCGAAGACATTCCTATGGAAGTAGAAAAGAAAGCTTGTGATGATGTATTCCTTGACAAAATAATCCTAGGAGCCTCTAGGCTCTACCAACTATCCCTAAATCTCATAGACCTACCCCTCACTCACCCTGAACTCATAGATTGGGAGCAACCAAGTATTATTCATGTTGATGAATTCTCTACCAAGCATGCACTCCTTAAATTCATGGGGGCAAAAATGCCACATAAATGGCTACCACCACCATTGATATATGTCTACAAGCTAGATCCTGTAGGTTACTTTGGGGAGGAAGAAATCTCTAGTTCCAAAACAAAAATATAAAAGGAAACAAAAAAGAAAAAAATCAAAGGAAAAATGTCCTCTGGTGAAAACTCATCTAGAGCATCATTGGATAACTCAAAAAATGAAATAAAAATAAAGGATGTATCTAATGGTGAAAACCTCTCTAAGGTGACTGAAGATGGAGATTTCATCCTTCCCCCACAAGATTATAGGCCTCCTATATCTTTAGTTTTGACAGAGCAAACTCGACCAGTAAATATCAGTTGGATAGAGACACCACATATCACATACATTACAGCTTCTCTACCACCTAAGTAGGCAAATCTTCTCATTGAGGTCCTCCATGAGAATGTGGGTATTTTTGCATGGTCATATCAAGACATGCCAGGGTTGGACCCCAAGGTAGTGGTACACCATTTGGTTGTAGATCCAAAGGCCAAGCCTGTTAAGAAAAAGCTTTGTAAGATGCACCCCAAAGTTTCTTTATTGGTTCAAGTGGAGTTAGAAAAATTGTTGGAGGCCAAAATCATTTTCCCAATACATTATTCTAAATGGATTTCTAACATGGTACCTATTACTAAGCCTTCTGGTGATATCAAAATCTGCACTAATTTTAGGGATCGTAATAAAGCTTGTCCAAAAGATGACTTTCCATTACCAAATATCGACATGATTGTGGATCTCACCACAGGTCATGAACTCTTGTCACTAATGGATGGTTTCTCTGGATAAAATTAGATTCATATAGTAGAGGAAGATCAGCATAAGACAATGTTTAGTAAACCTTGGGGCACATTCTGCTACAATATGATGCCACTTGGGCTAAAGAACGCCAAGGCAACCTATCAGTGTGCCATGATGGTCATCTTCCATGACTGAATCCATAAGATTCTTGATGATTACATGGATGATATTTTAGTAAAGTCTCTTAAAACTCTTGATCACTTATTTCACCTCGTAGAAGTGCTTAATCGATTAGCAAAATATCATCTCATGTTGAATCCAAAGAAATGTGTCTTTGGTGTCACCTCAGGAAAGCTCCTGGGATTCATTATGTCATGGTGTGATATCAAGATTGACGCTAAAAAGGTCAAAGCCATCATAGAAATGGATCCTCCTTAGACACTCAGACACCTTCATTCTCTATAGGACAAACTCCAATCAGTCAGACAATTCATTTTCTAGCTTGTTGATAAATGTCAACCATTCACACACCTGCTCAAGAAGGATTGGAACTTTAGATGGGACCCTACTTGCTAGCATAACTTTGAGCTCATCAAGGAATTCTTGGCTAATCCACCTATTTTTGGTTCCTCTAGTTGCAGGGCATCCACTCATATTGTACATCACAGCTACTCCCACATCATTAGGTGCTCTTCTAGCACAACTTGATGATGCAGGGAAGGAAAGGGCTATTTATTACATTAGTCGAACATTGGTGGGATATGAGCTCAACTACATGCCAATGGAGAAGGCTTTCTTAGTAGTGGTATTTTCCACCCAAAAGCTATGCCATTACATGTTGAGTCATACTATGCAGCTAATCTCAAAAATTGATCCATTAAAATATATGCTTTCTCTCACAGTACTCACAGGACGCTTGGTAGAAAGGGTTATGCTTATCAGTGAGTTTGACATCCAATATATTGACAAAAAGGCCATCAAAGGCTAGGCTATTGTAGATCACTTGGTAGGTACACCTTTGGTTGCAGACCACCCCCTCATTATGGAGTTCCCAGATGAACATCTCTATTTGATAGAAGAACAACCATCCTGGAAGCTATATATTGATGGCTCCTATACATCTCATGGCTCTGGTGTGGGTATACTCTTGGTCAAACCTCAAGGAAATTATATTCCTAAATCTTTCAAGCTGCAATTTCAGAGTACCAATAACATTGTAGAGTATGAAGCCCTTGTTACAAGGTTCAAAATTGCCATTGAATGGAATATCCCATAGGTACAAGTCTACGGTAATTCTCAACTTATCATCAAACAAACCTTAAATTAATATCAAACCAAGGATGATAAGCTACTACCTTACAAGGAATTGGTTGATCAATTAAAGGAGCATTTTACTCAACTCTAGTTCATACAAGTACCTAGACTCCAAAATAAATAAGCAGATGCCATCGCTACTATTGGTTCTCTCTTATAAATACCATGCAAAGCTATGCAATATGAATTCTTGGTTGAGCGATTGCATGAACCAACATATGAGAATGATGAATCAACATGAGTTTACATCTTGTTTGGTCCCCAATCCCCATGGTACCATAAAATTCACGCTTACCTACTAAATGGTATCATATCTCCTCACCTCACATGAACCAAATGCAAAAACCTTATTCATAGAGATTCCCGCTACACTATCATTTCCCAAACCCTATATTGTAATGGTTATCATGATACTTTCTCTTGATGTTTAGATAAAAATGAGGTTGCAATGGCTCTCAAGGAGGTACATGTTGGACTTTGTGGTGCTCACACAAGCGGGATAGTGCTAGCAAAGAAAATCCTTTGTGCTGGGTATTATTGGCCTACTCTAGAACATGATGCATGTGAGTTTGTGAAATGATGTTTACCTTGTCAACAACATGCTAATCTGATCTAGGCTCTAGCTTAGGACTTGCAACCCATTGCACCACCATGGTCTTTTGCCTACTGGGGGTTTGATCTTGTTGGTCTTATTACACCACTTTCTTCTGAAGGACACAAATGGATAATCACCACCACTGATTACTTCACTAAGTGGGTTGAAGTAGTTCCCCTTGTCCCTACTATGGGATTTCAAGTGTCCAAGTTTATCCTATATCATATCATATGTTGCTTCGACATCCCAACTACCATTTTTACTGACCATGGAGGTAATTTAGAAAACCTAAATATGGAGGAATTGTGCACTTCCCTTCATATCCATCACTATTTTTCTAGCCCATACTTCCCACAAGGTAATGGTCAAGTAGAGGCAACTAATAAAACCCTACTCAAAATCCTAAAGAAAGTTGTCAGTGATTTTGGCCGTGATTGGCATTTACAAATCAACCTTGCCTTATGGGCCTATCGCACCTTGTTCCGTATAGCCATAGGCACAACCCCATACTCCCTGGTTTATGGTGCTAAAGCAGTATTACCTATTGAGGTTGAACTCCCATCCTTGTGCATTTCTTTGTGAGGCCAGATATTAGATGAGGATTACAGAGTGGCTAGACTCACCCAACTAGATTTACTTGATGAAAAAAGGCAACAAGCCTATGAACACCTCATGGTATACCAAAATTGCCTCAAGTGCAACTTCAACAAGAAAGTCCATCCATGCCAATTTCAAGAAGGAGACATGGTTCTCAAAGAAAACATGAAAGTCTAAGCTGACTGAGAAAAGAAAGGCAAGTTTGAGCCCACATGGCTTGGTCCTTACATGGTCACAACATCTTTTGGCTCAGGGGCTATCCACACTTGAAGGTGAAGTCATGAATGATCCCACTAACAACATTCACCTCAGGAAATTCTATGCCTAAAAAAAAAAACACACAAAAACACCAAAAAAAATTAATTAATTAATTCAAAAACAAAATTAAAAAAAATTGTCCAATGGTGAATACTTGGCAATTCAAGCACCTGGGATCGATACCTTGGTGAAAACCTAACAATTAGGTAGCAAGTGTACTTAGCCTATTCATTATCTATCAATGACTTACATATCTACTATCACCCCTTTACATCTTATCGCCCATCTCCCCATTTTCCAAGATATTCCAAGAGTTCCCTCCTCACACTCCAACAACTCATGACACCAACTTGGAAAGCCTACCTAGATCACATATTCTACAATGGTTAGCATATCTATTACATCCTTGTATCTTACCACATGTATCATATTAGGTGTATTTTATCCTTAAAACTATGCCTTTATATCATATACCTATGCCAAGCCACAATATTCTATGTACCACATCCTTGTCACATAACCAATAATTATGTGTATCATACCCATGTAACAATAGCCATATTTCATCAATGCTATTTCCTCATCTTGATCTTTTTCCTATCATATGCACAACTATATTCTATCCTCCATTCTTGAGTCATCCACCCATTTCCTATTCATGCTTGTATATTTTTGAGCCTTACAGCAAAATCTCTCATCACTATCTCACTCACATCCTAGTTCTAATTCAAACTTTGCCATAAAATTTTATAAAAAACATTCATAAATCATCCAAATAAATAAATAAATAAATAATAAAATGAAGAGCTTCCTTCTCTCACAACCCTTTCACACACACCTTACTTTCCACAATAAAGACCTTGACATGAGACAAAAACCTTTCACAGACCCTACACAATGAGAAACCAATAGACTTACAACCCTTTCACCTAGATCTCTCAAACAGAATATTTTTGGAGTTGTAACTATTTGTAAGGCCCATGCCAGTTGCCTCACACCACAAAAGGAGAACCAACCACATCACTCCTCTACCAACCATCGATACATCTAGAAAATGAAGCCAAACTTGCTCTTCAATGTCCTCCATCAGATCGCCAGAGGATTATCCATAAACCACCCCAAAATCAAACCCACAAGGATGGAGGGAAAGACAGTGCTGATAGCTAACACAATGATGGAAATCAGCAAGGCAATAGCTACTATTTGTAGCGCACAAAGAAACCACCCAAAAATACCAAAAAAAATCATACATCATCCAAAAATACCAAAAAAATTCATAAATCATCCAAAAATACCAAAAAAATTCATAAATCATCCAAACTTACAAAAAAATTCAAAAATCACCCAAAACAACCTAAGAAATTCAAAAATTGCCCAAATGATATCAAAAAAATATTCAAAAAATTGTCTAAAAATATCAAAAAAAAAAAATTTAAAAAATTTAAAAAATCAAATAAATTATCCAAAGCATTCAAAAGGGGGTCATAATTGCCAAATATGGCCATAAAAGCTTGAAACATTAAAACCACCCCAAAATTTCTCTCAATTTATAATATTCAGAAATTGATATTAAGAAGAAGTGTGGTAATGTCCTAAAACATAATTCTAGGCTTAGGAAAATCTCACACAACTCGAATAGTTGAAGAGATGTTGCAACGCCAACCATCACCTTCCTTCCATGCAGCCATTATTAATGTGAATCAAGAAGGATTTTTATTCTTATTTAAGTTGCAGTGGCCATGATTAGTCTAACCACCTTTAACAAATATATCAATACTATCTCGAAAGACCAGATATCTGTCGGACTCTTTCATCCTCATACAGCTCGGAGCACAAAATAAGTAGGCGTAAGCATGAGAGTTTGGCTCCCCACTCTAGTGCCTTTTTAGGCCTTAAATACCTTTTTCAAGGTACAAATGTCCTTTTTGGACCACTCTAGCACCTTTTTAGGCTCTAAATGCTTTTTCAAGGCCCAAGTGTCCTTTTAGGACCCCTCTAGCACCCTTGTAGGCCTTAAATGCTTTTTCAAGGCCCAAGTGTCCTTTTTGGACCCCTCAAGCACCTTTTTAGGCCTTAAAAGCCTTTTCCTAGGCCCAAGTGTCCTTTTTGGACCACTCTAGCACCTTTTTAGGCCTTAAATGCTTTTTAAAGGCCCAAGTGTCCTTTTTGGACCACTCTACGGCCTTTTTAGGTCCAAAGTGCCTTTTTAGGCTAAGAACACCTTTTTCAGGCCCCCAAATTGCCTTCTTAAGCCCAAATGCCTTTTTAAATGCCCTATTTTGACCTTTTCAAGTGCCTAAAATACCTTTATAGGCCCAAGCGCCCTTTTTAGGCCCCCAAAATGCCTTTTTAAGCCCAAAAGCCTTTTTCAATGCCCTATTTTTAGGCCCCTAAGACATCTTTTTAGGCTCAAATGGATTTTTCAAGGCCCTCTTTTGGCCTTTTCGAAGCCATTCTTGACCTCTTTTGGCCATCACAAACCTTGCATAGGTCCCAATGCCTTTTCCCATGCCTCATAAGCATCCATCTCATCACACACCTACAGAAATGTCCCCACATTTTGTCTTATTATTGTCTATCATAATTGTTAAATCTACACAGAC
This sequence comes from Cupressus sempervirens, assembly GCA_028749045.1. Taxonomy (NCBI): domain Eukaryota; kingdom Viridiplantae; phylum Streptophyta; class Pinopsida; order Cupressales; family Cupressaceae; genus Cupressus; species Cupressus sempervirens. The sequence goes on from CM053787.1 coordinate 745,060,163, forward strand.
ATTCTCACCTATGAGTCATGGTTACCCTTACTCTACAGATTGTATTGTTCTCACTTTTATAAGAGTCAAACTATTTTATTATTTATCGCAAAAATACAAAAACATTCAAATATATATTAAACATCCCAAAAACATTTAAATATTTGACAAACACATTAAAAAATCCATATATCTTCCATAAAATCCCAACAACAAAACAGGAGACATTACAAACAACATTCGTTGTCCCCTTGATTTCCTAAACAACAAGCACAAACTTTTTATTCTCCTACAATGGCAACACCAACATTCCATTTAACTAATAATGTTTGGCAAATTTTTTATTTTGGCCTCCTTGGGGGAGGTGGCAAGATAGGGTGTCCAATCAATGGCATTCCTTCAGACCCAGTCCCAGATGATGATGCTCCTAGAGTCATCCTCACACCTGCCCAAAGTGTATCCATGGGGATCAAGATGTTACCACGCCTCAAGAGGGTGTTTATCTGCTCTATAAAATGTTTCTCAAAGTATACAACTCCTCTCCTTTGCTCCAAAGGGACCACCTGGTGATATAATCCCATGTAATATGTTGCCTCTCGTGCAACCTTCACTGACTTCTCCATGACATCTTTCATTCCTACCCATAGTCTTTTTGCTCCTGGAATAGTTGTTTTCCTTTATGCAATATCATGTTCTCTTTCATATCTATTCATTATCATTTTGATTGACTCCCTCTCATATTTCACTTTATTCAACTGATTTTGGTACCATGTCATGCATACATTACTTGCATTCAATTTCTCTTGTGACCTTTGTGCTAAACTATTGGTCTACACTGCTGACTCCCTGAATGCTTCTACTTGTGATCGCAGAAGCACTAATTCATTTTCACATCTCTCCATCACTTCTCTCTTAGCTGCCAGAGTTGCCTCCATAGTCTCCACTCTTGTTTGATCCATCATTAGCATCATCCCTAGGGTCTCAGCTTCTATCCATGGACCATCCTCTCATGCTCTTTCAATCAGGCCTTGAAAGAAATTTTCATCTTTCTCCGCTTGGTTAGCCCACTCTTTTTCCAATGTCAATGCTTTCTCCATCACCAGTACTGCATCATGAGCCACTTGTACTACAACATTAGATTGTAATGCTCGAAATGGCCAAAATGTAGACAACACTGGGTCACCCTTTTGTTCTCTAGAGCTCTACATCATATCCCCTAAAATACTTTTTCTCTTCTTCCATAAGACCATTGTTGGTCACATCCAAGATCTTTGTTCCTCTTCTAGAAGAGTCTCTTCTACAGATGGTTGATCTTCTACACTTTCTCCCTCTAACAACACTCCCACACTTGGTAAGTTTGTCTCATGCTCTTTTTCCCTTGAGTCTATTTGTTGCATCGCACCTTCTGCTAATAGCTATAGCAAGGTCGAATCTTCTTCTTCCTCTTATGGCTGATTTTGAGTTGGACTAATTATGCTAGCCTCCACCACTCCCCAATTAAAACACCACACACTTCGACATGGCAAGGTTTTGTTCCTTCTTTTTGGCTCTACTTTACGCCTTGCTTCTACCCCTGCAACCATTTCCTTTCTCCTTGGCTTTCATTTTCCTCTTCACTCCATCCCCTCGTTCCTCATTCTATCATCTTAGGCATTTTTTGCATCTTCTCTTGTGAATCAGCCATTGGTATTTCACTCACAACTTAATTCTTTGCTCACACTTTTCTTATGCTTCAACTAACACTTCTTGTTATTGAGCTTTCATCAAATTCACTCACCTTTTATAGAACCAACAACATTCTCCATAGCTTCCATTAAATGCTATCAATATCTTCGACAACAAGATTCAATACCTGCCATCATAATAGTCAAGTCAGTAACCACCTTCGTCCTTTTGACACCTCACCTCCCCTATAGTAATAGTATGCTATATCCTATCTCTTTCCACTAGCTTGTCATCCTATGCTTTTCATCACACTATCTCCTCATCCCTAGATTTTCTTTTGCTAACCTTCTCATCTTCTTCTTTCTCACCACTATCCTATCATGCTGAGCTTTTGTATGGGAATTCCTTGTAATTACTTTGGTTTGTCCACTGCATATTCCTTGCATGTCAGTCCTTCGCTTGGTATCATTGTATATCTCTCATCTCTTTGCATCAATTCATGCTTGATCAAAAAATCAAATACAAATAAAAATTTGTAGTTCTCTTGGTTAGGTGCTTTAGCGAATCCTCATACATGATCCCTTGTCATCAAAATGTTATCCTAAATAGTTTTGATTTCCCATTTGATCCTAGTCCTTGATATTACTGATAGATCCTTGTAGGATGCATCCTTCCTCTCATTTGATCTTGGTCCCTCAATATCCAGTCCTACCGATCTCTTTGGAAAAAGGTTACTTTTTCATGGATTTTTTCATGCCCTAAATTTACGAGGTAAAACACAACCAATTTTTTAAATTTATTTTTTTGAAAAGAAAACTAAAGATAATGTGTAAAGAACTATGCTTGCTATGAATGTTCTGTCGAACTGTGGAGTGACTACACAACAACTCAAGTTAGAAAGTACCAATTCAATCATGATCTTGTGAGGTGGTGAGGTTAATTGGTGGAAGGATATTTGTCTTCATTCAAAATCATGTACATCAAGTTCTAACAGGAGGTCAATCATTAACTGAATACATGGTTACAACATACTGGCTAGGAAATGTTATTAGATCAGAATTCACCTCCTATCCTTGAAGTGATACCTATGTAAACACAGTTTTCTTTGTCGATGTTGTGTATAATGGTTCCATAGTCACTTGAAGATATTGTTAATTACCCTAGGAAAAAGTCATCCACTCAATACATTCCATGTCCCCCTTTTGCCCTAAATTTCATGGTAGGACTATTTCAATGAAAGTTTCGCACTACGTCGTTAAATCCCTCCAACTATCTCGATCTCTTTCCACTAAGTAGTTTAAATCACTTATCATTTATACATCTTTTAATTCTATGATGTCTGATGACTTATCAAACTCTTTTCATTTTATTCCATTTTTTTTTTAAAAATCATCTTCTTTTATTTAGGTATACTAAATATGATGTTCATCTTGTACAAGGTCATTTCAATAACTCCTGATTTAATTACCTAACTCTATACTATTATTTGATCATGAAATCATTTATATGTACTATTCATTCTAAACTTTAAAAAAATTTTATTATTAATTAAAAAACTTTAAGCATTGATCAACCTTTAGTTTAGATTATGAAATAAGATTCTTAAGGAAATATAATGGTTCCAAGCATTCATTACACATCTCCTTTCTAATCAAATTCTTCACCTTACTTTACTATTCTACTATGATAGAGTGATGGTTGATTTATTATTATTATTATTATTTATTATTATTATTTTAGATAAATAAATAACTGAATAAATACCTCAACCTACATTTTAATCAATATCCTCTTTCCATTCACTAATTCTTATTATATGATTAACACAAATATGTTTCCAATAATTCAAAAATAGTTTAATAATTCAGCATGACTTAATAACTTAAATGCAACCTAATTTTAATTCTTTATTATGTGAATTAATAAGTTTAACTGAATTCTACTTAATACCCAAAATGGATAACATTAACTAACACCTAAACTCTAACTTTCTAACACTACTAACTGTTGTTGGTTTCTATCAAGTTAGCATCATCCTTGTACCATACCCTTAACTTTGTTAAATAGCCTCTTTAATAATTGACATTCCCTACTAACACATGATTACCTATATGATTACCTAACCTAAGCTTAAACCAATCCACCCCTTAATACAACCTAGCAATGCCCATCCTATAATATTCAATACAATTTTCCCTCAACATGGGTTCCACAACCTCCTTAACCTTTAACCCTTAATGACTACACTACTCCCTCTAACCTAGGTGACATATTCCAACATCAAGAACTTTGACCAATGTGGGGCACCTCCCCATGCTTCAAAGATGCCATAGGAGGAAAAGGACTAACATGTGTCAGTTTGAACCGAGGCTAAACGTCCCTCCCAATACAAGCTTTACTTCCCAAACTCGAAAACTACCTTAGGCATACCCCATTCCATGTGAAACTCATGGCAAGGGGATGGGATGCCTGCAAACCAAGGAGGGCCTTTTTGAGGGCCCATTTCCATGTAAATGTTTGGTTGGCTTGTCTAATCCCTAGGTTGCCTCTTTTTAACAATTATTTCCTACCTATGTTTTAAATTGTTTCTTGCCCAAACCCATGCACTAGGTAGGGGTTATGTTAGTGGGGCTCCCTTCCACATGGGAGATGATGGTGTTGGGGGTTGATACCAAGGTGGAATCGGTCATGGGATGGGTTCCCAAGAAATTTTAGGCTTATTTATAGGTTAGAACATGTGGGTACTTTCCCACCTAGGTTAGGATGTGTATATTTTTTTTTATTTTTAATTTTTATTAATCTTAGTTATTTAAATTAGTCATACCATATATTGGTGTAGTTGTTATATGCATCTCCCATATTAATTTTAAAATTATTATTATTATTATCTTTTTAATTTAGATGGTGACATGTACTGTCATTGTCATAACTTTCTATGAAAACTCATATTTTAATCATTATTTGGTGTGTTCATTTAGTTGATAGGACATGGTGCTTGAGTTAGTATTTTGAATATTTTATTGTCTGTATTTGGGGAAGGAATTATTTTCCTTTCCCATACAATTTACAAAGAGCATAAAATGCACCTACAAGATTGCATTCCTTAAACATTGCACTAAGTATTCTTTTCAAGTCAATTTTCCTTTATTTCTACCTTTAGAGTTTGAGTGTACATCTTTGATGCTATGATGACATTATTAAGCTTATGAATTTATTAGAACTTAGAAAGGACAAATGGACTAATTTTGATACATGCGATATGAACTAACCAATATGATATCTTTTTCCCATTATATTGAATGCTTGCATATATATTTACAATACAACAGTCTAAATATTGATTTTAATCAACTACATCAAGAGGATGTAACTACTAAGTAATTCTTACACTAATGGAAATTATAAGAGAGTATTTCTTCTATATGATTTGCCACATTGCATCAATCGCCAAATATGAATATTTACAATGCATATTTCTTTACAAGTAACTATATACAATCTCTCTACTTATCCTTGCATAATCTCTTTTCATCACATGAGGCAACATAAGAGACTTTCCAAAATCAAGAACATTGAGAAGCATGAACATTGAGGAGCATGAAAATTGAGATACATGTACATTGAGAAACATGAACATTGACCCTTTTGTACACATTTGGACCTTCTCCACTTAGGCAAGAGTGAAACCCTAATACTTCATAGCATGAATCTTCACAAAACCTGCACAAAACATACAAAATAGGAACCATGGAGGCTCACCTCCCATCCTAAGCTTCTATGAAGCCACCCACTAAGCAGGGGAAACAAGAACCAAATAAGTTACACACATACTTCACCAAACTCTACATGAAAACACAACACAAAACACAATCAACACCCTACCATGGCTTGCACAATGATTCTCCATTGGAATCATAAATGTTGGGTGAAGGTGGGCTCTTCAAAGAGGAGATATTATAACATAAATAACATATTTCCAATGCATTTTGCGTCTCAAGGTCACCATAAACATAAACAACATATTGCCATTGCATTTTCCTCTCAAGGCCTTCGACAAATTATCTTCTCCTCATTCACCAAAATTGCTTGTACCTCCCAAACATCACATCCTTGTACCTCCAAAATAAAACAAGATTCATGGCCTTAATGGAGCCCATACTCCATGATATTAACAATCCTCATCATGAGGTAATTGTTCTCAACTACAATGTCAAGCTCAACTTATGCCCTTCACCCAAGGCTTCTCTTCCCTCCCAAGGGTGAGTGCATCCTTCACACCCATAATTACAATCAACACTTACATTCAAACAAGAATCAACAACAAAAAAAAATGAAGAAACAAGCAAAGAAAAACCAATAAAAAATATCCAAGAGCACAAGACCTATTCACCTCTCCACAACACAATGACAAAGCTCATAACACAGGATTCACAATACAATGCATACTCCATTGATACTCTTCACACATGTAGATTTCCTTATCCATATTAAAGAAAAGAAATAAAAGAACATGTTTGAGTCACCAACCTTGGTCCAAGCTAGGGTAAGGATAGGTGTAGTAGAGCTCCCTTAATCTCCCTCCAAAAACTTAGTTATCTCTAAAATTAGAGAGTGGGTGAACAACCCACTAACTTGTCACCCTTCCCTTAAAAAGACTCTTCACTAACCCTTTTTTTAGTAGGAACATCAAGCCTCCTTTTTCTTAAATTTTTGTTTCACCAAAATAAGAAGGTTGACCAAGTGGGGTTGTGAAGGTTCTATCATGGGAAAAACTCAAATTTTCGAATTGGTTCAAGTTGGCTTTGTTTAAGGGGTTCCCTAAGCTAGGAAACCATTTAAATAATTGAATTTAGGCCCCTACCATGCTATACTACCATTGGGGTGGCTTTTTAACAATAAAATAACACTTTATTATCTCATTTAGGCCCCCTAAACTCCCTATTAAGTTTGAATTCGAATTTCAACATGATGGTGACCCATCCTAACACTCTCTCCCAAATGGGTGTACTTAAGCATTAATTTGAAAAGAAGGAAGAGGACCAAGATTGAGTAACCTTGAGACCAATACTATAGGTGACATGTCATCAACACATAGACTATACAAGTGTCAAGTAACACACATAAAAATACATTATATTTTCCTTTTCATGCCCTTAATGCACCTAGGTTATGATTAAACATATTTACAAGAAAGCAAGCAACCATAAAATTATGAAGAAAATTAGTTTCACAATGAGCCTTTTGAATCTTCCAAATATTTTCCTTGGTTAGACTGTGTTCACAAGGTTTAGAACTTGTTTCCCCCAAGAATTTCCATGGTTCAACTTTCTTTCACACTCAACTTAAACATTAGTAGCTCAATGAAATAATATAAAAATATGTACAAATAAGTGCAGAATAATCCAATATCACATAATTCGCATTAACATATAGAATTAACTTTTATCTGATCATTTTCATAGAATATTCAAACCATTGAAATATCAAAATGTGTATAACATTAATCTTTCTAATCATAAAAAAAATTACCATTCTAAATATCATCACAATCCTTATCTATCATAATAGTGAAACATGTGAACTGGATCTTAAAATACATGTCATAAGTGAAAATCACTATTGTGCAGACTTATTACTAGTATCCCTTTTCAAATCAACTGACCAAAGTAACATTTCTAACAATGTCATTTTTATCTTGTTATGAGGTGTGTGTGCCCCTAGGGTTAATTTTCTCATGCCATTGACTATTTCCAATTTATGTCCTCATATTTTAAAACAAAAATATGAGTGCATCCATTATGTTTTGTTATCATTCGATCTATACTCAATGTTATTTCCTATGAGAGTGAATGTTAATTCTTTTCTCTAATTGTCTAGTGAATCATACCTTGAATCTTGTGACTCAGTTCTCAACTTGATACACATTGGATTTCATTCTCATGTGGCCCTATCTTATCGACCTAATGTTATTGGATAAGGTATCAACCTTATAATAATCAAAATCTACATCAGTCTCTAATAGGATCTCATAAATCATTATTAGTAACAAAATGTTAATTATAACTTAATTAACTCCTAGTCATATTTATTTCATCCGATCTATAATAAGGTACTAATGTGGGCCTTATAGATTTACATTTTCTTTCAATTTATTTTCTTTTTAGGATTTCATGTTTGGTTCTTAAAGTATCTTTTCCAAGTGATTTGGGTTTTTCTCTCCTCATGGTCACCACGATCTTTTATATCATGGTGTGCTATGAATGGGGCAATTCAAGAGCAAGGTTTTGATCAGGTCTTTTTCATTTTCTTTTCTGCTTGTGAGTCAGTCAGATATGACCCTTACATAGTCCAAACATGTGATCACATGTGGTTACATGGTTACCCAGTATCATTTCCACTTTGATTCTTTTGGGATTCATGTGTGACACTGGGGCAATCCTTGTATGTTTGTTTCACGTCAGTCCTCTGTAATATTGGTAAAAAGGCCTTGATGTTCTTAGTAACCTTGGAATATTACCAATATCCCTATATCAAAATAAGTGCTCAACTACATGGTGGTGCTCCCCTTTGGAACACCCACATGCTCAAGCTTCAATGGATTACTTCACAATCCCATCTTATCAAAACATCCCATCCTATCCAAGCATCCCATCCAATCAATCTTACAATCATGATCTAATCATTTTATCCATATCATAATCATATCTCCTTCATTCATCATAATCATAGCTCCTTTATCAATCATAATCATAGCTCCTTAATCAATCATAATCATAGCTCCTTTATCAATCATAATCATAGCTCCTTCATCAATCATAATCATAGCTCCTTTATCAATCATAATCATAACTCCTTCATCAATCATAATCCTATCTCCTTCATCACTCATAATCATAGCTCTTGCATCAATCATAATCATAGCTCCTACATCAATCAAAATCTTAGTCATCACCAATCATAAATCCTCGAATCATAAATCTCCCCAAATCTCCCATCTTCCAAATCACTTCCCTAGGTTCAATTTAGAAAACCACTCACCCTCCCCCCTCTCCCTATAGTGAGTGTTCTTACCCCTTGGTTATCCTTGTGCCCAAGGTTTTCCTCTATAGCATTCTCCCATAGTGAGAGTATGTGCTTCCTTGAACCACCTCTCTTAGCCACTCTTAGTCCTCCTGCTTGCCCTAGATTATTGTACCTTTCAAGAAGCTATTGGGCCTCACCTTTTCTCCCCGCCATCTTCTTGAGGGGGCATCAAAAAATCCACTCTCTCCTCTTCTATTCAAGACTAGGGCAATCATGTTGCTTTCAAAAAATTTCTTCATGTCATCTATCTTCAAACTTCTTTGAAATAGTATTGTTCCAACACTATCTCAAAGAGGGGCAAAATGTAGACACCTAAATCTGATTACATCACTTAAATAATCCTATTTAGTCATATCCTAAGGCATCATTCATTAATTATTTAATATTTAATTAATCTATTTTCATCCCCTAGTTAATTAGTTAATTTAATTAACTATAGTCCAATTGATAAAATTAAAAGATCACCCAAAATCAATTTATCAATTAAATCCCTATTCCTCTATTAAATTGAATAAATCCTCAAATCTATTCAATTTAATTCTATATCCTCATTTTATCAAATATATCATTTAATAAAATATCTAAAATCCTAAAAGGCTCCCTAAACCCTGTCCTAACCCCTAATACAACCCATTCACACATACTAACCTCACTTAGCCACCTAACTAACCCATCACATCAAATCTAAGCCACTTGCCCCCTAATCTCCCTCTAATTCAAGCCTAATCTTCACTCTAACCATGTGCACAACCTTAATCCTAGATTAAGAATTTCTAACCCAAGCCAAAGTCAAGACTTCCACCCACCCCCCATTTTAATATACAAAAAAAGACTTCATCCTCCATTTTAAAGTCAAAACTACCACCAACCAACCATCTTAATATTCAAACAAAGACTTTATCCTCCATTTTAATATTCAAACAAAGACTTAACATCTTATTTTAATATACTCAAATAAAGACTTGACCTACCCAAACAACTTTCCTCTTAATCTCATCCTAAGCTAAGCCTAATCCCTTCCTTAAGCATGTGCACAACTTTAACCAAGGGTTAAGAAAGTCTTAAACCAAACCAAAGTCAAAGTTCCACCCTTAAAGTCTTGCATTCCTATTCAAGAGCCTTAAAGGCTCTTTAATGACTTTTAAAACCTATTTTCCACACTCATCCTCCCTTTTCTTCCCTCATAACTCCCTCTAACCACCTATCTTGACCATCTTCCCTATCTAATCCCTTTGTGACACTTGTTACAAGGCTAGAGCTTTGAAGAAGCACAATCCATGTGCTCTCTTCTCCTTGCATCCTAGCCCTACTTAACCAATTCCCCTTCCTTGCATCCTAACCCTCCATCTCACTACCCCTTGGCCTATAAATGAAACCCTATACCTTCACAAATATCATCCACTTCTATTGCTAATGTTTTAATGCTATTTTGAGAGACTAAGGACTATCAAAATACCATCATAATGGCAAAATCCATCCACAAATCTATTGTGAATCATATCCTCCATTGAAGATTGAGCAACATCATTGAGCATACATCCCATCTTACATACATATCTATGCATCAAAGGGAAGATTTCTTGGTTTAAGAGGTTTGCACATTCTTAGGCTACTTTGGTATTTTAATTCTCTTTTGTCTAATCATATATGTGAGTTAAATCTATTTTTTTGAATATTTTGGTTCTCCATTGTATTCCTTTAAGCACTAGTTTTATAGCTCTACACTAGGAACATATTATATTTGGTCTAATGGGTCAAATGGTTCATAGGGTACTCTATGAGCCATTTTGAACCATTAATTAATAATAGATATCCCTAGGGATCGTAGGACCTCTAGGGACAAATTAAATTAATACTAATGGGTTAAAAGAGGTCATAGAGTATTGTATAACCACTTTCAACCCATTTAATAATAAAATATGCCTTAGAGGTCCTAGGACCCCTAGGAACATATTATATTTGTTTTAGTGGATTGAAAGGGGTCTTATGGTACCCTATGGTACCCTATGACCCCTTTTGACCCACTCATCAATAACACATTTTCCTAGGGGTCCTAGGACCCCTATGGACATACAAAATTTATTCTAATTGTTCAAAAGGGACCATAATGTACTCTATGATCCCTTTTGACTTGTTCCATGATAGCATATGTCCCTAAGGATCCTAGGACCCCTAAAGACAGATTATATTTGCTCTAATGGGTCAAAAGGGGTCATAGGGTATCATTTGACAACTTTTAACCCTTTTAATGATAACATGTCTCTAGGGGTCCTAGGACCCCTAAAGAGAATTTAAATTAGTTCTAGTGGACAAAAGAGTTTATAAGGTACCCTATAACTCCCTTCTATGATTTAATGATAGCATATGTTCCTAGGCATCCTAAGACCCCTAACGACATATTATATTTATTCTAATAGGTTGAAAGGGGACATAGAGATATGACCCTTTTGACCCATTGAAGAATAACATATACTCCTAGGGGTTATAGGACCAATAAGGACCGATTAAATTCATTCTAATAGGTTGAAAGGGTTGATAAGGTACCCTATAACCCCTTTTGACCCATTTAATAATAACATGTATTCATCGGGGCCTTTGTACCCTACAGACATATAATTTTTTTCTAATGAGTGGAAAGGGGTCATATGTTACCCTATGACCTCTTTTGACCCATCAATGATAACATATGTCCTAAAGGTCCTAAGGATAGGTAGGAACATATTATATTAATTCTAATGGGTTGAATGGTATCATCGGGTACCATATGACCATTTTCAACCCATTATAACAAATATAATATGTTCCTAGGGGTATTGGGACCCCTATGGACATATTGTTTCATAGACTTGGTCGAAAGAGGCCATAAGGTACCCTATGACCTAGTCTATGTTAATATATGTCCTAAGGTGTCATAGGGCCCCTAGGGACTAATTAAATTTGTTCTAATGGGTCAAAAGGGGTCATAGGATATCCTATCACCCCTTTCAACCTAGTCCATGACAACATTCTTCCATAGGTGTTCTAGAACACCTAGGAACATATTATTATCATGAACTAGATTCAAAGGGGTCATAAGGTAACCTATGATCTCTTTTGGCCGAGTCCATAATAACATATGTCCCTAGGGGTCTTAGGGACATATTATATTTGATCTAATGGGTTAGAGTGATAAGGTATCCTATGATCCCTTTTGACCTAGTCCATGATAATAAAAATGTCCACAAAGGTTCTAGGACCTCTAGGAACATATTAAATTCATTCTAATGGGTTGAAAGGTGTTATAGGCTATGCTATTACCCTTTTTGACCAATTCAATAATATCATATATCCCTAAGTGTCCTAGGACCCCTACAGACATATTAAATTTGTTCTAATTGGTTGAAAGTGGTCATAGGGTACCCTATGACTAATCCCTTATATAATATGTTCCTAGGGTTCCTAAGACCCCTAAAGACATTGTATTTGTTCTAACCAGTCAAAAGAGGTTATAGGGTAGCCTATGACCCATTTTCACCCATTCAATGATAACATTATCCCCTAGGGGTCATAGGACCCTAGGGACATATTAGATTTGTTCTAATGGGGTGAAAGGGGTCATAGGGTTTCAATGATCCCTTTCGATCCATTAGAATGAATATAATATGTCCCTAGCAGTCAAACCCCTACAAACATATTATATTAGTTCTAATGGGTTGAAAGGGATCATCAAAACCCTATGACCCCTTTTGACCCATTAAATGATAAATATATGTCCCTAAAAGTGATAGGACACCTACGAATTTTTTTAATTTAGTGGCATATGTTATCATTGAATGGATTGAAAAGGGTTATAGGGTATCCTATGACCCCTTTTGACTCATTCAACAATAACATATGTCATTAGGGGTCCTAAGACCCATAGGGACATTGCATATTCATTCTAATGGGTCAAAATAGGTTATAGGATATAATATGAGCCCCTTTGACACATTAAATGAGAGCATATGTCCCTAGGGTTCATTTGTTTACTAGGAAAAAATAAATTATTTTTTAATGGGTTGAAAAGGGTCATAAGATACCCCATGACCCCTATTGATCTTGTCCATGATATGACACCTAGGGATATATTATGTTCATTCTAATGGGTTGAATGGGGTCATAGGTTATCATATTATCCCTTTTAACCCATTCAATGATAACATATGTTCGTAGGGGTCCTAAGACCCTTAGAGGTATAGGTTATCATTGAATGGGTCAAAAGTGGTCATAAGGTACCCTATGATCCCTTACGACTCATTATATGATAACATATGTCCAGGCTAAGGGTCCTATGACTGTTAGAACCATATTATATTAGTTCTAATAGGTTGAAAGATGTCATAGAGTATCTTATGACCCTTTGTGACACATTGAATGATAAAAAGGTACCCTATGACCCCTTTCAACCGATTAGAATAAATTTAATTTTTCTTTGGATGTCTTACAACCATTAGGACATATGTTATCATTGAATAGGTCAAAATAGGTCATAGGGTACCCAATGACTCCTTTTGGCCCTTTAGAAAAAGCATAGTATGTCCCTAAGGGTCCTTGGACCCTTAGTAACATATGTCCCTAATGGTTTGAAAGGTGCCACTTGACCCTATAGTCATATGTTATCCTTTAACAGGTTAAAAGGATTCATAGGGTACCCTAACCCCTTTCGACACATTAGAGTTGTATGCACCCTAAAATTGTCACCTAGACTATGGGCCCCCATTCTTCAATTTATCAATTTCCTAAATCAATGCATTGCAATATTTTATTAAATCAATTCAAATCATTTTCCTTGATTAAATTACAATTAATTTAATTATTTAATTATTTAATTATTTCTTAAGGTTTGATCATCTTATTCTAAGTCTTCTTTAATTAAAAACAAAAGTCCTCTTTTAATTAAATAAAATCCCCACTTAAATCTCTCTTTATGATGGAAAAAATAAAATAAATAAATAAATATTTTTTCTCTACACTTAAATGCACATAATTCTAAGTGGGATTCCTTAATTTCTCTCTCCACTTTCTTGTCAAACACTCCTCTTTTCTCATTGGTAAAATTTTGTCTCACATGGACCAAACCTTATTATCCCATATTGGTTGTGAGAAGCCTCCCACCTCCATACTTGGCTATATAAGGAACCCTTCTCATTTGGATAGATCTTAGTTGCTATAGTATTGTCATGCTCCAGGTTTGGAGAGAAATTTTGGAGAAGGAGTTTGAGCCTTAGGGTTTGTACATAGTAGCTTCATTACAACTTCTCTCTTTTTGTCTTCTTCTCTCATGCATTCATGGCTTCCATCATCATGATTCATCCTTGCATTTTCATATCAACTTAGAGTCATATTTTCTTTCATAGGTTAATCTTGCATTGTTATTTCCTTTCATAGATTATATTTTCTTTCTTGCATTTCTTTACATTGTTATTATTTAGATTTGTTTGCATATTTTGATCTTTGAATCTCTCACTTTTTGGTGTAGTTGCATAGGCACAAACTATGTCAAACTGAGGGCCTCCATTACAAACCTCTGCACTCCATGAAATGAGAGCTATGAGTTGCCATTTGAAATCTTATTCCAAAGTAATCTTGGATATAATGACTCATAGAAGTGTGTCAATATTTTAGCACACATTTTTGGTGCCCATTGTGGGGAAATACAAGATTTTAAAGATCTAATCATATCTCCAAAATAGCTTGGTATTTTGGTCTGAAAATGTTTTTAAAGGTTGAAGAAATATCAGAGAAGCCTCAGTTGAAAATTCAAAATTTTTTGAGGTAATTTATATTTTTTAATAATTTTTTCTTGGTTTTTCATAAAAAATTATTTTTCGGCACCAATTATCAAATTTTTAAGAAAAGTCTTTAAATTTTTGGAAAGGCCTCTAAATTTTAAATGTATTTGTTTCTGTGTTTTAATTTTAAAGCTCATATGAGGGCTCAAACACTTGATTTACAAAAAATTGATTTGTTTTGACAAAATGTGTCCCTAGGGCACAAAGGAAAATATTTTTATAAAATTCTAAAAAAAAATGAAATGTTTCAATTTTTTAATAGGGGTCTCTTTTCTATATTTAGGTTTTTTAGTCTGAATTCATGGCATATAGGTCCAATCTTGTTGACTAGGTCAAAAATCAAAATTTAAATAAAAAAAAAGGCATTTAATGATTAACTTGCATTTAATTTTTACATGGTTCAATGCATGATGTGAATTTTAATTTAGGTTATTTTCTATTTATTAATACTCCTACCAATCATATTTTTAGATCTAAGCCCAAGTTTTGCATAAGACATAACTTTCTTGTATTGGTTTGCTTGTTGTTTTCTTAGAGTGCTTGCTTGGTTTGTTAGATCAGTGGAGTGATATGTGCACGTTGCTTTGGATCTGAGATATTCTTATACATCTCTATAATATTTGGACTTTGGAATTAAAATTGAACCTCTCATGTCTTTGGCTTGAGTGTTTTGCATTCTTTCTTGATTTACATTTCGATTGGTGCTCTAAAATTTGACCTAGATTTGCTTTCTTACATACATGTTTCACATAGTAATTATGCCCTATGAACAATATTTGTGGTGATCTTGAGAGAGTAGGATTTATTCTCTTTCCTTACATGTGAAGCTCTTCTTGATGATAGATCCCCTTGTAGGTAGGGAAGGAATTGATATTATTTCATTGTCTCGCTTGGCTTGTCTTCATCATTTGCCAGTACTTTCTCTCTTGAGATAGGTAGTGATTTTTTTTGGCTTTCCAAACCTTGGTGAAGTGATTTCAAATTAGAGTGTCAATGAATCTATTTTCTATGTTTGGGTGAGGTGAAGAGGCTAGAAGAGTATGCTCTATTCCATTTTGGGCACATTAGAAACTTGGAACCCTTGAAGCTGAACTAAGTCCCCATGTGGCCCAATTTTTTGTCTTCCTTGATTAGAGAGGGTTAACCATAGTGGAAAATCCCTTTATTGGGTAAACCATGTGGACTAAACCTCAAGCTGTAGTAACCACTTTCATTGTAGTAGCAACAACTATTATATAAATGTCCTTATGGAAGAAATCTCCATAGGTGTAGTCTTTTGTTGGGTTGTCAAATTTCCTCAACACCTTTGATTGATTAAATTCATAGAATGTGTCGAAACCCTGGTGCACCAAGATTAGATTCCACCCACTTGAGATTGCAAGAGTTGCAAAGTTGACCATTACTAAGAACCATAGTGAAACCTTTTTTTTCTTTTCTAGGACTATGTGCATGATTGGAAAATATTTTGAAAATTTACAAAGTAGTGGTTCTACGGATTAGATTCATACTAAGACACTATTCTTGTTTATGTGCAAGGTTCTTTTGTCCCTTTTCCATTGCTTGTAAATGTTTTCTTGAACTTCCCGAGTGTTTTCTTGTGTGCCAAATTTATGATCAAAATCTATTGTTGCATCTAGTTGGTCAATTAAAACAAATAAGAAAACTGATTTTCAAAGTTGAAACCTTTATCGATTTGTTATTTTGTCATTTCCAGTCCTCCTTGGTTGATCTGAGTTATTGGCTCCTGATTTAATAGTTTTGGAAATAACCAAGAAACCAAATCAATACATCTAAGGTTAACAGACTCCTATGATAGATGCACTTGATTGCAGTCTTGGGCCAACTATAAGGATAAATCCTTCTTCTTCTTTAGGCTCTGTAAGACCTAGGCAGGTGGACCTCAAATTATTTATATGGTACTAGTGTAAAGGCATACTACTGAATCTGAAAAATAGATAAAATCCCTTAATCTTCTAATTTTATGCAAGCATTCATGGATGAAATAGCTAATAACAGAGCTCATGAACTTGATAAACCAAGTGAGGGAAAACTCTTTTAATTCTTAAACATAAAGGGAAAGATATTCAATTGATAATTTAGATCTCTCAATATCATCTGGGTATGCAATAACAGAGAACATGTAACCTCCAAGTTGACCAATCTCTTATCCATTTGGGCATCAACTAAACCTTAACACATAGATGGACATCTTAATAAACTCATATACTCAGACATATGATCTATCTATTTAACTTGCAAACAGATATCAATCTTCATAAAAACTCTCATACGTATTGTGATATCCTTTGGGTGTAACCCACAATCCTATCAATGTAAAAAAGCATTTACATGGATCTTTGTTCCACTAGCAAGTTTATCCAAACATACAACCTTTTAGGACTGCAATTGAGTTTAAGCTTTTCAATCTTAAACACAAAAGATTGCAAATAATAGGAGATGAGAATCAGAATGAAACTAAAGAAAATGAAACTCTTGCATTAATCTCATTGAAACAAATACATCATTTGCATGTCAAAACTCAAAAAATACAAAAATAATGACTATGTAATATAACCATGCTTCAAAAGAAATTCAATACTAATGTTTATAATAGAAGAACATTGAAAAAATGGTATCACAACTATGAGAAAAATCTCAAGAAATTGGAACTAGACTAGTCTCATAATTCTCAAAAAAACTCCAAAGAATTGGAACCTTTTCAAATAGCAGAGAGGGAAGATATATAGGAGAGAAGATATTTCTAGAAATCCCATCTAAAATTGATATTTGTCGCCCTAGAAATGTCTTCAATCTAAAGCTTGGTGAAATTGAACTTCCTTCAACTACCTCCAACTAAGATCATCAATGATGCACAAATATCTTATACATCCCCTTTTAATCTACATAATATCTCATGGAGAAATATCAAGAATTCATCATAAGCTTTATTGATGCTTCAAAAAATCTGATATTTTCTTGTCACTTCTGCTTTTGCCGAGCGATTCAATTGCACTTTTGCCAAAAACACAATTACTTTCAACCACCCTCAAAAACTTTCAATTGCTCCTTTAATTTGCTAGAGAAGTCAAATATGATGAAATTATGGCAAAAAATGATTGCAATTTCATCTGCAACTTTAAATCTGCACTTTTTACTAAGAAGCCCCCAAAATTAGAAAACCTCCTATAATCACTTTCAGTAAACACTTGCACAAAATCTGACTGCAAAAATGGAAAAATTGCTCTTGGTTGGTTTCGAGGGTTTATTACACTGTACATTTTTGAAAAAAATTACCCCCATTAGACCAATCTAAAAATCTAGCTCATGGACTGAACAGAGTATTAAAATTGAATTTTTAAAAAAGTAATATATAGTTAAAACTATATAAAAACTTAAAAATCTTTCAAATCTTATCATTTTGAAATTTCATATCTCTCTCAAATCTGATTTTGATTTTATTTTCAATCTTCCCCTTATCTCTTCAATCTATTAATGACATGTGTCAACTTCTAATTCGACAATCACCACTCGGGCAGGCCCAACTTCATCTTCCCATTTAAATATGAAACTTTGAATAACATGGGTCTACGATATTACGATGAAATCATAACATCATTTCCCATATACTTTGAATTCCTAATCATATGATGAGACATTTGATAAGTATTTTAATTAATTAATTCTTTAATTAATCCTCATTATACAGACCACATTAATATATTATTAATATATTAAACCTTTCGCAGCATCACATATGATGATTTTCAATTGCCCGACCTCACAAAAACCACTTTGAAATTCACCACTTTCATAACATTGTACCTCTTCGTTCTCAGCCCTTCGATCTTATGATGAAGTCGTAGCATCGCAAGATTTCAAAAATCATGCCCCGATCTTATGACAATCATAGGATCAGGCATCTTTGTTTTTGCTTCTATGATTTTATGATTTTGTCTAACCATCACACAACCACAAACTTCATTCCCCAATCACACAATGGGGTCAAAACTTCATTGACCAAGTATCTACTTGTTGGATGGGGGGCCCTCCATGTGAAGTCAGTCTCAAAAGAGATGTGTCTTTTACGCATGCCTTTGTGTGGGTACATGGGAATTTGAATGGTAAAATTTTCACCTATTTTGTCAATGTGGGACAAAAGTGACCAATGAAAAACTCATATTGTGTAGACTATGGGGGATCTAGTATGTACATAGAGCATCTTGTTCTACTCCCACCTTGTCGAGAGCCTCCTCTTTAACCAACGTGCTTTCTTACTTTAAAATGTGAGGCTCCCTCCTCTTTAACCTACTAGCCTTTCATGTTCATGTAGCGTGAATGGCTTTGCCTATGCGTGGGGTTTGACCCCTCCAATGCTAGGTGTGAAACTTGGAAAATAAGTCTCCCCCATATGCATGGATCTTTCTTATTGTGTGAGGCTCCTCATTCAAAAATAGAGCCCATTCTTGCCCAAGCCATGGGCTATGGAAAATTGGTATCTTTGGCCAAGGGAAAAATTTCTTACTTGTCATGGTTTGCCTCTCCTTCTAGCCATGTTCTCTATATATGGGTTTCCCTCTCACTGGTTGCTTGGCATGCACTCTACCTCCCTACATGGAGCTTTGAATTGCAACTTATATGTGGGGATCCCCCTTTCTAATACACGGGCCTCCAGGCCATTGATGCTAAGCATTACTTCAAAAAATGTGGACTACATTTTCTAAAACATGAGGACTCTATTCAATTCATGGGCTGCCCTATTTGATGTGGAGTTCCTCTTTTGAAAATCGTGGACTCCTCTCTTTCTAGTCAATGCAGATGCATGGGAGGCTCTCTCCCATGTGGAACTTGTAATAATGTGGAGCTCCCTTAATGTCATTTTCCTCTAATGATTTTCACAAATTCATTTCAAGGTGTTAGAGCTGGAGGTATTAATAAGCATACCTAAAGAAAAGGAGGCATCGAAAGACATCTATCTAGAGATCACAACTTGGTCTAACCTGGGGAGTATGAGGATCTTTTGAAAAAGGTTTCTTCTTTAAAATGTTTATGAATCAAAGACCAATGCCAATTTTTGCATTAAGACAACATAGATATGATCTAAAAATCTATACGCAATGCCCACCATCGATGCAGGGGCAACTTCAAATGTTTATATGATTGAAGAGGTGGGCTTTAAAACTCCAATCTATTTTACTTTTTGTCCAAATGGAACCCTTGAACAATATTTTATTCTCATATAATTGGAGTAATTATTCTTGATTCTTTAAGTAAACAAATTCATTATGTAGATACACATGTTTGCAAACAAACCCCCCACTATAGATATATCATCAGAGAAATGTCACATACACCATTAATTTGATGGAATCAGTCAGACCCAGAGTGGGTCTAGCTAAAAAGAAATTCTTTTCCAAACAACTAATCTAGAAAACTAATCTATTAAAAATCTCAAAATGACTAGAATCAAATTTGATTACAACTTTGCCACTAAAAACTCATTTTATCACTGTACTTCTGACTGTGATTCACTGACAGGAAGGCTTGATAACTGGCT
Organism: Cupressus sempervirens; assembly: GCA_028749045.1. NCBI lineage: Eukaryota > Viridiplantae > Streptophyta > Pinopsida > Cupressales > Cupressaceae > Cupressus > Cupressus sempervirens. The sequence goes on from CM053787.1 coordinate 745,080,254, forward strand.
TTAAAAACTAACATAAACACCTAGCTGGGCCTTGCAATTCTAGATATCTCATATCTCTGACACATTCAAAAGGCCTACCAAATATTTTCATATGAAGACATCGAGGTCAAAAGATATCAACCTCCAAAGTTGCATACTTAAATTCACCTACAAATAAACATGTCAGAAAATTGGAAATTGCATTTGATTTGAGCCTTAAAAACTGTGCAAATGGGCACTTGAAGCTTTCGAAACTTGAGAAATAGTTAAATATCATGAGGAGAATAAAATTCTATGATTTGGGCTCATGATGAATCACGAGACACATTTGGCGAAGGTCTAAAATTGGCTACCTAGATTTGCAGGACGGGACACATTAGCAAAAAAGTATTTTTTACAAATGGAATGACCCTGGTAAAGTTTGCAGATAGATTTTTCAAGACTTATAAAATAGCATACTTGAAGTATTTTTAGAGTAGAATTTAGGGGAATAGACCATTTGATCCATGCAATCATGAATTTAAAGTTATAACATCACAAATAGGGCTATCAACCATCCTGCATTTCTGATTACTAGTGAAACTCTATAAATTGCAAACAAAATCATGTTTGAAAACTGATCAAATAGATTCATCATAAGCTCAAATTAGGAATGTAGCAAGTCTTTGACCCTAGAATACGATGCAAAATGAATTCTTATTATGGTCAATTGATCAAAATTTATAGCTTGTCAAACAAGGCTACCCAAAAATATGAACAATATGTAGATGTATGAAAATAGTAAATCACCAACTTTGAGGGTTTGAAATGTAGTCAAATAGATTCAAAATGACTTGAAACTTGTAATATAGGCTCTTTAGTATGCATACTAAACATCCTCAAAGTGGTGAGTTATGAATCTTAATTGGGTGAAAGATATTCAAAGGAAAATTGGGTCCGCTGTCGTTGCTTGACACTTGGGTAGAAAATATAGAACTAAAGACTACTCAAAATGAAACTTCACCGAATGGTCCGGGATGTCAATTTATCATTATAGAACACATAGATAAGCTGAATGAATGGTTTTATAAATATGAAACACCACTTAGGCATTAATTCAACAACTGGGTACTCAAGCACGAAAATGTATTCATAGGGGCTTAAAGTGACTCAAAAATTTGGAATGGACACCCAAAATTGGAATGCAATTTTGAGGACCAACACGAATTAGATTAGGTTACCCCATTTTTGAAAGCTTTTTTGCACCTTGGATTGTTGTGTTTTGACCTCTTGAATTATTAATCTTTGATTTTATGAGTGACCTTGTCAGTGAGTTAGAAACCATCCTTATTGAGAACATAAACCTTTGGATTCTTTGATAACCCACTTGGAGAGTCTTAGTAATCTCTTGTCCATTCACTTTCATTCAAATTCAAATTCAATTAACTATAATTTGAGCAAATCATCCTCCTAATCCATATGTGCTATGGTATTCACCCAAAGTAGTGGGCAACTCTCTAGCAGTGTTGGCTTATGCCTATCCAAAAATTCTATCTTATCATCTCTCTTTTGGAAAAGTGAGTTCTTTTACTATCCTAGGTTGCTACTAATATTTCTTAGGGTTTTCCTATCAAATATTACCTTATATTTCATGTCAGTCACAATAAGATATCAAGTAGATCAAGGAAATAAACCTCAAGTTGTTTTTAACAAATTACCATTCGTTCAAACTTTCCAAAGACTTAAGAGAATCAAATTTGAAAAGAAAGTCTTCCTAGATTAACAAGTTGAAAAGTAAGAATAATTTAGACTCCTAGATTTGGAGAGACAAACCTTGTTGGAGATAGAAGAGATAAATGATCCTACTTACCTTTATCTCACTAAGTACATAATGGGAATGCAATCTAAATTTGAAAAATTATTAGAAGAGAAGATTACATCATTACATGAATCATCTTCTTTAAGGTCTACATCTTCTACTCCAAGACATCAATTTTCTTCATCTTCTAGATCCAAAGACCTCTCGAGAGATAAAATGAGTAATAAATCCTTTGAGCATATGCCAATATTTCATGATGGACCTATCTTTGACCAAGATGAGAATGACAAAAATGGTCCTTGACATACGTTTGAGGGAAATTTTACTCCTTTGGGATTTTCATATGACATGGTGCTTGAGACCTTAGTTGCAAACAAGATCATTACTCTACCATAAAAATTTTCTACACCTTATGAACCTAAGGTATAACCTTCATGGTGGAGAGATGACCACTATTGTGGCTACCATACAAGCTATGGTCATAAAATTGAAGACTGCATTGCATTGAAATGTATAATTCAAGATCTTATTGATGAGGAAATCATTTATGTTGAAATTCCTAAAGACTTATATGATTAAGGTACTTCTCTTGAGCAAGATCATATTGATGAGCCTATGTCTAGTGATGGTTTTTCTTGATACCTTCAGTTCTTCCAATACTTACACATATCCTAAAACTTACAAGATATCCAACATTCTTTTATCAAACAAAGAACCTAATGCTTTCTACAATGACTATGCATATCCTCAAGGGCTACCTCTAAAAGAAACTCCAGCTCATCTACACTTGGCTACAAACCTTTTTCATGCTACTAAGACTAAAGATGCTCAAACTTCATTGATGTTATGCCTAATATTCTCACTTCAATTAGCCATTCACTATCTCCTCAAGATCCTATCATGCAAACCTTGTATACGTCCTTGTCCTTAGAAGTGGTTCCATGTCAAGAAGACTCTCAAAAGGCTAAAGATAAAAATGTTAAGAAAGATCAAGATAAAATTCCCCTTCACCTCCTTCAAGTTGTCACTCTTCCATATGCCTTATCTACCTCCTAAGTTTGATGAAGACACTATTTCCACTATTTACCTCAAACTTATTGAAATTTGTGAACAAAGTTCTATGCCTATTCTATCGAAAGAAACTTGTCAAGATCAAAGTATTCCATCTTCTTTTTCTACCACTCCATGTCCACTTCCATTTTCTACTCCTCCTAAGTCTTTTCAAGTTCCAATCTATCCTATCAATGAATTTTCTCCTATTCAAGATTTTCATGGTCCTATTAAAAATTCTAATGCTCACTCTAAATATGTTGATGTCCTTGGTTGTAATATAGATGTTGGTGGACTTATTTATTATCCTTTATCATATTCCATGTCCATCCTTGGACTTCCTCCACCAATAACATGGGCTTCATTTCTTCCTTCCATCTTGGGTCCTAATTATGTCCCTTCATTTTCCCCTCATAACTCTCATAATTCGCCATCCATTTTAGGTCCTTACATCCCTCCATCTCATATCTTTCCTCTAGATCAACATAGATGCATATACTTGAATCCTTTTTATCCACCCAACCATCTTAACCAGTCATATCCTCCTTCTTCTTCCACAAGTCCCAAGTCTTTTGGAAGTAACTTTAATGTTCAATACAACAAAAATAAGAAATACAAGAATCCATCTAAAAAAGAATATCACCATGTCTCCTCTAATCAACATAGGGGCATAAATTTAAAAGAGATATCTAAGAAGAGAAATAAAAAACATGTATGGGTTCCAAAATCCATCATTGAAGATATTCTCTCTAAATCATCAAAAAGAAATGAAAATCCTACAACTTTCTGGATTCCAAAGTCTCTCTTGAAAGAATCTAATGTTGAGAAACAAGTAAAGTTGACATTCAAGCTTCCAAATAATTCCACTTCATCTCTTCCAAAAGAATTCTTCCATTCCATGTGCCTAAATCACAACCTCTTCTATCCATTCACCATATTCCTTCATGTATTCCTTCATTTACATTTCATCCATCCTCTCGCCACTCTTCAATGTGTGTGTTGACATTGATCTTTCCTTCCTTTCTGTCTAGCCTTTCACAATACTTCCATTCACTATCCTTCTACCTTCTATCCTTTTTCCTCAATTTCCTATTCCTCCTATCTTCCAACCTCACTCACTTTTCATAAAACCTTATCCTCCATTTTTTCTCTTCCATCTTCCTTTCCCTAGAAACATCTTTGAGCATATCATTTTGAATCCTTGGAATATCATGGTTTATCCTTTCAAGGAGATTTGTCTAAAAATCTTGCCTTCTTCAAAAAATTCAAACAAAAAAAAAAAAAAAAATTGAAAAAAATAGAGAGAAAAAAATTGTAAAAATTGGAAGCGTGCCTTGGTGAAAACCTTGCAATAAGGTGCCTTGGTAGAAAAATTAAAGAGAAAAACCACTCCCTTATGGCACCTAGGATAAGTACCATGATGAAAACTTGGCAATCAGGCATCATGCACAGTACTTCTACATCTTTCATTCATTCCATTGTCTGTCTTTGATCTTGACAATGTTGACCTATACATGAAAATTTTCCTATCTTGTGAACTATCTTATGATGATCTTGTTTTCATTTCTTTTATGTTTAACCTTCATATCTATTTTTCTCCATTCATTCTAGTCTTTTGCTATCCTTTTCTCATTTGGTCTTCGTCTAATAAAAAAGAGTAAAACATGATGCTATGAAGTCTCTTGACATTTCTACTCCTTTGGACTACATCCTTCCTACTTTTTCATTATGCTTTCATGACTTATCCTATGTTGGCCTTTCATTTCTTTTTCAAATGTGCTTTACATGACAATTTTTCCCTAGCTTGGGTACTTTTGAGGAGTTTTCCCTTGAGGATTCCTTCCCTTCGTTCTCCTTCATTCTCTTTTCTTCCATCTCTTCCACTAGATCATTAATCCCTCTTGTCCTCCACCTTGCTAGATATTGGGACTAAACAATGTGATCTTGCTTGGGATTTTGGTCCTTGTTTCTATTTGGGGACATCCTTTGCATATATTTATTGATCCTAAAAAAATCCTAAAAAATGATATATTTCAAAAATCCAAAATAATGATATATTTCTAAAAATTCTAAAAATTGAAAAATTTTCTGAAAAAATGATCATCTTAGTAAAAACCTAGCAATAGGCACTTTGATGTATCTCCAAATTTTTATTTTTTTAAAATTGCAATAAGATCTAAGTGGTGAAAACTTGGAAACTGGTGCTACTTGAGGTCTTTGCACCCTTATTTCTTAGCACATGTCCTTGACACTAAGCTTTTCTCCATCGTTCCTTGTCCTTCTACCCTTGGATTGGAATTGGTCTTTGTCTTTGTCTAAGGGGCATAACTATGTTAGCTTTGGTCTCTTGTATACATTAGTCTTTAGAACACCTTGTAAATAGTGTTCTTCAACACTACCCCAACTATATTTTTCAATACAATCCCTGACATTGAGTGGTTTTTTTAATACTTATTGGTTTGGTCTTACCCAATTTTGTCGTGTTATCTTACCTACTTGCAAGAATTCAATTCTTATCCTTGAAACTCAATATTAGTTAACACACTTGGATTTTTAAATACAAATGCTTAATGCTTGAGTTATTTCATGATGGTTTCTTTGTGTGTTGATTATTATTAATTTTCATTGAGTGTTCTTATCTAATAAGTCTCTCCAATATGCATAGCTAGAGGACTTCAAACATGAGGCATGCTTTTTATTTTCTTGCTACTTTGGCTGTGGTCTTGAAACTCTAGAGTGTCTCTTGTTGTTCCCTTGAAACACTTAGGAGATTTGAGACATCATCCTTGACTATTTTTGCACAACCATTCTTATGGTCATCTCAAAATTTATGCCTTGGTGCGATCATGGTTTTGCTACATTAAATTGGGTAAACTAACATCAAAGTCATCTTGACCTTTATGTCTTTGATGCTTATGTTAGAATCTTTCCACATTCCAATCTGATATAAATCACATTTATATCTTCATAGTTGTGCTTGTGACTAGTGTTGATTGTGTGTTTTTGCGATATCCATTAGAAATGGACCAATGATGAAAATAAGTTCCTTCACATTCTTCCATAAATGATGAACACAAAATCCTATCTTACAATTGTTCTATTATAAGTACACCTTTACATTTTCATGTAGCTTGCATTATTAGACTTCATTTTTAGGTTACATTATGAGTTTGATAGGGTTTTCCTTCATCTTTATTTTTGACTTTTAATCAACTATGATCATGTCTTGATCTTCATTTCCTTATCTTTTTTTGTGATCTCAATTAAAATTTGCTATCTTAAATAGTTGATTGATTTTGAGGCATTCTCTTTCTTGAGGCAAATTATCTTTCTTATCCATTTCTTTCCACCTCTTCCAAACTTTTATATTCCATTTTATTTCACCCCACTTCTTTTCTTCTAATACAACTTTGGAGCATAATCTTTCATTCTTGATGATCTACCTAGGTTCCATGATCTTTATATTTTTCATCTTATATAAAGAACCTTATCTTTAGTTATATTTGATCAAATTTATCAATTTTTGGTTTCTCCTCTATTTCATTTTGATTTTGATCATGGGGGGTCAATAGCTATCAAAATTCAATCCTTGATTCAGCTTTACCAATCTTTGTTCTACTTGGGATAGACTTGTCTTTGTCAAGAAAAACTTGTTATCAAAATTGTATTCTTTGTCCTAATCTATTTCTAAGTTGACCACACATCTGTGTTGGTTTGTGATCTCAAATTGACCTCACACTTCAACTGCATTCTTTGAGTACATGTGTTCTTGAAATGATCACACATTATTCAAAGAGGGGCAAATGTATGCACCCTAAAATGGTCACCTAGACTATGGGCCCCCATTCTTCAATTTATCAATTTCCTGAGTCAATGCATCGCAATATTTTATTAAATCAACTCAAATCATTTTCCTTGATCAAATTGCAATTAATTTAATTATTTCAATATTTCTTAAGGTTTGATAATCTTATTCTAAGTCTTGTTTAATTAAAATAAAAATTCACTTTTAAATAAATAAAATAGCTCCTATTTAATCAAAATAATTTTCTCCCTTTTAATTAAATAAAATCCCCACTTAAATCTCTCTTTGTGATGAAAAAAAGTAAATAAATTAAATAAAAATAAATAAATATATCCTTTTTCTCTACACTTAAATGCACATATTTATATGTGGGATTCCTTAATTTCCTCTTTCCACTTTCTTCTCAAACACTCCTCTTTTCTCATTGGTGGAATTTTGTCTCACATGGATCAAGCCTCATTATCCCATATTGGTTGTGGTAAGCCTCCCACCTCCACAATTGACTATATAAGGAGCCCTTCTCATTTGGATAGATCTTAGTTGCTATAGTATTGTTATGTTGTAGGTTTGGAGAGAAATTTTAGAGAAAGAGTTTGAGCCTTAGGGTTTGGACATTGTAGCTTCATTACAACTTCTCTCTTTTTGTCTTCTTCTCTCATGCATTCATGGCACAAACTAGGTCAAACTGAGGACCTTCATTAAAAACCTCTGCACTCCATGAATAGAGATCTATGAGTCACCATTTGAGATCTCATTCTTGAGAAATCTTGGATATAATGCCTTATAGAAGTGTGTCAATATTTTAGCATGCAAGAATTAATTTAATTTTTCCCTACCTGTCTTTCAAACTATTAGGACATATGTTATCATTGAATTTGTAAAAAAAGGTCATAGGATACCCTAGGAATCCTTCCAACCCTTTATAATGAATATAGTATGTCCCTAAGCCTCCTAGGTCCCTTAGCAACATATTATATTAGTTTTAATAGGTCAAAAGATGTCATAGGGGTTCTAGGACCCTTAGGAACATATTATATTCATTCTAAAGGGTTAGAAGGAGTCATAGAGTGCCATATGACCTCTTTTGACTCATTTAATGATAACGTATGTCCTAATGAGTCATACGACCCCTAAGGACAAATTAAATTTATTCTAATGGGTTGAAAGGGATCATAGGGTACTCTAAGACCCTTTTTAGCCTGTTAAAGGATAACATATGTCCCTAGGACCCCTAGGGACATATTATATATTTTTCTAATGTGTTAAAAGGGTTCATAAGGTACCATTAAGCCCTTTTAATCAATTAAATGATAAATTATGTACCTAGAGGTCATAAGACCCCTAAGGATATATTGAATTCATTCTAATGAGTCAAATGGAGTCATAGGGTAGCCTATGATCTCTTTTGACATAGTCCATGATAACATATCTTCCTATGGGTCCTAGGAGCCCTTGGGACATAAAATTATTTTTTCTAATGGGTCAAAAGGAGTTATGGGGTACCTTATGATCCCTTTTGATCCATTAAACTATAATGTATATCCATAAGAATCGTAGCATCCCTAGGGATAAAATAAATTCATTCTAATGGGTTGAAAGGGGGCATAGGGTACCCTATGACCCCTTTCAACAAATCCAATGATGTCATGTGTCTCTAGGGCTCTTAGGACCCTTAGGGACATATTATATTCATTCTAATGGGTCAAAAGGGATCATAAGGTACTCTATGACCCCTTTTGACCCATTCAATGATAACATATGTTCCTAGGGCTTGTAGGACTCTTAGAGAAAAATTAAATTCATTCTAATGGACTAAAAGGGGTCATATGGTACTGTATAGCCACTTTTAACCCATTCAAAAATAACATATATGTCCCTAAGGGTCCTAGTACCCTAGGGGTATATTATATTCATTTTAATGGGTCGAAAGGGGTCATAGGTGTTGAAAATAGATTGAAAAGCTCGTTGTTGAGAGAGATTGTTGAAAGAGGGAGATTTTTAAAGAAGACTATGTGTTTTAATCATTGTTTTCTCACTGACATCAAACCTACTATTTTCTAGTAAGACAACTACTTATAAAATTCAAGTGCTATCACTTATTTGATTGATGTAGAGGATTTGATTAAAAGATGTAACAATAGCACCTAGAGGAAAGGTTGAGTTATGGTTATGTAATAAAATACAAGGATCAATTGAGATAGTGATGACATGATGTATTGATAATCTACTTAAGGTTACAAAGGTTGGTTATACTAAGAAATATAAGAAGAAAAACTTACACAAAGTTTCTATGCCAAGCTTGATCGAGTGGATAGTAGGTGCCAAAAAAAGTCAATACAAGCCGAGCAAAAAATTAGTTGGAGCTGTGTAAAAGTTCATTCTAGTGTATGCCAAGTAGAATAGTGGATGTTGAGTAAACTTTAATTGATGTCGAGCACTAGTAAAAAAAATTTCATCCTGAGTAATTTTGTAGTAGATGTCGAGCAATGCAGTATGTGTTGAGCATCAGAAGCTTGATAATGCCAAGCTGTTGCATTCTTTAAAAGATCATCAATTCGAAAAATCTAAGCCAACAAGCTTATTTTCTTGGATTGTGTGAAATAGGTGGAAGATAAGGTTGATGAGCTGGTGTCACAAAATTTAAGGTAAAATATTTTTAGGTGAATTCAAAGTGGATTCTAGGAGATGTTTCTAGAAGAGATATGAGGTATGGGGTAGATACATTATATCCTACCTAATCCATCTAAACCCTAAATTAGACAATGGAAAATGAGTGGGAAAATATCTTAATTTCTTATTTATAGCAATGGCTGGTCATGAAGCAAGGTTTTCATGTGCAAGAACTTAAGGGAGACAAGGAGTCAAAGGTTTTGATTCATTTAGTGACCTAAGAGAAGAGTTTGCAATGGCATGTTAAGAAAAAAGGCTTAATGAGATGAATGCTTGAAGGGTGAACAAGCTATTAGAGCTACAATGTATGAAGACCAAGCAGAATTAAGGACTAAACAGAGATCTATAACCTGTAATCTACAAGAGAAGTTGTAAGTTGTATCAAATCAAAGCATTACTATTACTCTCTAACAATTGTATCGGTCTAGAGTAAATCCTTTGGATTAATGTTGACCTAATAGTCATTTTTAAATCCTTTAACCATGTGACATTCCAAGTGAATGGTCTAAAGTCCTCTAACAAGGCTCACTCCTAACAGGGTGATTGAAATCCTTTAACCAGATCACATTTAACAATGTGTATTGTAACTTTTAATAGAGTTGGCCTTTCACAGTGTACCACTTCAGAAGAGTGAAAAGAGTAGCATGTTACTAGTGGTTTTTCCCAAATTTGGTTTCCATGTAAACCATTGTGTCAAGTGTGCTAATGAATCTATTATGTTTCATGCTTTACATTTCTCTGAGTTGATTTGATAGTAACCTACAAGTTTTAAGTGATTGCATAATCTTATGGATGCATGCATGAGCATAAATGTTTTATGGGTTCACTAAAACTATGAAAAGTATTATTTATACATTTGGACCTTGAATAACTAATTCACCCCACGCCCCATCTCCTCTTAGTTATTCTAAATTATTCCAACAATTGGTATCAGAGCCATCTACTTGAAAGAACTAGTTTAAAGGTACTAGAAGCACAAAGATCAAGATGTCTAAATGAGAATTACCCAAGCTCAATAGAGATAACTTTCCTGCATGGAAAAGTTTGATGAAGCTACACCTTGGAGGACTTGGAGATCATGCACAATCAACCATTTTTGTGGAGCATGTTAATCTTTTTGGTACCCTAATTTCTCAAGATATAAGGAAGAAGGAAAAACACAACCAGGCAATGTTGGAGATTGCATCTACCCTTAGTTATGCTGAATTTGATGATATCAAAGGTTTTGATAGTGAAAAAAAAATGTGGGATACCCTAACTTCTATCACTTGAAGGTCTGGTGTGTAGACTCACTACTTTTGAGTTATTTAAATTTTATATTACAAACTTGAAAAGATTGAATCTTCTTTCAAAGCTAAAGTGTCATTGAAGGAACCCAATGAGAAGAAGAAGAAGAAAAATAAGATGTACATGTCTAGTGATAGTGATACAAATGAGGAGGATGTGGACCATCTTGAAGCACTACTAGCAAGAAGATTTCATAAAGGTAAAGGAAAGTTCAAAAGTAAATTACCCATCATTTTTTACAATTGCAATGAGGTTGGTCATATTGTTGCTAAATGCCCAGAGAAGAACTACAAAGGTGGTGACAAATACAAATTTAGAAGAGATGAAGACATCAAGGACTACAAAGATAAAGGCAAGAAGTCGTGCTACATTGTTGAAGAGGAAACAAAGGATGATTCTGATGAACATGATGGTGAGGTGGTGTATGTTGCAATGAAGGAAAAATCTAATGAAGATGAGGCAACTGCACTTGTGACTTGTTTGAACAAGAATGATAGATGGATCATCGATAGTAGATGTTCACATCACATGACTGGAGACAAAAGTAAGTTCATTACCCTAATTGTTTATGATGGAAATCATGTAAGATTTGGTAATGATTCACCATGTTTGATAAAAGGAAAAGGTCCTATCAAACTCATAGACAAGATTTTGTGTGACAATGCTTACTATGTTGAAGGATTTAACTATAATTTGTTGAGTGTGTCACAACTAAATAATTTGGGATGTAAGGTTGAGTTTGAAAACAAGATTACTAAGATATATGACAAAAATGGGAAACTAATTGGAAAGGGTCATCAAACTAGAAATAATCTATTCTATCTTGACATAGAGGAGGCTACTCATCTTTTTGTAAAATCTGATGATGTATGGCTATGGCACATGAGGTTATCTCATGATAACTCTGATAACTTGATTAGTATCAGAAACATGAAGAATATTAGAGGTTTCCCTAAGTTGAAGAAGCCTAATAATGTAATGCACAAATAATGTTAGTTAGGAAAATTGACAAAGTCAAGTTTTAAGAGTAAAAATTATACCTTTAAAGGAATATTAGAGATTTTTCATACCAACTTGTGTGGACCAATTGATGTGCAAAGCTACAAAGGAGATAAGTACAAAATGTTATTTGTTGATGACTATTCTAGGATGATGATAGTTATGTTTCTAAAACAAAAATCTGTTGTTTTCCAAATGTTTAAGTAGTACTTGGCAAGAGTTCAAAAAGAAATAGGTAAAAGTTTGAAGTGTTTGATATCTGATAGAGGAGGAAAATTCACATCAAATGAATTTGAGATGTTTTGTAATGGTAGAGGAATTAAGAGATACACATCTGCCCCTAGAACACCTCAACAAATGGAATGGCTAAAAGGAGAAATAGATTGATAATGGATTGTACTAGAACTCTCATGATGGAGAAGAATGTTGCTTTGAAATATTAGAGAGAAGCTATAAGCATAACTATATATACCTTGAACTATGTGCAAATCAAGAAATATACTTGTTCAACACCTTTTGAACTATGGTATAGATACTCACCCAATATTAAATACTTTAAGGTATTTGGAAGTAAACGTTACATTCTTAAAGATGTTAGGAATGACAAGCTTGATGAAAAAAGTGAAGAAGGTATATTCCTAAGATACACCACAAGAGGTAAAGCTTATAACACTAGTACATTTGACCCCATTTTTAGACCAAAATTTTCAACCATCTATTAAAATGGGGTCAAATTGGTCAAAATATGCAATGAAAAGAATCTTTCTCTTAAATTGATGTCCGTGTTGGTCAAAATTTTGACCAACACAAACTTAACATATGAAAAAAATTAAAAGGTTTCTTCATTGTTTCATTGAGTGCACAAGTAAATAGGTTTTCATTTTCACAGAGTGTGTGGGAGCATAGGCATGAAGGAGTAGGAATGGGAGCATTATGTTGATAAAATCTTTTAGTATCTTGTTCAAGGCATGCCGAATATGTAAATTTCCATTGGCATAAGGCGAGACCATTATGAAGAGTAAAAATATCCCTTGTGTTCTTGTTTGCAACTATTTCTCATCCCATAGATTCTCTATTTCTAGTTCACATGCTATTGAATTGGCTCTAAATGGTTTGCTTTAGGTGAGTTCTATTATACATTTTGGTGAATCTTTTAACTGGGAAACATTGTTGATTCTAATCTTTCTATTCAGTTACTAGTTCAAGAAAATTTTTGGATGTTTTCTTCCTTCTTCTTTTCATTTTGGTTTGGGATTTTGGATTTTTTATTACAATACTTGAAATCAATGGGGGTTTAAGGTTTTTTGTTTGTATAAATGTTTTTGGCTTTGCAAAGAAATGCCTCTCAGTAAATTGTTCTTGCTATAATTTGTGGAGGGATTGGGTGTTTAAAGGTTTGACTGAGATTGATTGAATGGACATTTGGCTTCTAAAATTGTTCGAGTTATTCCATACCCCAAGAAAATTTGGACTTCAAAAGGGTTTTTGGTTTAGTGATACACCCAAGTTTTAATGGGGGTTTTAGAGGGTTTCAAGGTTGCTCTTATTTTCCATTTTGATTCCATTGAAATCTGTTTTATGTACTACATTTTTGGAAAATCATTGAAGAAAAAGATTGTGTAAATTGGTATTCATAAGACATGAGTTAGTATTGACCAAATCATTTCTTATGAGTACCAATCGATAATCATAACAAATAAACTATAAATAATTCAATTGTTGTAAATTAATAATCATAAGTAATATGAAATAATGTAAACTATGGTTCTCGTTGAATATGATAAATGAAAATCATTATAGCATAAATCACTTCTCATAGAATGAGTCAGTGTGAATCAATAACAATAAGAAATGAGGTGATGTAAACCATTTTTCATACAATATGATCTATAACAAGGCAGGGTAAATCAGTTTTAAAAAATACATTTTATGAATCAATAGTCATGAAAAAATGAAAATCATTTCTCATAAAATATGTTAAATCATTAATATGAATCAATAGTAACCATAAGAAATGTAATCTAAATCATATCTCTCATAAAATATAAGATATCATAAATCATATAAGCTACTAGAATGGCTATAAAAAATCTTTCATGATAAGATATGAATCATTAATCAAGAAGAAATAGTATAAATCATTCCTCATAAGAATTGCATATGGTGAATCAATAATGATAATGATAGAAGTTAGATAACGTAAATCATTTCTTATCATATATTAGTGTAAATGAATAATCAATGAGAAGTGAGATAGTGCATGTAAATCATTCCTAATATGAATCAATAATCAAGAAGACATAGTATAAATTCTTCCTCATAAATTTTGAGTCAATGTGAATCAATAATCATAAGAAAAGTATTGATTGAGGTGATAACTGAGTGTAGATCATACTATGTTGAGCTACTTCAAAAAATGATATCATTTTCAGTATGTAGCTAGAGAAGCTTCATAAATAAAGGAAAGAGAATAATAGAACTTACATTTATTTGGGTATTCTCATTATCCTCAAGGCAATATGAATGCATAATCCATTCTATTTTCTAGCCATTAGGGGCTCTCCCATTGTAGAAGAGTAAGGTCTATCTCATTCCAATCCTCTTGAAGTTCATATAAATGGCCTTATCATGGCTAGTTGCCTTCCAAAACCCTACAGTTGTTGCTCTATTTGTACAGGTATCTGTTGGGTACTTCTTGTCTTTATGACTAAAAAAGTACCACTCATTTTGTGGAGCAGAACCTATCTTACATCTCTTTGGTTCATTTCAAAAAAATAATTAGGGAAAAAAGTCGCAAAGATAACAAGTCTTAGAGAAAATTCTATTAAGAAGAAATCAATCCATACCATGGAGGTCCCAAGGTTCAAGCTTGTTAAGATCAACATCTTTGATAACATCAAGGTCAATGATGTCATAGGACACCTTTTTCTTCAAATAATAGTATAAAAGTTCTTCATCTATTGGATGAAACCTAAACCCTGGTGGTATGCATGAGGATTGCCCATTTGTTGATAAACCCATCCCTATAGTACAAGTATACGTACATCAATCATACACTTTATTTCACCTCTAGGAGTCATAACAATTAGCAATACTAGGAAGGAAAAGAGAAGAATAAAGAAGTCCATTCATACAATAGAAGAACATATATATCATCTTCTCAAACTGCTTAGTGTTCTTTTTTCAGAAGTCCTACAATGAAAAAAAAAAATTTTCTCTGAACAATTTTAAAATGAACAATATAAATTCATCTTGCTTATCTTGGTCTGATGAACTATGATACAGAATATCTTGAAATATAATTCAAGATATCAAAAGTATCATGAAATATGATCTAAAATCCTCAATATTCTGAAGAATTATCTAAATAGATATACCAACCAAAGTTATCATGGATAGTAAAAATGTCATATTAGGGTCTACTATGTTTGGTGGCACCTACAACCAGCTCTACTACAAGAGTTAGGTAGCTCACATACTAGTAGACCACCAGACACACCAAGATGCTATAACATAATACATATATATAGCAATAGCAAACTCTACACTCTACTATATGTTTTCTTCTTGGAAGAGGAAAGAAACTACTACAATATTTTTAGAAAGACAAAAGAATGGTGCATCAAGAAAATAGAGCTTGATTGCATAATAAGCTTATAGTTCTAAAGTAGTCCTCAGAAGGACAAGCCTCTTCCAAGCCAACATAAAGACCTTGGAACATATGTTATAAAAAACTAGTTGCTCACAAGCACCAAATGCTTGAAAGAAACACAACCATGTGGCCTAAAAATGAAAAACTAAAATCAATTTCCAAACACAAAATTCTACAAGTTTCAATATTTCTTCTACATAATTCCATGCCCATGTTTATGATCCTACAAATTCATATCAAAACTAATTCCACTAACCCCAAATTCAGGCTCATATCTAATCAACACTTAAACCCAAATCCAACCCCTACAAATAAAAACATCTCAACTTTGTAAAACATGAAATCTACTTATAAATCTTGATGACTACCTACAAAGTTTTAGTTTTCTCAACTTTGTACACTTTGAATAGATCAGATCAACATGTGGGTATCAGCCAAAAGTGGTGAATTTGAGCTCCTCCCTCTGGATTGTCTATATCGAGAAACCTAATCAATTTGAATCCACCTAGTCAACAATAGAGTAGAGTCTTTCAGACCTTTCTAAAGAAGGAAAAAGGCCAAAAGACTACAAGATCAACACATGAGGGTTGCAAGGTGCTGCCAATTGTGTAGAAAAATGAATGTTATAAAAATCTAGCACATCTAAAAATGAAAATAGAGCTATTAAAAATAAACCCTATAGTTGCAAGATTTAGACTTTTAGAAGATGAATGATTGAGATAATAAAATTACTCTTAGGCTTCCATAGCTACTTTAGGACTTTTTAAATCAATATTTGAGAGCACTTTGTAACTTCACTCACAAAGTGTGGGATGATCCAAAAATGAGCCAACTACTTGAGAGTAGATCCAACATCTTTTGCATTTGGCACCATCTACATGAGATATCCCAATCCACAATTCACCTACTCTTGATGAAGAATGGATTCTAGTGTAAGATACACCAGTACTAGATCCATGTTCCATTGAAGCTAGAACTTCAACCTAAGAAGTTATAAAAATCCTATGTAACTTGTCTACATCATTACCTATCATAAACATCACATGGAATCTTTGAAGCAAGTTTACATTAGAGTTGCATAAATAAACCTTAGCATCTAAACTTGCACCTATTAGCTTTACACCTCTGGCCATCTCCAAGACTTTATTTACTTTTGTTCTCATCTCAAGGACCTTTTCCTAGTACTCAACATTAGGTTTTTTGAGCATTAGCAATTTATCATTCATCCTTGGCCATTGTGCTTCAAAAACAAACTCTACTACTGAGCCATCTTCCTTGAAATGTGTAAATGGTATAAGCTGCCATGCATCCTTTGCCATGTGAGGTAGAATTGGAGCTATAGCCCATACAATACAAAGCAGATGAGTTGTACAAATAGTTTGACAACCCCTCCTTGTTTGGCTATTTCTACCACCAACATAAAGCTAATCTTTGGCAACATCAAAGTAAACATTTGATAAGTCTACACTTACAAAACTTTGAATAGTTTGGGAAATCTTATAGAACTTATAGCTCCCATAGCTCTATTTGATGTTGTTGATAACATTGGCTAGTTGGTATAGTGCATACTTATCAATCATTGGAAGATCCTAGTAAACAATATAATTTTCTAGCTTCTAGTCATGAAGTTTTGAAAGAAGATATCTCAATGTTCCACATAATTTTTTGTATATATTGGACATTTGCTTGACAATTTGTGAACCAATCATTACATCACCAAAATAATCCACACTTGAAACCCAAATTCTTAGGACATGAACTCCATACCTAGGAGCCTCCTTTTGATTCTTGCCACCTTCAATTACAACTTGTAGATCTATCACTTTTCCTAGTGATTTATTCATTTTTAGACCCCTCTCATCCAAGACAAACCCATGAGTTAGATTGCTCTTGTATGGTGCCTGTCCTCTAGTGACTATGTTGGTTAATAAGGAGCTTTGAAACCACCCTCTATGTATGGTGCCTATCCTAAATGATTTCCTTTGAGCATCGACAATTTTCTTGGCAAATTGAGCAACTTTCTTTCTTAGTTTCAATGGTGTGAGTGTTGAAGTTTAGCATCTATCAAAGTAATTATCAAATTATACGTACTTGTGTGCAAATATATAGATATGCATAAATATACATATGAATATATATATATATATATATATATATATATATATATATATATATATATATATATATATATATATATATATATATATATATATAAAGTATCTGAGTTTTTGTGTTTGCCTCTGATTCATATCGGGTTGGCTAAATGACACTTGCCGCTATACTAATCAAGGACTGCGTTCTTAATCACTAATCTTCCTATGTCTTATTGTGCAAGCATCTGATATTGAACTAGGTTATATATTATCTCAAACAAATTCTAATGATGATTTTTGTGCATATTGAATGGTTATACAATGTTTTGTATTACTCCTGATAAGTATTGGGCTTATTGCTTTGTCTAAACACCTGATATATATTGGTGTTGTTATCTATTAACTAAACAAAGCTTGCAATATGATCATGACCCCATAGGGTCATGACCCTATGTGGCCTTTGGCCATGTAGAGTCATGTCCCCATGTAGAGTCATGCCCCTATGGGGGGACATGACTCTTCCATGTATTATATATGCTCATGAAACTTGGGGATAATGCAACATATCAAGTATAAACATATATTGTAGTCCCAAGATTGATTTAACCTGAAGGTTTAGAATACACATTATCAGAAATTGCTATTGAAGAATAAATATGAAGATCCATACATCAGCACCAAGAAAGGTAAGATTGTAATTATCTTTATCAGTATTTCTATCAAAGATCATGTATGCAATAATAGTGAGCTCTTTCCTTGCCTCTTGGTCTATGGGCTGTAGAACTTTGAGCTCAAGTAGCTTATATCAGTTTTACCTTGAGATATTTTATGCACTACTGCCATGATAGAAACTTTCTCTCCAAATGAAGAATTGCCCAATCCATAGTCCACAACAAAGATGAAGACCATCAGCCTGTGGTGCAAGTTAATATCTAAGATATATATATATATATATATATATATATATATATATATATATATATATATGTATGTATGTATGTATGTATGTATGTATGTATGTATGTATGTATGTATGTATGTATGTATGTATGTATGTATGTATGTATGTATGTATGTATGTATGTATGTATGGAGATTTATATATGTATATATAAATGTGTGTGTATATATATAGTATGTATGGTATAGAGATTTATATATGTATATATGTATATATAAATGTGTGTATATATATATATATATTTATATTTACAATTGTATTTATGTAGATATATATGTTTACATGTATGTTTCCATATATGTATATATGTATGTATGTCTAAATATAAATATATACTTATATATATATACAAAGTATCTCCCATAAGTATATATACTTGTATATGTAGGCATATGCAGATCTGAATCATGCATACACTCTCCTCTGTATATGTATCTTTCTATTTGTGACCAAAGCTAGAAGTGTAAGGTGTTGAATAGTTTTACATATTCCTATTTTGAGAATAGATGACTTGTTAGATTTTTTTTAGGGGGATAAGAACTATTAAACCCTTAACCCCCTTCTTTTCATTGCCATGGAATATATTTTTTTTATCGCAGGTTATTCAAGGATTGTAACATTTACCTCCAGTGTCCACCATTTCTTTAACCAGACTAAAGATCTCAAAAAAAATTTGCTCCAATTTCCTCCAACATAAATTTTGATAACCATCTTAGCCATTGTTATTTGTAATCCCCAATATTTTGGGAAGGGAATCTAGCTAAGATGGATTTTGATCCAACCTTGTATTTGTTTTTGGAGGTTCTTCTATCAGAAATCCTCACCCTATATAAAAGGAGGTATGCCTTCTAAAAGACCCTTATAAAGGGCATCTGTAATATATATAGGACTTTGGTCCCAAGCTATACTGGGGGTTTTCTTTTCCCTATTATTTTTTCCCCGGTCCTTACAATTGAACAAGGAAAAACTTTTGTAAAATCTTCTGATAATATAATATAAAGTCTTGGTTACTATTGCGTATTAATGAATTTTATATCATATTAATGAATGTTATGTGATTGTATTGATTGAATGTTATAGTTCATAAATGGATGAATGAAATGAATGAAGTATGTAATTAGATGTTAATGGGAAATTTAATTTGTAATGCCCCATCAAGGGATCCAAAAGAATTAACCTAAAATTTTACTAAGCTTGCCAAACACACAGTAGCGAAAGCCAAAAAACACATACAACTAAAAATATTCATAACAAATTATATTCCATAAGGATCCCATGATGCTGAGTCACATTTGATCTAATTAATACTAAGTCTAACCACTTCCACATCCACATGAAAGAATAATTTAAGAAGTTCAATGTCCATAATATACATTTATTTTCAAATGCCTATTCAGAATGCTCAATCATCCACTATACATGTCACAGTGTATGAAAGGCTTAAAATAATATACATATGTTAAAAATAAAGATACATCATCCTCATCGAATCCATGATACAAGTGCAATAAAGTAAATGAAACTATTAACATACATGATACATCCATCCATCAATAATGATATAACAACGATCGTAAAAGATATCCATCCAATATAAAACACATCTAATCTAAGTGCATGGTTCCTCCCAACCATCAATAGCATCATTAGACCATAATGGGCCCTAGCCATCACTCTGTGCGTAACATCCAAAATCACTGAAGACATCATCAGTATTATAGTAAATTGGGATGTCACTCCTAAAACATACTACATTATATGAAGAAAGAAATCTAACATGCTACAACATATGCATAAAGAAATCTAACATGCAAGGAATAAAGCATAAGAAAGAAGATAACATCTTCTATCACATGTTAATCATCAATATAAAAAAACATGTCAGTAAATAACATCCATCATAAGATCCAAGAATTGAATGAAAGTAAATGCCAATAAAGAATACTCCAGCCATGGTGTCTCGGACGGATCTCAAATGTTAAGAGTGAAAATGCACTACCGCCCGACCATGTGGAACCTAAATGGCCCACTCTCACTGTGCTGAGGAGATAGTCTCAAGTCCCAAATAGGATATCAAATCACAAATATCAAATCACATAACACAAATACTCTCTAAGTCTAGGAATCCTAAAAGTATACTAACTCAAAGGTTTCAATCACAAACTGACATCTAATCCCAGAGGCACACAAAGACATGTAGGAAACTACTATGCAAGCAAGAAAGTGTCATTGCACGGATCACACTAGAGTTACCCGAGCAGTCTCCCAATAGATCTCGACCCCTAGTGATCCCTATGCGGCCACTAGTATCGTCTCGTACTGATGAGGCATACTATGGAATGCAAGGTCGCAACCAAGTGTTCTCTCTACTCCCACCCTAGTTTGTACTAGCACTTGAGGCATGGGCAAGAACATACAATTATCTTATTAGGTTCATTTAATCCCCATTTAGTGTAAATGTTTTCACTTATTAAATAACTTACAATGAGTTACCCTGGTAGCCACTTAGGGCCCTGACCCCCATTGCAAGCTACTTCTCGACACTACAATTACATAACCTACCCTAAGCTCATGGAATCATAAATCTCAAAATTGCCACAGTCCTATACAAGTGATTGGAAAAATACCAAAAGATAATCCACAATAAAAGCATCAAGTCTCCATCAGCAACTGAATAACATCCATTAATAATCATGACCACAACAGTTCTCTATTGGAACTGAAGGTATCATTGATAATCACAATATCCATTGGTTCTCAACAAGCAACCAAAAAGTATCTCAAAGTAATACTGATTAAAGACTCCAAAAATGGTCGAGTCAAAACATGTCATAATGTGACATCATCAAGATCAAAAGAAACACTTTAGTCCCATTAAGGCGACTGGAAAGTAAACCAAGTATAACTGATCGATGACTCAAAAATGGTTAGGTGAAGTGTCTCATATACATATAACTCAGCTTCACTCAAGAGGCCAATGAGCAATAACAATCAGTAAATACAAACATTTCATAGAGCATGCCATCACATTACCATGGTTGGGTTTTGAAAAGATCGAGATCAACATCAGCATGACATTGCAAACACATAACCCCTGAGCCTCTGGTAACAACCTAAGATTGTTCAAAGCTAGGACAAACCTCAAAACCCAAAAACACATATAGCATAGAGAAACAAGATACAAACACATGTTTTGGTTTGCTTTTGCAATCACATGATTAAGCCAAATATGAGGTTTCCGATTTTGTTTCAAGTATATTTCAGGAGTATAAGATTATTCTACAATTGAACCCATTTATTTCTTTGAATAAAGCATAGAATTATCCTTCCATTATTTTAAAACAATTTTCTAAAATAGTCAAATGATAATTATTTACTTATTTAAATCATTAAACTAATTCCCATTGACTTTTAATAAAATCATTGCATTATTTACTAAAATCAATGTTACTAATAATTAAATGAAACTACCTTAATTCCAAGAGCATCTCCCATTATTCAAATCATAAAAATAATACTTATCAACTTTCAAATAAATAGTTTACAATTTCCTTAAAACACTTCAAGGACAAACATTTATTTAAAATAATCTTCATTGATTTTAAGTAAAATCAATCTCATTAATAATTCAATTATTTAATTCTACTAAACACTTATTAATATCTCTTTTCTTTTGCCCTCATTTAGAAATCCATTTACTTAAATTGACTAATAATTAATTACACTTCTTCTACTATTAACTGGTGCAGGAGCACCAAGGCCAAGGACAAAAGGCCCAGAGGAACTAGGGGCACTAAATAGATCCTAGGGGGATCAAAGAATGGTTTGAGGATTTAAAGTTGGAATAAAACTCCTGAAAATACTTTGGAATATTAATAAAATGCATAATGATGTAAGGCTATCAAAGTTTCATACAATACAAAATTAAATTCTCTGCGAAGTCCTAGCTTGCTACTGTGAGGGCACAGTTTGCTTTTCATATTAAAAAGACTTCTCATTAGAATAAAATCTTGAGTATAAATGTCTTAGATCTATGTTGGTTTAGTTTTTAATTCATTTCATGCTTTGATAGATTTTTTTTGTGAAGTTTAAGCACAAAGAACTCCTAATTATGGGAAATGGAAGAATGATTGTTATTTAATAAAATAGTCCCAGTTCGGGGTCCATATCTCCCTAATGAACTGTTGGATCGAGCCAAATTTGAAATATGTTAGAGAGGGCCAAGTTGTGCCAAATCTTATTGGAGCAATCAAATAAATTTGGTCAAGGTAAAAAGTTATGAATGTTTGAGTTTGGGTCTATGTAAGGGACAATGACAGGGTAGTTTGTGATGAATTTCCTTCATAAACAAAACTAGGGTTTCCTAATGTTTTCTTTGCAACCAAATAAAAATTAGCATACATATCTAGATTCCAATTTCAAGATTGAAGATTTTTTCATGGAGTATATTCAGACACATATAACAGACATGATGAAGATAGGAAGAGAAAGAGTGCAAATGGAATATGCGAAAATCATGAGTACACCTAGATATTGATGCTAACTTTCTATGCCTCAGAAGTCCATAGAAAAAATCCCTTCCTTCTTCAACATTCGACATTCCTCCAAGAATCAAACCAACCGAAACCCCCAAGTGACTAGAAGTGCTTGTAGAAGCATATGAGCATGTAGAAGCATATGAGCTTCTCGAATGCATATCAACTTGTCCATACACACTAGGAGAGCCTCTATTTAAAGCTCTCTAAGATGCATCTAGAATGTGTCTAGAAAGAACTAAGAGATAGGCATGACAACTAAGCACATAACTTCCATGATAAGATGATAAAGATGATGAGGTGTCTAGAATGTTGTAAACACCATGTGCTCAAATAATATGCTAACTCCTAAGTGTAGACAACACGTGCATGATTAGAGTGCAAACTCTTGTGTTGTCAACATGACAACTTACAAGAGTTTGCATACTCCTATGTGAATAAATATTAAAATAATGCACATCAATTTATTAAAAAAATTCTTTATTTATTTTTATTAATTTATTAATTTTAAATCTCATGCACTCACTTTAATAAATCCACTTCTTTTATCTTAATATATTTTAATCACAAGCATGCATCATGCAATCTAGAATCTTTTAATAATTTTAATATATTTTCCACTTTTAAATTTATTTTTGAAACTTAATTGATAAAATATTTACTAACCTAAATAATAATATTGTTATTTAACATTTATTTAAAAATGAACTCTAACTTTATTATTATTAAATTAAATAAATATTATCAATTTCCAAATTTAAACTTATAAATTTCATCTCCAAATTTAATTATTTTATTCAATTAATTTTCCAATTAATTAAATAAAATAAATATTAAAATATCATATTAATTTTCCATTAAATTAAACCATTAATTAAATCTTTTAATTAGGCTTAATTAATAGAAAATACACTAAAGACTCATAAAGTAAAATACAAAAACCCATCATAGAAAAACACATACAAAATTAAATCAAAAGGGTTACCATCACGAATTACATCATCTGACACATTCAGAGGGTACTCAACTCAGATACTTGTCCTAATTTTCAATTAGGACAAATGGCTTAAAAGGTTGGGATTTGGACTTGAGAATTTATCTCCCCTCTCTTAACATTGAGATAATGTGATAGGGTACGCTCATCCTGGCAATTCAGGAAAGTCGATACCTAGTACCTGCAACTTGCATAAAATCCACACATGTACAAGCACAATATATACTAAGCTAAATAGGCAATGGTAGGAAGTGGTGCATCATGTAGATCCTAACTAGTAGGTGACTATGACTCCCTTCCTTAACCACATCAAAAATGCCATACAAAAAGAAAACAAACATGCACACCATACACATGCAAGTATGGGCTAAGTATCCATAAGAAAACACATATTATACTAAATCATCTTACTAATAATCATTAATAACTGCAAACACAGTAATAATTATTATACATACATGAAATATAAAGTACCAAGTAATCTCATCATATAATAAACTGAATGTAAAAACAATATTTGATAATCTCAAAATAATGTTACTAATAATCATCAACATAAAACTAGCCCTAAAAGAGTTCAACAATGATAACAAAAATGTGACCTAGGGGCAATCACTACAAGATTAATGTTAGGGGGAGGGGGGTAAGGCTAGGTGAGCTTCCACCTGCACATGGTTGGCCTTGTTAAGTAGAGAATATTATAGTATTCTTGAAACCAAGTGAAGCTCAAACTAACATACCAAGGAATTGCAGAAGCAAGGGCTACCCCCAAAGTTGTAGCAGCTTTTGTTGAGAGAAGGGAGTTTGACAAAATACTTATTTACTCTAAATAGGTATGCCTTGGATTTTTTCACTTGTCATTTATGATGGAAGATGGGGCTTGTTTATGTTTAAACTAATTGGAAAAGTATATTTTTCTTGGAAGCATTTGTTTCTTTTTGTTCAACATTCTCTTTGTTGTGTTTAATGCTTATAGCTTTACAGATTGTGAATGAGGCATAACATAGGACACTCATGAATTTTGTAGGTTAGGTACACTCCAAATTACTTATTGCTCCTTCAAAAAATTCTACGCTTTGATCCCTAAGTATTATCAATTTATAAAAATATATTTATGATAGTGAATATGAAGATGTTTTAAAAAAAGAGGTCTTATTTGTTGAAAATAATTTCAAGGGCACTATTAATTTTGCACTGATGATGTCTCAAATGGAGGGGGCTTTTCTTGTTGACTATAATGTCATCAAAGATCTTTTTCTTCATGTATATGCTTTCTAGATGTTGTAAGTTCACATATTTTCTTCCTATTTATAAATAACTTTTGGATTTTGATGTTGAACTCTATAGTTTAGGTGACTATCAAACTATTGCTCTAATTGTGTTGATTAAGAAAGCTAAGCTTGAGCATGATGAAGATGAAATTATTGCTACTACCCTTTGTTAGATATCCATTCTTAGGATGTTATCTCAGAATCTTAACATTGTAAGGTAAGTATTGGGCTTATTACTTTGTCTAAACACCTGATATATCAGTGGTGTTATCTATTAACAAAACAAAGCTTGTGATATGATCATTACCTCATAGGGTCATGACCCTATGTGGCCTTTGGCCATGTAGAGTCATGTCCCTATGGGGGGACATGAGTCTACCATGTATTATGTCCCTATGGGGGGACATGAGTCTGCCATTTATTAGCACCAAGAAGTATTTCTATCAGAGATCATGTATGCAATAACAATGAGCTCTTTCCTTGCCTCTTGGTCTATGGATTGCAGAATTTTAAGCTCAATGGGCAACACATGGAAAATTAATGATCTTAATTAGTATCTATCTTGTTGTTTTTTATTACATTTTATTAATGTAGTTTGTAATCACATAATTACTAACAATCATCTCTATTTCTTGGGCTATAACATGTCTTTGTCTTGATAAATGATAGTGAAGTCAGACTCTGTGAAACATGTTTCACCACTTTAAGAGTCAGCCAACATAAGCAACATAGCATTATATTACAAAGATATCTTTGGAAGAAAGTGCCTCTTTGAAGGTGAATTGGCTATCATCATAGACTCTATCTTGCATAAATCAAATTTAAATATGACATAACTAAACTTTCCTTGAGTGAGGAGATCTAAAGCTGATTTGGATTGGCCTTTGGACTATGATTAGTGGTTGTTATTGATTGTGTTCATACACCTTTGACATCAAGACAATTATTGCCAACAATCTTAGACAAAAATTTCCTCTTGACACCAAAAACAACAATATTTTCAACATGAATCACATACTTAGCAAAACTGCAAACATGGTTGAGCCTGGTGACATTAGCAAGAAGAATTGTGATATGTTGTGTGTGCTAGCAACAAAGATGTCATGTTCTTTTATTCAAGTCTTTCTATATAAATATATATGCTTTATGTAGAGTGATGTTGTGACTACAGTAATACAAATCTCAAAAAAAATAATTACATCGATATGCTTGAGAGATTTCCCCAGGGCTTATATGTTGAACCCAGACATCTAGAACATTCTGGGTATGGGCATAAAGAGAAGCTAACTCTTTAGAAAAAGAGGCAAATAGAACAATAGACATTTACTTTTTTTCAATATTTCAACAAAATTGAGAATATTTAACAATGATACAAGAACATGAATCTCAATAGATCTTAGTAGGGTAGTAGAGCCAAGCCTAACTAATACCATGTAGTATGATGCAATAAAAAGCTAAGTGGAACTCCAAATCTAATCCAGACAAGATAAGCTACAATGAAAAATTAACCACATTGAAAAACCTCTAATACATCTAGCTAATTTTTTTATTAAATGCTTTATTTAAATTTTTGCCCTCTATATTTTTATTTTATGATTTATTTATTTCATTAACCTAGATATTTTTATCTTATGTGAGTGTTTTATTTTCCCTTACAAAGAGATTCATGTATATGTCCAAATGATGTGTGTGTGTGTGTAAATTGTAAGGATGAAAATTAAATAATTTTTCATCTCCAATTTGGCCTCAATTTGATATGTGTGCCTCAAATAATTTACATGCCTTGTCTATGCTTCCACAGTTTGCAATTTTGTCTACCAGAGAAGTTCC
The DNA here is from genome assembly GCA_028749045.1 of Cupressus sempervirens. Classification (NCBI taxonomy): domain Eukaryota; kingdom Viridiplantae; phylum Streptophyta; class Pinopsida; order Cupressales; family Cupressaceae; genus Cupressus; species Cupressus sempervirens. The sequence continues at coordinate 745,107,178 of CM053787.1, forward strand.
AACTACAACATCACAAAATTCATTTATTTTTGTACTTTGATGGATATCTATAACCTGTTCCAAAGCTCCCACTTCAGCATATGCAGGCATTATGCTAGTAAAGGTTGTGGAATTTGTCTTTTAATGTTTCTAGAGGCTTTTTGTCAAATCTAATTTATGCATATCCTAAAAATCATTGTAAGAAATGATAGAATTTCTTTGAGGCATTGAATCAAAAAGATGACATACCTTGTGTATGCTTTAAGGGATGTCCATGCCCTTTTCCAAAATTCCCATTTTGGCATAGGCAAGTAGAATGCTAGCAAGAGTTGAAAATTCATTACATCTACTAGCTGAATTTTCTCAAATATAAAAGTATGCATGCATTTGTCCATGCATCTGTCTGTATTTTCAAAAAATCCATGTTGTTCATATTCTTCAATCATGGCTTACCATGAGACCACAATTTTTTTAGGCTTTCTATAAAATAGTTCACATACCTTGTCTACCCTCCACATTTTGCATGCCTGTCTACCAGGGCAATTGTAAATAAAAAACATATACCCTCAACAACTCTATTTTGTGCATTTACTGAAATCTTTGCAAGCCATGACCAGAATTCTTTTAGGCATTTTTTCAAGCAATTCTTATGCCTTGTCTATGATCCAATTTTGCAAGTGTGCCTACTAGCAAAATTGCAATTACAACATGTAGCATAATGAATGCACATATCCTATTCCAAAGCTCCCATTTTGGTATAGGCAAACAATATGCTGGAAAATGTTGTAGAATACATACATACACACATAAACATACATATGCATACACAAACACTATACATATGTGGATGCATACATGTATCTATGTTATAGGGCATATTTATGCATATGTATATGTGCATGGTATATATATAAGCATGCATTCACATATACATACATACACACATGCATACACATATGCATAGACACAAATTTGGAGACAATGCAACATATCAAGTACAAACATATATTGTAATCCCAAGATCGATTTAACCTGCAGGTTCAAGATACACATTATCAGCAATTTCCATTGAAGAATAAATCTGAAGATTCATACATCAACACCAAGAAAGGTAATATTGTAATTATCTTTATCAATATTTCTATCACTGATCTTGTATTCAATAATAGTGAGCTCTTTCCTTGCCTCTTGGTCCATGGACTGTAGAACTTTGAACTCTATGGGCAACCCATGGCAATAACAACTAGGCACATAGTACACCTTATACCCTTCAAGCGACTTATATCTGTTGAAAAAATCTTTTAGTATCTTGTTCAAGGCATGCCCAATATGCAAATATCCAATGACATAAGGGGGGCTCAACATATGACCGTCCATTAATTTTTTGACTAGCATGAAATATAAGCTTCTAGTACTATATCCTACAGATGACAATGGCAAGTTTACTGAAGAAATTGGGCAGCTTTTTAGTTTGGATGTCTTGAGTGATGGAAATGTGGCAATTTTCAAGATCTTAGATGAACATTCATGTCTTATCATGGAAGAAGCATACAAACATAAATATCCTTAAATGTGGCAATTGTCAAGATCTTAGATGAACACTCATGTCTTATCATGGAAGAAGCGTACAAACATAAATATCCTTAAGGATATTTATGTTTGTATGCTTCTTCCATGATAAGACATGACTTTTCATCTAAGATCTTGACAATTGCCACATTTCCATCACCCAAGACATTCAAACTAGCAAGCTACCTAGTTTCTTCAGTAAGCTTGCTATTGTCATCTATAGGATATAGTACTAGAAGCTTATATTTCATGCCAGTCAAAAAAAAATTGCACCCAGACATTGGTGAAAATTTCCACCAATGCCTAACAATTTTTGACCATCATTGGTCAAAATTTTGACCAATTATGTTTGAAAAATGTTAGGCATTAGTGGAAATTTCCACCAACACTTGGGTGAAAATTGCACTGTGGCACCACAAACTTTTCAACCAGTGGGTTGGTCAAAATTTTGACCAACCAGATTTTTGTCAAATTTTTGACCAAAAAAATTTGGACCAAATAGTTGGTTGAATTTGGTCAAAGTTTGGTTGAAAATTGGGTCAAAATTCTAACCAATAATGGTCAAAAAATGACCTCAAATGTACTAGTGCAAGTGTTTAAATACTAACACTAAAAAAATTATGAAAAGTGTAAATGTGAACTTTGATGAATATATAGAAGTTTATGAGGCTGAACCTATAAAAGAACTAGAAGAATACAAATCATTTGTATACTTTTATGAAGGAATTCCTATTGAAGAAGATGTTGCAAATCAAGTTACAAATCAATAGCAAGTTTCAGTGACTTCTGAATCACACCCTATTCATGTCGAGTTGCACTCAGGAATCAAGCTACATTTAGATGCCACGTTATAGAATGAAGTGGATGCACATTCTTATTCTAAGATTAGTGAACATGAAAGAGATGTTGAGATACCCAACATAGATATACATGATGATTCTAAAGTTGAAAGAAAAAATTAAGAAATAAGATTTGAACCAAGATTATCTAAATATGTCAAAAGACATCATCCTGCTACTCAAATCATTAGAGATAAAGATGCTAAACCAATGAAAAGAAATAGACTGAGAAGTGAAACATGTTTATTGAGCATGAAGGAACCCAAATCAGTAAGAGATGCATTAGAAGATGTTGACTGGTATAAAGCCATGGAAGAAGAGATTGAACAAATAGAGAAGAACAAAACATGGAGTCTAGTTCCTAGACTAGAAGAAAAAAATGTGATTGGTACCAAGTGGGTATTTAGAAACAAACTAGATGAGAATGATGAAGTCACAAGGAACAAAGAAAAATAGTTTGCAAGGGATATGCACAAGAAGATGGAATTGAGTATGGAGAGACATTTGCCCCTACTCCTAGATTAGAAAGAGTAATAATTCAACTTTCTTATGTTGCATACAAAGGTTTCAAAGTCTATCAAATGGATATTAAGTCTACATTTCTAAATGGTATATTAGAGGAAGAAGTTTACATAGAACAGCTAGAAGGTTTTTTTGATGCTAACAATAAGAACATGGTATGTAGACTACATAAGGCTCTATATGGTTTGAAACAAGCACCAAGACCATGTTATGAGAGACTACATAATTATCTTGTGAAGATTGGATTTGAAAGGACTGATGATAACCGTAATCTATACAAAAAGATAGACAAAGGCAAATGTATTTTGTTATCTGAAATATTTGTTAATGATATCATATTTGGAGGTCAATATGCTTTATGTAAGGATTTTTCAAATTAGATGAAACAATAATTTGAGATGTCTATGTTTGGAGAGATCAATTTTTTTGTGGGGTTGTAATTATATCATAGGAAATATGACATATACATCACTTAGTCAAAGTATGTCAAAAAAATATTGAAAACTCTTAGATTGGAGGATTCAAAACCAGAAAGTACACCTATAGTGACATGACACAAGTTGTCAAAAAATGATGATTCACCTTAAGTAAATCAAACAGTGTATATGTCTATGATTGGAAAATTGCAATATGTAGTACATAGTAGAACTAATATTGCATTATCATTAGGGATAGTTTGCAAGATTCTCTACTAATCCCAGAGAGAATCACTTAATGGTTATGAAGAGAATAATGAGATATCTAAAAGGAATAGAAGAGTTTGGTCTATACTAAATGAAAAAAGAAAAATTTGAATTGATAGCCTACACTGATGTTGATTGGGCTGGAAACATTGATGATAGAAAGAGCCCCAGTGGAGGAGCATTTTTCTTAGGCAAGAGACTAGTTACATGGATTGGGAAGAAACAAAGTTGTGCTTCACAATCTATTCCTTAAGTTGAATATGTTGTTGTTGTAGTGAATTGTACAAACATTGTGTGGATCAAATAGCTACTCAAAGGTATAAAGGAAGAAATCACCGAACTAGTGATACTTTATTATGATAATACTAGTACTATAAATATATCAAAGAATCTAGTGATGCACACAAAGAAAAAGAACATTGCAATCAAGTATCATTACTTGAGAGTGTCAGTTCAAGATAAAGAGGTGAAGATGGAATATATCAAAACAATAGAAAAAATTGTTGATATCTTCACAAAACCATTACCTAAGGATGCTCATGAGTATGTAAGAGGTAAATTAGGGGTGATACCTCTATCAAAGGCTATCTAAATAACAAGAGGAGTGCCCTACATCAAACAAGCTAATGTTCATATGTTACACATTGGTGGAGAGGATCTTACTTTAGGAGCTACCTAAAGTAATCAAAGAGCTTAACACTTTAAATTAGTCACAAGCAAGTGATAGAGAGAGAAATTGAAGGAACCTGACAAAGTCTATATCTCCATGTTAAGATGAAATTTTCTTGGCATAAGTCTTTGGCATTGTTGTCAAAGAGTGATATATTTTGCTGATCAAACTAGTATAAATGCTAAAAGAGATATTCTTGATCAATAGTATGATTACTAATCAAGAGGGAAATATCAAGAGATTGTTGTCAAAGAGATGGAGAGTGTTATTGATCTTAGAAGGAGCTAATTGATGATATTTTTGATTAGAGAGAACGCAAGTATGATGAGGAAGATAGAGAAGAATATAAGAGAGGGAGAAATCCTAATCTACTTAGTCATAGGGAGATATAGTAAAAGGGAGTTATAAGAAAGAATTTTGTAACCTAATAGAAGATGAAAGCTGCTGATAGAGGGAGAGATTTCAATACAAGTTTTCTTTTTGGTATTGTCTTACTATTCTAACCTAGTCAGTTTGGTTGAACAAAGATGTTTATCATTTGGTTGATGTGGTTGATCAATTTGGTTTGCCATCAATTCAAAAGAGGGAGATTGTTGAAAATAGATTGAAAAGCTCATTATTGAGAGAGATTACTGAAAGAGGGAGATTGATGAAGAATACTATGTGTCTCAATCATTATTTTTTCACTAATGTCAAACCTTGTATTTGCTATTAAGACAACTTCTTATAAGATTCAAGTACTATCACTTATTTGATTGATGAAAAGGATTTGATCAAAAGATGTAACAATAGAACCTAGATGAAAGGTTGAGTTATGATCATGTAATGAAGTACAAGGATTAGTTGAGAACATGATGACATGATGTATTGATAATCTAGTTAAGGTTACAAAGGCTGGTTACACGAAGAAAGATTAGAAGAACAAGTTACACAAAGTTTGTGTGTCAAGCTTGACTGAATGGATGGTAGGTGCCAAGAAAAGCCAATAAAAGCTCAGCAAAAAATTAGTTAGAGCCAAGTAAAAGTTCATTCTAGTGTATGCCAAGTAGAACAGTGGTCGCTAAGTAAATTTTAGTTGATGCCAAGCACTAGTGAACATTAGTTTGTGCCTAGTAATTTCATCGTGGATGCCAAGCAATGCAGTATGTGTCGAGCATTAGAAGCTTGATAATGTTGAGTTGTTGCATTATTTAAAAGATCATAAATTTGATGAATCTGAGCTGACAAGTTTGTTTTCTTGGATTGTGTGAACCAGGTGGAAGATAAGGTTGATGAGCTAGTGGCACAAAATTCAAGGTAAACAATTTTTAGGTGAATTCAAAGTGGATTCTAGAAGTTTTTGGAAGAGATATGAGATATGGGGTAGATACATTGTATTATACCTAATCCATATGAACGCTAAATTAGAAGATGGAAAATGAGTGGGAAAATATATTAATTTCCTATTTATAGGGATGACTAGTCATAAGCAAGGTTGTCATGTGCAAGAACCTAAGGGAGACAATGAGTCAAAAGTTTTGCTTCATCTACTGACCTAAGAGAAGAGTCTACAGTGGCATGTTAAGCAATAAGGCTTAAGGAGATGAATGCTTGAAGGGTGAACAATCTATTAGAGCTACAAAGTATGAAGGCCAAGCAAAATTGAGGACTAAACAGAGATCTATAATCTGCAAGAGAAGTTTTAAGTTTTATCAAATCAAAGCCTTATTGTTACTCTTCAACAATTTTATCAAACTAGGTTAAATCCTTTGGATTAAGATTGAACTAATAGTCATTTTAAAATCCTTTAACCAAGTGAAATTCGAAGTGAATAGTCTAAAGTCCTCTAACTAGGCTCACTCCTAATGGGGTGATTGAAATCCTTTAACCAGGTCACATTCAACAGTGTGTATTGTAACCTTTAACAAGGTTGGCCTTTCATAGGGCATCACTTTAGAAGAGTGAAAAGAATAGTATGTTGCTAATGGTTTTTCCCAAATTGAGTTTCTATATAAATCATTGTGTTAAGTGTGTTGATGAATCTATTATGTTTCATGCTTTACATTTCTAAAAGTTTTAAGTGATTGCATTATCTTATGGATGCATTCATGAGTATAAATGTTTTACGGGTTCACTAAAGCTATGAAAAGTCTTATTTATACATCTAGACCTTGAATAACTAATTCACCCCTGGCTCTCATTTATTCTAAAGTATTCCAAGAATAGGCTATCCTATGACCCCTTTTGACCCATTCAATGATGACATATGTCACTATGACCCCTAGGAACATATTGAATTTGTTCTAATGAGTCAAAAAGGATCATAGGGTTCCCTACTTCCCCTTTTGATGAATCTCATTACCACATATTTCTCTACGGATCTTAGGACCCATAAGGACATATTGTATTCATTATAATGGGTTGAAAGAAGTCATATGGTACCCTATGACCCCTTCTAACCCATTTAACAATAACATATGTCCCTAGTGATTATAGGACTAATAGGGACAAATTAAATTTGTTCTAATGGGTAGAAAAGGGTCATATGGTATCCGGTGACCCCTTTCAACCTATTCAATGATAAAATGTGTCACTAGGGGTCATAGTACCCCTAGGGACATATTAGATTTTTTATAATGGGTTGAAAGGGGTCATAGGGTATCATATGACCCTTTTTGACCCATTCAATTATAACATATGTCCCCATGGATTGTAGGACTCCTAAGGATAAATTAAATTTGTTCTAATGGGTTAAAAGAGGTCATACAATATTCTATGACCCCTTACAACCCATTGAAAGATTAACATATATTCCTAGGGCTTCTAAGACTCATAGCGACATAGGGTACCCTGTGACACCTTTTGAGCCATTCAAGGGTAGAATATATCCATTGGGGTCATATGAATCCTAGGGACATATTAAATTATTTCTAAGGGTTGAATGGGAACATAGAGCAGCCTTTGAAACCTTTTAACATAGTCCATGATAACATATGTTCCTAGTCCTAGGGTCGCTAGGGACATATTATTTTGTTCTAAAGGATTGAATACTTTATGGCCCCATTTAAACCATTCAATGATAACATATGTCCTAGGGGTCATAGGACCACTAGGCACAAATTAAATTTGTTCTAATGGGTTGAAAAGGGTTAGAGGGTAGCATATGCCCCTCTCAGCCCATCCAATGATAATATATGTATCTAGGGGTCCTAAGACCCCTAGGGACATATTATGTTTTGTAATGGCTCAAATGGGTCATAGGGTACTCTATGAGCCCTTTTGAACCACTCAAAAATAACATATGTCCTTAGGGGTCGTAAGAATGCGAAGGACAAATTAAATTACTTCTAATGGGTTGAAAGAGGTCATAGAGTAATGTATGACCATTTTCAACCCATTCAACAATAACATATGTCGTAGTGGTCCTAAGACCCCTAGGAACATATTATATTTGTTTTAGTGGGTCGAAAGCGGTCCTAGGGTGCCCTATGACCCCTTTTGACCCATTAAACAATAACATATTTTCCCAAGGGTTCTAGCTAGGGGTCCTAGGACCCCTAGGACATATGAAATTCATTCTAATGGGTTGAAAGGGGTCATAGGGTACTCTATGAATCTTTTAAACCTAGTACATGATAACATATGGCCTTAAGGATCCTAGGACCCCTAGCTAGAACCATTCAACATATGACCCCTAGCTAGTGGTCCTAGGACCCCTAGGAACATATTATATTTTTTTTAGTGGGTCGAAAGGGGTCCTAGGGTGCCTTATCCTTTTTGACCCACTAAACAATAACATATTTTTCCAAGGGTTCTAGCTAGGGGTCCTAAGACCCCTAGGGACATATGAAATTCGTTCTAATGGGTTGAAGGGGGTCATAGGGTACTCTATAAATATTTTTGACCTAGTACACAATAACATATGGCCCTAGGGTACTCTATGATCCCTTTTGAACCATTCAAAAATAACATATGTCCTTAGGGGTTGTAGGAATGCTAAGGAAAAATTAAATTAATTCTAATGGGTTGAAAGAGGTCATAGAGTAATGTATGACCCTTTTCAGCCCATTCAACAATAACATATGCCCTAGTGGTCCTAGGACCTCTAGGAACATATTATATTCATTTTAGTGGGTCAAAAGGGGTCCTAGGGTGCCCTATGACCCCTTTTGACCCACTAAATAGTAACATGTTTTTCCAAGGGTTCTAGCTAGGGGTCTTAGGAACCCTAGGGACATATGAAATTCATTCGAATGGGTTGAAAGGGGTCATAGGGTACTCTATGAATATTTTTGACCTAGTACATAATAATATATGGTCTTAGGGATCCTAGGACCCCTAAATACATATTATATTCATTCTAATGGATCGAAAGGGTTAGTACGGTATCCTTTGAAAACTTTTGACACATTTTAATAACATATGTCTCTAGGGATCCTAGGACCCCTAGTGACAACTTAAATTAAATTTAGTGGGTTGAAAGGGTTCATAAGGTATCTTATAGCTCCCTTTAATGCATTCAATGATAGCATGTCTCTAAGGACATATTATATTTGTTGTACTGGGCTGAAAGGGGACATAGAGTACCCTATGACCCTTTTGACCCATTGAATGATAACACATGTCACTAGGGGTTGTAGGATACATAGGGATACATTAAATTTATTCTAATGGGTCACAAGAGTTCATAGGGTACCCTACATGACCCCTTTCAACTCATTTAACACTAACATGTATTGTTGGGGGTCTTAGGAACCCTAGGGACATAATATTTTTTTTCTAATGGGTTGAAAGGGGTCATAGGGTACCCTATGATCCCCTTTGACCCATCAATGATAACAGATGTCATAAACCCCTAGGGAAAAATTAAATTCATTATAGTGGGGTAAAAGAGGTCATTGGGTACCCTATGACCCCTTTTGAACCATTTAACAACAACATATGTCCCTAGAGGTACTAGGATACCTAGAAACATATAATATTAATTCTAATGGGTTGAGTGGTGTCATAGGGTACCTATGACCCCTTTCAACACATTATGACAAATATAATATGTTCTTAGGGGTATTGGGACCCCTATGGATATATTTTATCGTGACCTAGACATCAAAATAGGTAATATGGTACCCTATGACCCCTTTCGACCTATTCCATGATATGTCCCTAGGGTAAGACCCATGGGGACTAATTAAATTTATTCTAATGGGTCAAAAAGGGGTCATAGAGTACCCTATCACCCCTTTCAACCTAGTCTATGATAACATATGTCCCTAGGTGTCTTAGAACCCCTAGGGACATATTATATTTATTTTAATAGACTGAAAGGGGTCATAGGGTATCCCTTTTGAATTAGCCCATGATAACATATCTCCCTAGGGGTCCTAGGACCCCCAGGCACATATTATATTTTTTATATTGGGTTAGAGTTATAAGTTACCGTATGATCCCTTTCAACCTTGTCCATGATAACAAATGTCCCTAGGGGCTTATATTAAATTCATTCTAATGGGTTGAAATGTGTTATAGGGTATGCTATGACTCATTTTTGCCCATATGATAATAATATATGTCCCTAAGGTTCCTAGGACCCCTAGGGACATATTAGATTTGTTCTAATTGGTTGAAACTGGTCATAGGATACTCTATGACCTATTTTGACCTAGTCCATGATAACATATTTTCTTAGGGGTCCTAAGACCCCCAATTCATTCTAATTGGTCAAAAGGGGTCATAGGGTACTGTATTAACCCTTTTCACCCATTCAATGGTAACATACTCCCCAAGGGGTCGTATGACCCCTAGGGACATATTAAATTTGTTCTAATGGTTCGAAAGGGGTCATAAGGTTTTGATGATCCCTTTTGACCCATTACAATGAATATAAGTCTTATATTCATTATAATGGGTGAAAAGGGATCATCAAAACCCTATGACCCCTTTCGACCCATTAGAACAAATTTAATATATCCCTAGGGGTTGTACCACCCCTTAGGGAGTATGTTATGGTTGAATGGGTGAAAAGGGTTCATAGAGTACCTTATGACCCCTTTTGACCCCTAAAAATAATTATATTTATCTCTAGGGGTCTTAGGACCCCTAGAGAAATATGTTATCATGGACTAGGTCAAAATGGATCATAGAGTACCTTATGACCACTTTCAACCAATTAGAACAAATTTAAAATGTCCCTAGGGGTCCTAGGACCCTTAAGGAGATATGTTATTATTAAATAGGTCAAAATGAGTGATAGTGTACCCTATGACACCTTTCAACCCATTAGAATGAACTTAATATGTTCTTAGGGATCCTATAGCCCCTAAGGACATTTGTTATTGTGGAAAAGGTCGTAAGGGATCATAGGATACTCTATAATGCTAACCCATTAGAAAAAATATAATATTTCCCTAGGGGTCCTAGGATCCCTAGGGACATATGTTATCATGGACTAAGTAAAAAGAGGTCAAAGGGTACCCTATGAGCCCTTTTCATCTATTAAAAAGAATTTAATATGTCCCTAGGAGTTCTAGGACACCTAGGAACATATGTTATCATGGACTAGGTTGAAAGGGTAATAGGGTACCCTATGAGCCACTTTTGATCCATCAAAGAAAATTTAATTAGTCCCCAGGGGTTCTATGACTCCTAGGGACATATATTATCATGGACTAGGTTGAAAGGGGTCATAAGGTACCATATGACCTCTTTCGACCTAGGTCATGTTAAAATATATCCATAGGGGTCCTGATACCCCTAGGAACATATTATAATTGTTCTAATGGGTTGAAAGGGATCATACAGTACCCTATGACACCATTCAACCCATTAGGATGAATATTTATGTCTCTGGGTCTCCTAGGACCTTTAGGGACATATATTATCGTTAAATGGTTCAACTGGGGTCATAGGGTACCCAATGACCTCTTCCATTCCATTAGAATGAATTTAATTTGTCCTTAGGGGCTCATGACATATGTTATCATTGATGGGTCAGACCCTATGAACCCTTTTGACCCAGGGGCCTTAGGACCCCTAAGGACATAATATATCTTTTCTTATGGGTTGAAAGGGATCATAGGGTACCCTATGAACCCTTTTGACCCATTAGAATAAATTTAATTTATCCCTATGGATCCTATGACCACTAGTGACATATGCTATCATTCAATGGGTCAAAAGGGTCATTGGGTACCCTATATCCCATTTTAACCCATTAGAACAAATATAATATGTCTCTAGGGGTTCTAGGACCCCTAGAGACAAATGCTATTATTGAATGCATTGAAGGGAGTTATAGAATACCCTATCAACCCACTAGAACTAATTTAAATTGTCCCTAGGTGTCCTAGGACCCCTAGAAACATATGTTATTATTAAATGGGTCAAAAGTTGTCAAAGGATACCCTATGAATCTTTTCAACCCATTAGAATGAGTATAATATGTCTTTAGGGGTCCTAGGATCCCTAGGGACATATGTTATCATGGACTAGGTCAAAAAGGTTCATAGAGTACACTATGAAGCCTTTTTGACCCATTACAATCAATTTCATATGTATGACCCCTTTTGACCTATTCAATGATAAAATATGTCCCTAGGGGTCATAGGACACCTAGGGACATTTTTTTTCTTTTCCTAATGGGCCATATGGTACCCTATGACACCTTTTGACCCATTCAACAATAACATGTGTCGTTAGGGGTCCTAAGACTCATAAGGAGATATCATATTCATTCTAATGGTCAAAAGAGGTCATAAGGTACCCTATGAGCCCCTTTGACCCATTCAATGATAGTGTATGTTCCTAGGGGTTATACGATCCCTAGAGACAATTTTTTTTTTGTAATGGATCAAAAGGAGTCATAGGATATCCTATGACACCTGTCAAAATGAGTCATAGGATATCCTATGACACCTTTCAACCTAGTCCATGATATGTGTTGATCTCAAAGCCTATGTTATCTATTAGTGTCCAAACACTTAGCCATTTACTAGCCAAGGAGGAATGGTCATCACTGCAACCAAGTCATTCAGTTAAGGGTGAGCATATATAAGGATTTGTTTATTTTTTACTACATGTTGAACAAGTTAATCATTTTCGAGAACCCCAGTTGAGAACAAGCATATATGTAAGCTAAAAAATTATAGTAGAGACTAAGTAAATAGAAAAGACATTTTTCCTAAGGAAACAAAGAAGCACATATATATGGAAGCCGAGTGCTAGTAGGAATGTTGGTGATAAACAAGTGTCAGTACATTCAGATGTTGAGCGATTCACTTTTGTCATATGAGTTTTTAATTGCACAAAAAACTATGTAAATTGTTTTGGTTGACTTCCATATGATAGTCAATATTTATAAAGATAGTTAAGATGGAAACTACATGTCATTATAGAAGGTAATGATCCCAAGGAATACATATCAACCAATTAGAAAATCAAAAATAAATGAAAAAAGAATATTAATTGTAAACCATTGATTGAGATCTAGAACTTTCAAAGAACATATATTTAAGGAGGATTATAACCCTAGAATTTGTGTGTGCATATGTGAGTGTGATGAGAAGATAAGAATGTGCAAGTAAAGAAGAAAACAAGGAGAGAATAAAGAAAGAAAGACTAAGTTTGGAATCAATTTAGATGGAATTTTGAAGTAGTGAAGGACTAAAAAGAGATATTAGATTAAGAGATTAGATGAGACATTGCACAGAGGAGATCCAAAATCATCTTGTAGAGAAAATTGAGGTTTAGTTACTGAATTAATTTTGAATCAAGGAAACTCTCTTAATTGAGTGATCCCAACAAGTCTATGTAAATCTTCTAATAGAGTTCTTACTTAATTGTAAGTGTGAATTCCTTTAATAGGATAGGACTTAATAGTCTTGAAGCTTTTAATAGGGTAGACCCCTCATAGGGTAGATCATATATTATGATGAAACATTGTAACCCTAAGAGGTTAACTAAATTGTTTTAATAATGAATATTTATGGGTTGCATCCCCACCCCAGTCTTAGCTTCGTATTGAAGTTTCTTGGTTACCAAATAATTTTTGTTATGTGTTAAATCTTTTATGCATGTGATGTATTCATTTACTATTCATCATTACAATTTTAATGTTAGATCTAAGATATGATATGAATTAGTCATGAATTCATAAATTTAATTTTATAAGTTAAAGTTTAAGATCCTGATTCAACCCCTTCCCTCTCCTCAGTATCTTGTTTCCCAATAATCCTTCTAACAATTGGTATCAGAGCTCAGTTCTCTTGGAAGAAGTATAATAACTTAAGAGGATTGGATTATGGGGATGGAGGAATACATTTTGGGAAAAATCATTGAGAACTAGATGATTGAAATCTAGATCATATTGCAACAACTTGAAGGATCAAGAGAAGATTTAAGAAAATCACTGAAAAAAAGGAAAGAAATAGAAATACAAAAAATTGATATAATATACAAAGAAGTAAACACAAAAGGACTACTTGATAGTGTAAACACTAGTGATAAGAATGAGGCAATAATAAAACTACTAGAGAAGAACAATTCTCTAAGAAAAGAGGCAAAATAATTCAAGATAGAATAGGAAACTCAATCAGTATTACTATGTGAAGTAATAGAGAAAAAGAAGAAAGATGAAGAACACAAGGTCATGGCTGAAGAAGACAAAAGATAGATGGCAACTAGACTTGAAGAGAGATTATTTGAAGTAAAAAAACTCACAAAAATTCTATTGGAAATGATAAACCAATTGATATTTCCTACTTAGGAAGAAAATAGAAAGGAATTGGAGATCACAAACCTAAGGTCAAAAAATGAGCAACTAAGAGATGAGTTACAGAATGAAAAGGAACTTTTGGAAATAATGAACAAACCAAGTGAGGCTATCCAATACTTTGAAGAATTGATGAGGTCACCTAAATTAATAAAATACACCTCTGGACTGGGATACAACAAGAAATTTTCATCTACCAAAGAAGGAGGATCATCAAAGAGTGGAGAACAAAGAAATGCTAAATCTAATGGGAAACCTACATGTCATCATTATGATAAACTTGGACACATAGAAAAAATTTACAGAAGTAAGAGTGGTATGAAAACTTCTAAAACTAAGTCTATTGGTAACTATTGTAAATGCAAGAAGGTAGGACATCAACAACATGAATGCAGATCAAAGAAAAATGATTCATTCACTACACTTAAAGGACATCTCTATAACTATCAAAAAAATGGACATAGAGCTCATGAATACTAATTCAAGACAAAATCTAACTAGACACATGAGAAACAAACACATGCACTAAGAAAAATAAATTTTTACAATTGGGATTACAATACATGGTATAATTGTCACTATTATGGAGAGTATGGACACATTCCAAGGAATCGCATTAAGACACATTTCAAAGGAAATTATAAGAATTAGTTGAATGGAGAAATAGTATGTTTTAGTTGTCTTAGAGTTAGACATACTAGTAGAAATTAGAGAACCAGAGCACCAGCACCAACCAATGGAAATGACAAAGTTGAGGGAAAGAAAACACAAATAGAGGTAGAGAAAGCTGGAAGTATTGGATCAAGAAAAGTTGAGATCACCCAATCCAATGGATTGGGTGATCAAACCACATCTAATTAAATGAAGAAGGTATTTAGCAATTTTATATTCAATGGTATATTTTATATCAGTTCCTAACATAGGTGTTCTAAAAGTTAATATTCACATAAGTATAGATGCATTAAGAATAGATCCATAAAAGGAAAGTGAAAGAGAATCATTTACCACATAGAGTACTAAGCATCAGTGGTACAATCCATATTGACAAAGCTTTACAGTATAGACTATGTGATCAAGATATTCGATGTATTGATCGAATGATTTAGTATTCATTGAGTAAGGTAACCTGAACCAAGTAAGTATGGAGACTGCGCTAGCTGTCATACACCTATCGAGTATGAGAACATTTATTGCATACCTAGAATGTAAATTTTAAGGTATTTATTGAATTTGAGCATACATTTCTATTCACTAAGCAATCTAGAGCTCACAAGAGATTTAAAGGAAATTAACTTGATTTCAGTGACAAAGCAAGCAAGCCATAGTGGAGCATTGGAAAACTTGATAACATGTATAAGTAATAATTTTGGTGCTAAGTAAATTGTTTCTAAAGCTATCGTAGAAGAGTTTAGTTTTCAAACTCTAGATCAAGTGGCATCATCAAGTAAGATGTTGAAGGATAGAAACATTCAAAATGTGAGGAATGACTAGTATCTTCCACCATATTTCAGGAATAGTGTGATTGCTAAGAAGACTTTAGATGATATTGGTTCCCTATCATCAATTCCACCTAGAGTTTTAATTATTCAGGATGTAAGATCTTGTTACCTATGCAAATAGGAAATATTGGAGATTTTGAAATAAGGGAATCATATGAGAAGTTATAGAGTAATGCAGTCTTGAAAGAAAAAAACAAAATACTTGTTGAAAAAGGGCTTACCTGTGACTTAGTGTTCCCAAAGGTTTTCAAAGTAAAATGGATAAAATTCATGCTTAGTCATATCCATGACATGAAGATATGGTTAGAGGGAGGACCAATTAAAATCAACAAGGCCATAATATGTCAAGTAATTGGCTACCCTACCTTGAATTGACCTAAGTCCAACAAAGAATGAAATTGAAAAATTTATCAATGCAAAGTGGAATGGTAGAGGGAAGCCAATTTATGGGATAGAAGATCCTATAATTGAATTTGCAATTCATGTGATAATACACAAGTTTTACCAATATAGTAGATTGAAAAGAATGACATGCATTATAGTAGATTTTTTATACAAAACTATCCAGAAGGATCACACTTATGGCCTTGTTGAGCTACTATGGTAACAACTATCAGAGAACTTGGAAGCTCTAAAAAAAAAAAAGAATGCATCATTTAAGTTTAGATCTTTTCTAGTATGCATATTTTTTTATGTACAAAGCTCATTCTATTGATATCTGATTGAAAAGATCATTTGAAAAGAGTATTTTTAAGGAGATTGTTGAAGAAGGCTATGTGTTTCAATCATTTTTTTATCACTAATGTCAAACCTTCTATTTTCTGGTAAGACAATTGCTTATATGATTCAAGTACTATCACTTAGTTGATTGATGAGGAGGATTTGATCAAGAAGATGTAACAAAAGAACCTAGAGGAAAGGTTGAGTTATGATTATGTAATGAAGTACAAGGATTAGTTAAGACAATGATGATATGATGTATTGATGATCTACTTAAGGTTACAAAACAGCTGGCTACACTTAGAAAGTTTAGAACAATAAGTTAAATAAACATTGTCTACCAAGCTTGACTGAGTGCAAAGTAGGTATCAAGAAAAGTTAGTGCAAGCCAAGCACAAATTTAGTTAGAGCCAAGTAAAATAGAATTCTAGTAGATGCCAATAAAAAAAGTAGATGCCAAGTGAATTTTAGTTGATGCCAAGCACCATTAAAATCCAATTGATGTTGAGTGATTTTACAGTTGATGCCAAGTGATGTGGTATGTGTTGAGCATCAGAAGATTGATAATGTCAATTTGTTGCATTATGAAAAAGATAGAAGATTCACGAAATAAAAGCCAACAAGTTTGTTTTCTTGGAACTTTTCAACTAGGAGGAAGATAAGATTGATGAGCTGGTGGCACAAAATTTGATGTAAACTATTTTTAGGCAAATTCAAATGGACTCTAAGAAAAGTTTCTAGAAAAAAAAAGATATGGGGAGATACATTGTATCCTACCTAATCCATTAAAAACCCTAATTTAGACAATGGATAATGAGAAGTAAGATATTCTAATTTCCTTTATATAGGAATGTCTAGTCATGAAACAAAAGAGTTAGAGAGGTTGGTGTCATGTGCAAGAAGCTGAGGAGAAGAAATTAAGGGTTTTTGCTTCATCAAGTGACCCAAGAGAAGTGTCTGCAATGGCATACCAAGCATGAAGGCTTAAGGAGATGAATTCTTGAAGGGTGAACAATTTGTTAGAGCTAAAAAGTATGAAAGCCAAGTAGAATTAAGGACTAAATAGAGATCTATAATCTACAAGTGAAGTTGTAAGTTGTATCAGATCAAAGCTCTATTGTTACTCTCTAATAATTGTATCAGTCTAGAGTAAATCCTTTGGATTAAGGTTGACTTAACAGTCATTGGAAAATGCTTTAATAGGGTGGCATTCCAAGTGAATGGCCTAAAGTCCTCTAATAAGGATAACTTTTAATAGGGTGATTGAAATCCCTTAACTAGGTCACATTTAATGGTGTGTATTGTAACCTTTAACAGGGATGGCCTTTCATAGGGCATCGCTTTAGAAGAGTGAAAAGGAGTAGCATGTTACTGGTGGTTTTTTCCCAATTTGGGTTTCCATGTTAAATCATTGTGTCAAATGTGCTGATGAATGTGTTTTATTTCATGCTTTACATTTTTGCAATTTGATTAGACAATAACCTGCAAGTTTCAAGTATTCACATATTCATTTGGATGCATGTATGAATATGAATGTTTTATGGGTTCACTAAGTTAAGGAAAGTTTTATTTGTACATCTAGACCTTGAATAATTGATTCCCCCCCACCCTCTCAATTACTCGAAAATATTTCCAACAATTTTCTATGATTGGGAGAATAACATGGAATAGAAACTAACCTAGTATGGAACACTTAATAATTTAATCAATAGATTGGGAGAAATTTTTGAAGTTATAATGTATAATTACTTTGAAGAATTCAAAATCAAAATGAGAAAAAGAATGAGGATACCTAATCTAGTCATTGATAAATATTATGATGAGATATTTTTTGTAGTGCACACATATTTTGTGCATTCCTAGGAAATAATACCAAGGATTGCATGGTTAAGACCTATGCCTTATGAAGTTAATGTTAATGACATTATAGTAGTAGTAACCACACTTTTGATTGAAGATGTTGATGCTAATACTGAGCAATTCAGCACATATGAAATAACTAAATACCGAATCCAACTTGCCTAAGGCTATGAAGAAAAGGAAGAGAAAGACTGAAGGGGAAGGATTACAAAACCTTTCTAAAGATAAATAAGGAAAAGGAAAATAACTAGTTGTTGTCAAGCCCAAGGCAATGAAGTAGAAAAAAATAATTATTGATCCTAAGGTAAAAGTTGATCTTAGTAGATATGTGTAGAAGGTTCTCACACCTGAGAAGGAAAATGTAAAGATCATAATAAGATCAAAGACAACTCATCCCCTACCTATGAAAACCAAAGGAAATACATCAAAGAAGAGACTTGCTAGCTCATAATAGTAGAATATACAAGAGAAATCAAGGAGAAAAATGATCATTACATAGGAGGAGGAAGATGATGAAGAGACCAAGTTCGATGAACTAAGAAATTTGTGAATTGTAAAGAGACTCCATCCAATGACTATGGATCAGGTATGTGAAAAGATTGGAGGATAGAGAAATTTTGTAAGATTTAAAGATACTACCAATGATTCTTTCAATAATGATGATCATGTCAAACTTGAAGAATCTATGATTGATATGATGATCAAATTTAGATGTACACCCTTGGAATTGGGAGATGGATTCCTATCAGGCTTGTAGAAACAAATATATGCTAAATGGAAGTGGGCACTATCCACAAAAAAAAAACAAGAGAAACTTCATTAGCACAAGCTATGCCAAATTTGGGGAAGACACGTATGTCTATAGCCCTTAAAGATTTTGTGAAGAAATTTATACCAAGAGATAGGGCATACAAAATTTTGAAGAATAAAACTCATGAAGTTGAGTAGGAAAACATTCAAGTATGGAAGAAGTATTTGGAGTGATTATTCCAATAGTAAAGCTCAGAGAAGGAATAATTGCAATAGAATTTGAAGATGCATATAGGGAAGAAGTTTATAAATTAACTGAAGAAATCAAGAAACTAGTGAATCAATGTGAACAAAAAGAGGTTGTTACTATCAAAGATAATTTTTGACACACCTCCACAAAATCAAAATGTGCTAATTGAGGAAGGTATGTAGAGTCTAATTTCAAACACAAATCTACGCTATACAAATCTAGTTTTTCTACAAGTTGTAGATTATCCAAAGATTGAAAATTCAAAGACTGATCAAGTATAAGTAACATCAATAGCAGTGAATACAAGCATCAAGTAATAGGGAAAGGATATTATTGTTTTTTCATAATTAACTTGTATGCCTATTCCTCTAAAAGAAGAGAAGAAAAAAGAGGTTAAATGCACAGAGATGATTACAAAAGAATAGACACCACAAGGAAAAGAAGCTTCACTAGCTCTAGTATAGTTTCCAAGTGTAAAGCTTGTAGAATCAATGGCTGGTACACCTAAATATTAGTTGACACCTACTCAAGGGAGGAAATAATAGGAAATGAGATCAAATGAGAAGGGGAAACAATTGCAACTATCTCTACCCAATGATACAACCCTCAAATCTTAGGTTTTAACTTGATCTAAAGAAGAGGGAGATGAGTCAGCCAGTCTCGATGAGGTAATTATATTACTCATGTATGAATTGAACAACTTGACACTAGAGAAGATGTAGGAACTAAAAACCTTGTTGAGCTGCAAGACAAAGAAGGAATTTAGCTAAGGATGGAGCATAAGAAGAAATAGGTATTACATACTATTAGAGATATTTTTGTGGATACATTTGGCATAACTTACTTAGATGGTCAACATCCAATTTCAAACTACCTAGTGTATATAATTGACAAAGTCCAAGCATAAGATATAGAGATGAACAAAATATTGATGCATTTGTTAGAATTCTTTAGAATAACTAAGGGGGGGGGGGGGGGGGGGGGGTGGGGGTGAATCAGTTATTCAAGGTCTAAATGTGATAATAATACTTTTTCTCAAATTATAATGAGCCCATAAACTTTTCATCCATCCAAACATAAATCAATCATCTTACCAAATTCCAATAAATCAATATGCAGGGATAAAACATGCAAGATCAACACATAACATAGTGATTTAACATGCTACTTAATTCTCACTCTTCTAAAGTGATGCCCTGTTAAAAGCCTACCCTATTAAAGGCTTACAACACACTGTTAAATGTGACCTTGTTAGAGGATTTCACCATACTATTAGGAATGGGCCTGGTCAAAGGACTTTAGAACATTCACTTGGAATGTCGCCCTATTAAAGGATTTACAACATGGCTATTAAACCAACCTAATTCCATAGGATTTAAAATAACTGTTACAATTGCTAGAGAGTAACAATAATGACTTTTTGATCTGATAAAACTTACAACATATTTTGCAGATTACAAATCACACTTTAGTTCAGTCCTTTTGCTTGGCTTTAATCACTTTGGCTCTGACAGCTTGTCATCTCAAGCTTTGTCTTTTTGAGTCTTCTTACTAATCATACCAATGCAACCATATCTATGGTCATCTATTGAAGTAGAGTAATAGTGCTCTCTTAATCCTTAGCACCTCTTTCAGCACTTTATTCTTTCATGCTTGACCTCCTCTCCTCTTGCTTCATAGACTTATGACTCCTTAAATAGAAATTTGGATTGTCTTTCCCACTCGATTCTCTCTCTCTAACTTTAGGGTTTCAAATTGATTAGGTAGGATACAATGTACCTACCCCATATGTTGTTCTTATCTAGAAACTTCATCTAGAGTCCAGTTGTATTCTCCAAAAACATTCTACATGGTGTTATGTGCCACTAGCTCATTACTCTTATCTTCTATTTGATTCACAAAATTCAAGATAAAAAACTTGTCAGCTCAGATCTGGCAAATCTTCAATCTTTGAAATAATGCAGCAACTCGGCATTATTGGTTTACTAATGCTCGACACCTCTGTGTCACTCGGCACTTGTTTCTTTCTTGACACTTGTTTCTTGCTTGGCACTTGTTTCTTGCTCGGCACTTGTTTCTTTCTCGACACTTGTTTCTTGCTCAGCACTTGTAGATCACTTAGCACTTATTGAAGTTGAACTTGCTTAGCTTCAACTAGGAATCTGTTCAGCACTAACTAGCTTGCTCAGCTTTCTCTCTAATAAATTTAGTTAGGCTTTACAAAATGACTTAGCTAAAACCTTACATCTTTGATGTGTTTTAGTGTGCCCATTCTCTGTGTCTTAGAGTATGTCATCAATACACTATTCCATCAATAGCTTAGCTGATCCTTGTACTTCATTACAACATCATAACTTCAACCTTTCTCTAAGTGTTCTAGTTACATCTTATTGATTGCCTCCTCCTTGTTAATCAACCAATTGATAGTATTTGGATCACTAAAGCAATTGTCATTCCTGCAAGTAGCAAGTTTGACATCAATGACAAATCAATGATTGAGAACATTCTTTACTATTTCCATTACTTTTTATGTATGATCTTTTCAATCATTTCCAACAATCTCCCTCTTTGGCATTGATGGCAAACCAAACTGATCAATTGATCAACTTTGTTACCACCAAAAT
Organism: Cupressus sempervirens; assembly: GCA_028749045.1. NCBI lineage: Eukaryota > Viridiplantae > Streptophyta > Pinopsida > Cupressales > Cupressaceae > Cupressus > Cupressus sempervirens. The sequence goes on from CM053787.1 coordinate 745,128,888, forward strand.
TATATACATTTCTTGCTTCTTTCTATGTCTTCCTCTTGACTGTTGCATCCTTACTATGGATCTCATATATCTCCCTCTTTCATATATATCTCCCTCTTGCTTTGTATTGATCAAAATTATATATGTTTTTTGCTTCTTTCTATTTCTTTCTCTTGACTGTTGCATCCTTACTAGTGATCTTATATATCTCCCTCTTATATATATATATCTCCCTCTTGCTTTGTATTGATCAAATTTCTACATATTTCTCCCTCTTTGACATAAATCCCAAAGATGTAGCATCTTTAACATATGAAATATAAGCTGTGCATCTCATGTTTTCTCCCTCTATCACCATGCTTGTGATTGATTTGGAGTTTCTACTTCTACTATCATCCTTTGCATCATTCTTCTGATATTTTAATGATTTGCTCCAGTTGATGCAGGGTTGCTACCTTGTTGCTTTAAACTGCTTGAGTTAGGGGCATTACCCCGAACTTGCCTCTAAGATATTCATAAGCATCCTTGGGCAATGGTTTGGTGAAGATATATGCATTTTATTCCTTTTGTGTGAATGTACTCCAACTTCACTTGTTTATCTTCTACCAATTCTCTGACATAGTGATACTTGATTGCAATATGCTTGGTTTTTGCATGCATTACAAAATTTTTTGATATGTTTATAGCACTTTTATTATCACAATACAATATCATAGGCTTGGTTACTCTTCTTTCATCTCTTTCAATAGATGTGTGAGCCACACAATGTTTGTGGAATTGACTACTACTACCACATATTCTGATTCTACAGTGGACTAGAATGTGCATGTTTTTTTCTTGCTAGTCCAAGTAACTAGCCTTTTACCTAAAAATAATGCACCTCCACTTGTGATTTTTTTGTCATCAATGTTGCCTCCCCAATCTGCATCTGTATATGCATTGAGCTCAAACTTCTCATTCTTTTTGGAATATAGACCAAAGTTATCAGTTCCTTTGAGATACCTCATTATTATTTTTACTACTATGAGATTATTTTCTTTGGGATTAGTAGAGAATCTAGCCACTATTCTAACTACTAATGCTATGTCTGGTCTGCTATGTACAACATAATATAATTTTCCAATCATGGATCTGTACATTGTTTGATTAACTTCAGCTGATACATCATTTTTGGATAGCTTATTTCCTATTTCCATTGGTGTGCTGACTGGTTTGGATTCTTCCAATCCAAATGTTTTAAGTATCTCTTTGATATACTTTGATTGTGTCAGAAATATACCATGTTTTAGTTGATGTACTTGCAATCCAACAAATAATTTGATTTCTCCAAACATAGACATCTCAAACTCATGTTTCATTTTGTCAGCAAAGCCTTTGCAAAGCACTTCCTTTCCTCCAAAAACTATGTCATCCACAAAGATTTTAGATACAATAATATCCTTACCTTCTTTTGATTTGATGTACATGTTGTTGTTATCATTAGTTCTTTCATATCCTATTTGCACTAGATACTTGTGAAGTCTCGCATACTATGCTTTGGGTGCTTGTTTCAGACCATAGAGTGCTTTATGTAATTTACAAACCATATCCCTGTTGTTCTCATCAACAAATCCCTCTGGTTGCTCAATATAGACTTCCTCTTCCAATATACCATTTAAAAAAGTAGACTTTACATCCATCTGATAGACTTTAAAACCTTTATATGTAGCATATGCAAGTAAAGTTCTTACTCCTTCCATTCTAGAAATAGGGGTGAATGTTTCCCCATAGTCTAATCCTTCTTCTTGAGCATAACCCTTGCATACTAGTCTAGATTTGTTTCTAGTAATCTTGCCATTCTCATCTAACTTATTTCTGAATACCCACTTGGTGCCAATCACATTCTTGTCAACTGGTCTAGGAACCAAACTCTAGGTTTTGTTCTTCTTTATTTGATCAATCTCTTCTTCCATAGCTTTATACTAGTCATCATCTTGTAATGCACCATATACTATTTTAGGTTCAAATTTGCTGATCAGACATGATTCATGTCTTAGTCTATTCCTTGTCATTGGTCTTGCATCTTTGTCACCAATTATCTACTCAGCAGGGTGATGTCTTTTCAAATATCTGGATAATCTTGGTTCTATCCTTGTTTCCATGTTTGATCTTTCAAATTGAAGGTCACTATCAGCTTCTGAATAAAACACGGCATTCACTAGTTGTGACTCAGCTGAAACTAAAATTTGTTGTCGAATCCCAATTCGATTGACAACATCCTCGTCAATAGGCATTCCTTCATAAGAATACACAAAGGTTTTGTATTCATCCATTCTCTCTGGTTCTTCAGCTTGGACTTCTGTATGCTCATCAGAGTTTACATTTGCACTTCCCACAATTTTTTTAGTGTTAGTATTCAAACACTTATATGCTTTACTTCTAGTGGAGTAACCAAGGAATATGCCTTCATCACTTTTTGCATCAAATTTTCCATTTCTAGAATCTTTAAGAATAAAGCATTTGCAACCAAATACTTTGAAATGTTTTTACATTGGGTGAGTGACCATACCATAATTCAAAAGGTGTTGAATTTGTACCTTTCTTGACTTGTACATGATTCAGTGTATGAATAGCTACACTTACAGCTTCTCTCCAGTATTTTAGAGCAACATTCTTTTCCATTATTAATTTTCTACCACAGTCAATCACAGATCTATTTCTTCTCTCAGCAATTCCATTTTGTGGGGGAGTTCTAGGAACTGACGTCTATCTCTTGATTCCTTTGTCATTACAAAATATCTCAAATTTATTTGATGTGAATTCACCACCTCTATCTAATCTCAGGTATTTCAAACTCTTTCCTATTTCCTTTTCAACTCTAGCCACATACCACTTAAACATTTGAAAAGCATCAGATTTTTTCCTTAAGAACATAATAGTCATCATCTTGGAATAGTCATCAACAAACAACATTATATATTTATCTCCTTTGTAGCTTTGTACTTCCATTGGACCACATAAGTCAGTATGGACTAACTCAAGTACTTCTTTAGATGTATAATTTTTACTTTTGAAACTTGACTTTGTCATCTTTCCTAGCTAACATTGTTTGCACATGATATTTTCAGGCTTCTTCAGTTTAGGTAAACCTCTGACTTTCTTCATTTTACTAATATTGACCAGATTGTCAAAGTTGACATGACATAGCCTTCTATGCCATAACCATTCATCATCAAATTTTGCAACAAAACAAGAAAGATCATCCATATCAAGGTAAAATAGATTACTTCTTGTTTGATCTCCTTTTCCTATCAATTTACCATCAGTACCATAGATTTTTGTAGTTTTGTTTCCAAATTCTACTTTGCATCCTACATTGCCTAACTATGAGACACTCAAAAAATTGTAGTTTAATCCTTCAACATAGTATGCATTATCACATGAAATTTGTTCTATAAGCTTAATGGAGCCTTTTCCTTTTATTTGACATGGAGCATCATTACCAAATCTAACACTATTTCCATCATACTGAGTAAAGTTAACAAACTTACTTTTGTCTCCTATCATGTGATGTGAGCATCCACTATCTATGATCCATCTATCATTTTTGTTCATACATGTTACTAGTGTTGTAGGTTCTTCTTCATCAGATTGGTCCTTCATGGCTGCATAAACAACTTCATCACCATGATCATCAGAATTCTCTTCAACAATTTAACAATTCTTGCCTTTGTCTTTGTAATCTCTCTTATCATGTTCTCTTCTATATTTATACTTGTTGCCTTCCTTATAATCCTTTTTCTGTGTACACCTTGCAGAAATATGTCTTACTTCATTGCAATTGAAACAAATGATAGGCATCTTACCTTTGAATTTTCCTTTGTCTCTTTGAAATATTCTAGCTAGCAATGCTTCCAATTGTTCCACATCTTTCTCATCAGTGCTACTGTCACTGGATACATATTTCATTTTTCTTCCTTTCTTTGATTTCACCTTTTCAGCATCTTTCAGTGATAGCTTGGCCTTAAAGGTAGATTCAACATTCTCAAGTCTATAGTTGTCAAAGTTAGATAACTCAAATGCAGTGAGTCTACCCACTATTCCTTCAAAACTTAGATTGTTTCTTGGTACACATCTTACTTATTGTGTTGTTGATACTCTAATAGCATAGATAGGGAGCAAGGTTCTTAAGAAGTTACTATTAACAATATCTTCATCCAATTGACCACTCAATCATCTTATTACACTTACCACTTCCTTTATTCTAGCGCCATACTAAGCAGCATTCTCACTTTCCTCCATTTTCATATCATCAAACTTTCTTCTAAGGCTTTCTCTTTTTGCTCTTTGGACATTCTGATCTCTCCATAGATGTCTAATAGGGCTTTCCACATTTTGAATGCAGTGTCACATCCTTTGATATCATTGAATTTAGCATGGTTGAGTGCTGAAGCAATCTCCAGCATTGTCTAATTGTGTTCATGTTTGTTTTTCAAATCTTTTGCAGTAAGAGTACCAGTTGGATCAACATGTTCCGTAACAATTGAATTTTGGGCATAATCTCCTATTGATCCAAGATGTAGCTTCATCAAACTTTGCCAGGCAACAAAGTTGTCTTTGTTGAGCTTGGGAACTTCTCTCTTTGGCATTGTGATCTTTTCTGCTTCTAGTCCCTTTAAACTAAATCAGCAGTAGATATGTGATACCAATTGTTAGAATTCTCTAGAATAACTGAGGGGGGGGGGGGGGGGGGGGGGGGCGGTGAATCAGTTATTCAAGGTCTAAATGCCCTAATAATACTTTTTCTAAAATTATAATGAGCCCATAAACTTTTCATCTATCCAAACTTAAATCAATCATCTTAGCAAATTACAATAAATCAATATGTAGGGATAAAACATGCAAGATCAACACATGACATAGTGATTTACGTGGAAACCCAATTTGAGAAAAACCACCACTAACATGCTACTTAATTCTCACTCTTCTAAAGTGATGACCTATTAAAAGCCTACCCTATTAAAGGCTTACAACACACTATTAAATGTGACCTTGTTAGAGGATTTCACCATATTGTTAGGAATGGGCCTAGTCAAAGGACTTTAGAACATTAACTTGAAATGTCACCCTGTTAAAGGATTTACAACATGGCTATTAAACCAACCTAAGTCCATAGGATTTAAACTAATTTTTACAATTGCTAGAGAGTAACAATAATGACTTTTTGATCTGATACAACTTACAACATATTTTGTAGATTACAGATCACACTTTAGTTCAATCCTTTTGCTTGGCTTTAATCACTTCAGCTCTGACAGCTTGTCATCTCAAGCTTCATCTCCTTGAGTCTTCTTACTCATCATACCAATGCAACCATATCTATGGTCATCTATTGAAGTAGAGTAATAGTGCTCTCTTACTCCTTAGCACCTCCTTCAACACTTTATGCTTTCATGCTTGACCTCCTCTCCTCTTGCTTCGTAGACTTATGACTCCTTAAATAGAAATCTAGATTGTCTTTCCCACTCGATTCTCTCTCTCTAACTTTATGGTTTCATATTGATTAGGTAGGATACAATGTACCTACCCCATATCTTGTTCTTGTCTAGAAACTTCATCTAGAGTCTAGTTGTATTCTCCAAAAATGTTGTACATCGTGTTCTATGCCACCAGCTCATTACTCTTATTTTTTATTTGATTCACAGAATTCCAGATAACAACCTTGTCAGCTCAGACCTAGTGAATCTTCAATCTTTGAAATAATGCAGCAACTCAACATTATTGGTTTACTGATGCTTGACACCTCTATGTCACTTGACACTTGTTTCTTTCTTGGCACTTGTTTCTTGCTCGGCACTTGTAGATCACTCGTCACTTACTGAAGTTGAACTTGCTCAGCTTCAACTAGGAATCTTTTCAGCACTAACTAGCTTGCTCAACTTTCTCTCTAATAAACTTAGTTAGGCTTTACAAAATGACTTAGCTAAAACCTTATATCTTTGATGTGTTTTAGTGTGCCCATTCTCTATGTCTTAGAGTATGTCATCAATACACTATTCCATCAATGGCTTAGCTGATCCTTGTACTTCATTACTACATCATAACTTCAACCTTTCTCTAGGTGTTCTAGTTACATCTTATTGATTGCCTCCTGCTTGTTAATCAACCAATTGATAGTATTTGGATCACTAAAGAAATTGTCATTCCTGCAAGTAGCAAGTTTGACATCAATAACAAAACAATGATTGAGAACATTCTTCACTATTTCCATTACTTTTTATGTATGATCTTTTCAATCATTTCCAACAATCTCCATCATGATCTTTTCAATCATTTCCAACAGCATTGGTCTGAAAGAAGATTTGAACATAAGGTTTTGGTGAAAGTCTCTCATGAACTTGTAAATATACAAGAAAATTTTTCCAAATTAATCACATGGTTAGAAACAATTTTGAAGACCATTCGTTCATTGTACATGAAGTTGTGTGATGTTGAGTTTTTTACCCTAGAAAATAAATGTTTTATATATTTATTAATGTTGATATGAGGGAAAGTGTTATTTCATTGGACAAGAATGCAAGTTCAAGCTCACTCTCATATAATATGTTGACAATTGGTTAGCAAAGGTTAACCAAGATCATGGCTAGAGATAGTGAGATCGGGAATAAGTTGATCTTAATTGAATTTCAGGTACTATCCCATTTGGAAATAATTCAAAAAAAAGTGTCTATTACACAAAAAAAATTGAAGGACACATTCTTCACATATTAAAGGTCTAATTGATCTAGCTACTGAGCTAGAAATTCAGTTTGAAGTTTTGGAGAAAATAAATTATTAGTGGAATAACGGCTATGTAGACATTTAGGCAAGCCATAAATATTTTTATGATAAGCATAAGCAAACCCCAATAGTCCCAGGCCATCAATGACAAATATAAGGGGGAAATATATTGAGTACATGTGAAAATAAGGAGGAAAGAGAAATTAGAATGACAACAAGGAGTAAATAATAGAAAATAGAAGAGTCAAAAATATCAGATGTAACAAAGTCAAAATTTTATAGATTTAGATTATAATCTTAGGAGGAGTATTCTTTAACATAATGACTATTCATGAAAAGGTTTTTTTGCTACTAATGTTAAAGGATGAGATTGTTGATCTCTAAGCTTATGTTTTCTATTAGTGTCCAAACACTTAGTCATTTACTAGGCAAGGATGAATGATCATCACTACAACCGAGTCATTCAGTGAAGGTCGAGCATATATAGGACTTGTTTATTTTGCACTACATGTCAAACAATTTAATGATTGTTAAGCACCCCAGTTGAGACTAAATGCATATGTAAGTTGGTTTATTATAGCAGAGACTGAGTAAATAGAAAAGATAGGTTTTCCAAGTAAACAAAGAAGCACATGTATATGGAAGCTGACTGCTAGTATGAATGTTAGTGATGATCGAGTGTCAGCACATTCATATGTCAAACAATTCAATTTTCTCATATGAGTTTGTAATTGCAAAAATAACTGTATAAATTATTTTCATCAGCTTCCATATGATATTTAATGTTTTTAGAGAAAGTTAAGATTGAGATTACGTATCATTATAGAAGGTAATGATCCTGAGATATGCAAATCAACCAATCAAAAAGCCCAAAGTAAATGGAAAAATAAGATGAATTATAAACCATATATTGAGATATAGAACTTTCAAAGAACATTTATTTAAGGAGGATTCTAACCCTAGAATCAATGTGTGTGTATGTGAGTGTGATGAGAAGACAAGAATTTGCAAGTGAAGAAGCAGACAAGGAGAGAACAGAGCAAGAAAGACAAAGTATGGAATTAGTTTAGACAGAGCAATCAAAGTAGTGAATGACTGATAGGAGATATCAAATTGAGAGATCAAATTAGACATTATACAAAGGAGATCTAAAATTATCTTGCAGAGAAAATTGAGGGTTGGGTATTGAATCAGTTTTAAATCAAGGAAAATCTCTTAACAGAGTGATCCTAACAAGTCTATGTAAATCTCCTAATAGAGTCCTTAATTATAAGTGTGAAATCCTTTAACAAGGTAGGACTTAATAGTCTAGAAGCTTTTAACAGGGCAAACCCCTCATAGGGTAGATCATATATTATGATCAAACATTGTAACCCTAATAGGTTAACTTTATTCTTGCAACACTAAAGATTTGTGGGTTTCATCCCCACCCCAATTTTACCCTCACATTGAAATTTTTTTGGGTTACCAAATCATTTGTGTTATGTGTTGAATCTTTTATGTATGTGATGTATTCATTTACTATTCAAAATTATAGTTTTAATGTTAGATCTAAGACATGAGATTAATTAGGTGTGAATTTAGTAATTTGATTTTATAAGTTAAAGTTTAAGATCTTGATTCACCCCCCACCTCTCAATATCTTGTTTTCCAATAATCCTTGTAACAGATATGAAACCTATGGATATATTATATTCATTATAATGGGTCAAATGGGGTCATAAGTTGTCAATAACCCTTTTTAACCAATTCAATGATAACATATGTTCCTAGGGTTTGTAGGACTCGTAGGGACATATTATATTCATTCTAATGGGTTGAAAGGGATCTTAGGGTACCCTATTAACCCTTTTGACCCATTAAATGATAATATATGTTCCTGGGGGTCCAGATCCCCAATAATTGTTATGTTATCATCTAATGGGTCAAAAGGGGTCATAAGGTATCTTAGGACCCCTTTGAACCCATTCAATGATAACATATTTTCCTAGGGACATCTTATATTCATTTTAGTAGACACACAATATATCTTATAGTGATTAATTTGTATATCGTATATACAATATCATAGAATATAATAAGATATATTAAAATATAATAAAATATATTATAATATTATATTATATGTTATATTTAATATAATATAAATATATATCTTATAAAATATATAGATTAAATGCAACCATTTGTAATTAAAAAGACACAATTTGTATATCGCATGGGTCATGGATGAGATAGTCTAGACCTCTCTTTAACTTTAAATCCACATCCTCCATTTTTCATGTGATTGTTTTGATTTGTTTGGTGACAAATTGTTGGGTATCAAATATTTTTTATTTGTTTGGTGACAAACTGTTGGGCCTCCAATTGAAAAATAGCTATAATTTTCCAACCATAAAAGATTTTTGAAGTATGAAAGATGCCTCACATTCTATGTTTCACCTCATACAATACAAAAAATAGAAATTTAAATTAAATTTGGTAATGTTTTGAATTATTTAAGGTGGTTAGACACAAGTCTTTTTCCCAATAATGTTGCAGCAAAAAATTGATTATTAATTATTTCCTTGGAATAAAAATACCCAAAAATATGAGTCACATCTAGACATGAGTCTACTTATGATATCTAGAATCTTAGTAAAAAATTGTATTATTTGATTATGATGAAGGTGGTCAGCCATACACCTACTTATTTTTGTCCTAAAATTTCTACAACACTATATTAAAGTATGATTTTTTAATTAATTAGGTTAAATTATTTTCAAATAAGACCTATTAGTTTAGAAACTACATTCAATTTCCTACAGTATCTATTCTTACAATTCTTTTTTACATAAACTTCATAACTAGTTCAAAATTGCACGTCAAGTTGACATAAACCTATTTTTTTAATTTTACACTGCCACTTAAGGGTATGGTTTTTCTTACCATGATCCTGCACGTACCCACAACCTTCTTATCTCTAGCTTCTTCAATAGTCTCATCATAATCTATGATCAAAACTATTATTTTGTTTAAAAGTGGCGTAAACCCTAGAAACAGATTATATCTTATATCATACTCCTTCATAGAAACCAATAATTTCTTATATCCACTTTATTGGTATTCTTCATGTAACTCTAGGCCAAACTAATTTACAATGATATCATATAAATAGAAGAAAATGTGCTCCCTCTGAGGTATTACAATTCTAAATTTAAACATATTGAAGAAATTCTCCCAACTCATTGTACCTTAGTTCTAGATACTAGTACCCATGTAGTATTTCTCAGCTAATTTTTGAAAGTGTTTCCAAACTCCTCTTGTCATAGAAAAGTCAAGAATAACTATGCAGAGAAGGAAGAAAACACTCTTATTCCTCCCTTCTAGCTCCATTGAACTTCATTTTGGCTAATCTACTAGATAACTTTAAAAAACCCTAACCTTTGAGTACCCTCATATGGTAATACATGTGGCATTTCTTCAAAGTCACACACTCTTAAAATTGTGTTAATGTGGTATAGTATGAAATTCTCCTAACTATGTAAAATATTTAACTCAGGCTCCATCTCCTTGGGCCTTAAGAAGGTATGGAGGTCTATATGAATCTTGGTTACATTTTCCAATAATCTAGACTTAAGCATAGATGAAAAAGAATTGTCAAATCTTACAAGTGTAGCCACCCTTCTATCCAAAGATAAATCTATTGTCCAAAGTTGGACTAACATCTTTTCTCCTCTAATATTTCTCATCAACTTCATACTTCTTGAGAAGAAATTTGTTGGTTAAAAAAAAATCATCTCCATCAATTAAGAGTAGTGATAGAAAGTGCATTATCCTTTATGTTCCTTTACTCATTTCAACCCTTTATGTATATGATTTGCTAAAAAAGGTGCAAAATTATATATAGCAGTGAAACTAGGATATTGAATCTAAATAGTCACATGCATATAATCTAGTGGAATCACATTTCTAGTTTGTTTCCTAATCACTTGACACAACATATAAAATGTAGACCCAATACATAAGGAGAAAGCCTCAATAGAAAAAGGTTTAGGGGTACTCTATCCAATGAAAAATTTGGGAGTTCTTAACACTCTCTAAGTGAGGTCATGATAGAGTCTCCTTTACAAAATCCTTCATTTTCTTGTAATCTTCATAAATGACCCTTAGATCTATGGGCTCTAGTATTGCCAATGGTTCACTTAACCTAGATTCTTCTCTCACTTATTTGGTGGTCATCCTCACTATCACGTTACCATTTCTATCAATTACTACCCTTGGGACAAGATCATATCATTTTGTAAATGATCTTAATTAATCAACATCCATAAATACTCCTAGAAGAAAACCCTACCCAAGTCAAAATATGAAGCATTATACCAAGGTTTAGCCAAATTTCTCTACCTCACTCACATTCTAAATAGATCCAATCCTACCATGGAAATTTTAGCAACTAAAATCATATAGGCTTTGTCTACCAATCCTTCAGCTAGGGAATTTTTGTTTACTAATAACTAATCCTTCTTCTATCACATGGTGACTCAAATAACTAGTCTAGAAAATCATCATACAATACCCTTCTTCAATATTTAGTTTTTCCTTTGGAGATTCCATAATTAAATTTTGATGTAAACTACAACTATAAAACACATAACTATGATGCAAGGCTAAATATAAGAATTATTTTTAATTATACCAAATTCTACCCCACTTTTACAATACCCTATCTTTACACACCATCCAAGATACAAATCCTAAAATATTTACAAAATATCCCTGAATTCCTTATAACTAACTAAAAATAGAGTGCATAAACTTGATTCAAATTGAAATCCTTTAAAAATGAAAAATTATAGACCACCAATTATTCTCCACAATCACAACTAAACAACTCTAAATTTTTTAGTTTTTTTAAATGTTAGTTTTTTATTTACTTGATTCAATTATGTAGACATTTCATAGTGACATTGACCACTAAGATGGATTCCAATTTAGCATATACATCACCAAATTTGGCCCTAGTAACCATGAACATATAGGTTTTTCTGTCACACAAAAAGCATGTATTGGTGGTGGAGAGGGATCTCATCAAGGATATAGTCACTACGCTAACACCCCCCTCCCCCCCCCCCCCAACACAATGGAGCTAGATACAACCATGTATCATGTGTGACTTTTACCCACTAGATACCATGTTGATAATCTAAGCCTAAGCTAATGAATGGTCAAAGGGCTCAAGGGATTTGAACAAATAACCTATGCTTTCATACCATGTATAATTTCACATACAATATGCAAAAATATTGAAGATCTTGTTGAAAGAAATAAGTGAAAGTTTAATAAATGAAACAGAAGAGAAAAATAGAAAGTTATTACATTGTAAATGTTTTATGAATATTTGATCTATTACAATTTGCATAATAATTCATTATATTTATAAAATAAAACCACTAATTGCAAGATCAGAATACAGTGAAGACATAAACTAAACATGACTTTCTCTTTTAGCTAACATACAATCAAAAAAGGAGACTATGATGATTGTTCAAACTAGACCATAAAATGGTGATTAGAAAATCATGCACCAATGAAATAATGAGTTTGAATTAAACATTAATAGGGGGTGTTGTCATAGCAACCATATCCTCAATGAGATCCCTCTCCACAAGAAAATAGAATTATTACATTGTAAATGTTTTATTAATCTTTGATCTATTAAAGTTTGCATAAGAATTCATTATATTTATAAAATGTAACCACTGATTGCAAAAGCACATTATAGTGAAGACATAAACTAAACACAAGTTTATCTTTTAGCTAACATACAATAATAAAGGAGACTATGATGACTATTCAAACTAGACCATAAAATGGTGATTAGAAAATCATGTACTGGTGAAATAATTAATTAGAATTAAACACTAATAGAGAATGTCGACATAGCAACTATATCATGAATGATATCCCTCTCCACCACTAGTACATGATTTTGGTGTGATGGAAAATTCTACATGTTATCAGAGCTCATAGTATTTGGAAGAAGAAATATTAATTTTATTTGCACGTATTTTAGACCACAACTATTTTGGAATGAATTATGTTCATTAGATTGAGGGTTATTAATGTGTTTATATTTGTAATCACGAACTGAGATAAAGTTACATTTTTAGGGGAGATCAATGATGTCTACATTTTATTTTCATCCTTGTATTGTCAAGCTAACCAGATAAAATTATTTGCCATGGAAAAAAGGTACAAAGAATCACTTGTTCAAAAGAAGATTGTAGAAACTTATCATGGAACAATCATTATTTTGTCGCTGATCTAAAACCTACTACTTGTTGGTAAGAAAATTGCTTACTTTGTATATAATGCTATCATTTGATTGATTTTTCAAGAGGTTTTGAAAAGATAAGATAACATGAGTACTTAGAGAAAGGTTGAGTTATATGGTGTAAGAAAGGAGCACTAAGACCAAATAAGACATTAATGATATAGTGTATTTTTTACCTACTTAAGGTTGAAATGAAAGAATACTCAAGTAAAGTCAAGAAGAAGAAGAAGAGTAGAATGTGTCTGCAAGGCTTGACCAAACAAATAGTGCCAACCAAGCATTTAGTTCAAGCCACACAAAAAGATAGTGTAAGATGAGAAAAGTAGAAATTTAGTATATGGCAAGAAAATTTAGTATGTGCCAAGTGTCACAAAATGGCAATAATGGCTGAGCAATCTACTGTTGGCCAAGCATCAAAAGGTATTTATTGTCGAGTGACAATATAAAGATTTGGATCTAAGATTTGATAAATCTAAGCTAAAAATGTTGATTTCTTGAATTGTCTAAAGCATGTTGAAGATAAGCTTGATGATCTAGTGTCACAGATTTCAAGATAAACTATTTTTAAAAAAATTCAATGAGGATTATAAGAGAAGTTTCTAGAGGGAAAAAAATATAAAGAAGGTTAGATTCAATGAATCTAACCTTACCCTAAGATGGACGATTGTGATTAAGTGGGAAAATATCAAAATTATCTATATAAGGGGATACAAGGCTACAATAAAATGTTAGTGAAGTAAACCAAGAAAGAGAAGAATTTTGGAGGTATTTCTTCATATGGTGGCTGAAGGAATGGATCCATAGTTGGCATACTAAGCAAGAAGCTTTAAGGAGATGAAGGCTTGAAACATGAACAAGAAATCAAAGATGAAGGAGAATGAATGCCAAGAAAAATGGAGAGTTGAACCAAAGATTTATAATCTAAAAGTGAGCTATTTTGTTATTAGATCAAGTCCTAGTTCTACTCTCTAACAATTGTATCAGTCGGGATAAATCCTTTGGATTAAGGTTGACCTAAAAGTAATGAGTAAATCCTTTAATAGGGTGACATTCTAATGGGATGTTCTAAAGTCCTCTAACAAGGCTCACTCCTAATAGGGTGACATTCTAATGGGATGTTCTAAAGTCCTCTATCAAGGCTTACTCCTAATATGGTGAATTAAATCCTTTAATTAAGGCCACATTTAATAGTGTGTGTTGTAACCTTTAAAAGGGTTGGCTCCTCATAGAGCTCACTTCAGAAGAGTGAAAATTGTTAGCATGTTACTGGTGGTTTTTTTAGGTTTCCATGTTATTCCTTGTGTCAAATTGTGTGATTGAATGTGTGATGTTTCATGTTTACATTTTTTCAAAGGTCATTTGACCTAGGACAATAATATACAAAGGTTTAAGATATTGGATGATTAAATCAATGCATGCATGTATATGAGTCTGTTAAGTGATGAAGAGTTTAATTTATACATTTTCACATTGGATAACTGATTCACAACCCTCCCCCCCCCCCAATTATTCTAAATATTCCAACAATTAGTATAAGAGCATTTGGTGCTTGTGTGGAAATAGTTTCAAGATACTTGAAGCTAAAGATCAAGATGTACAAAAAGGAAGTGCCCAAGTTAAACAAGGACAATTTTCTTGGATGGAAAAGATTGATGAAGTTGCATCTAAGAGGACTTGGGGATTTCTCCTAGTCAACTCTAACCACTGAGTATGTTGAAGTAGTTGAAGCCCTTACTACTCAACAACAAAAAGAAAAGAAAGAACACAATTAGGCAATGTTGGAGATTGCATCTACCGTAAGCTATTCAGAGTTTGATGACATCAAAGCATGTGATACTGCTAAAAAAAAATGGGGATTCTCTACAAAAAATCTATGGAGGAGACAAGAATGTGTTGAGAGCCAAAGAAGAAGGTCTAAGAGGAAAAATTGATGATATGAAAATGCAAGAAGGTGAAACTATAGTTTAGTATTGTGGAAGAATCAAAGATGTTATCAATGCAATCAGAAGATCAAATGGGAAGATTGAAGATGAGATTGTGATTAGCAAAGTATTAAGAACCATACTACCTATCTATGGTTTAGAATCTCTACTATAAAATAACTAAGATGTACTCCTAGTAGTAACCTGACCCTTGAAGGATTGGTTGGTAGACTTATAGCTTTTGAACTTTCTAATTTTGATAATTTCAAATCTAAGAATGTTGAATCTTCTTTCAAATCTAAACTAACACTCAAAGAACCTAAAGATATGAGAAATAAAAGGGTCAAATATGTTGCTAATGATAGTGGTACAAATGAAGAACATCTAGAAGAACTTTGATGAGGACGCAACCCAAGAACAGAATGGACACAACAAAAAAGGGAAATTATATTAACTGAGAAAATAAGCTAGTACAAATAGTACAGAGAAAATAAACTTCAGAACATGCCCTAAGGGCTTACAATAGCATAAAACTGGAGAATATTTCTCCTTTTAGCACCTCCTCTCAAACTCCACTCCGAACTGCCTTTTACAATGCTAGAAATCTCCTTAAATAGACCCCAGAGGGTTAAGAACTAGGAGTACATTCTATAAATTTCTAGTAGGCATCCACCGACCAAATAGAAGGTTCCGAAAGCTGCGTTAGAAGTTGGTGCAATTCTAGAAGAATCTAGAAATGGTAACCAAAATTTCGGGAGGCATAACTTTTGAACTGTAGCTCCGATTGACGAACCGTTTACATTTTCAGAAAGCTCTTGAAGTGCTCTATAGCCCTATGGACAGCTTCACTCATCCCCCATTTTTTGGCCCTTTTTGAGGTCATTTAATGCCCCTTACCTGACTTCGAAGCATTCTTAGGGGGTCTCCAAAACCCAAAAAACTGCAATAACTTTCAAACCATGGGGCCTTTTGACCAGATTCTTTTTTTGGAATGCTCTAAATCACAATTACATTCATCTAGTCAATTCACACCTTCTAGGTCACCAAAATGATGGCCAAATTGCATGCTCCTATTTTTTTGGGATTTTCAAACGCACTGATAGTGGAACTGTGAGAGTTGGAACCTTTATTTGACCCAAATGGGTATCCAAAAATGTAAAGACATGAAACAAAAACTAAGTCTAAGTACATTTTTTTGGGTGACACAAGATTTCCCTTATACCTCTGGATGCTCCTGCATCAAACTTGAAGCACTACTGGCTAGGATATTTCAAAAAGGTAAAGGAAAATACAAAGGTAAGTTACCCATCATATGTTTTGATTGTAATGAAGTTGGTCATATTGTAGCAAGGTGTCCTGAGAAGACAAACATAAGAAATGAAGAAAAATATAGAAGTACAAAAGATGAGAGTAACAAATGCTATAAAGATAAAGGAAAGAAAGCTTGCTACATTTTTTAATATGAATCTAACAGTGGATCTATTTGAAATATAAGGTAGGCTAGGTTACTAAGAAGGGAGGGGTGAATTGGGAACTGATAAAACTTTAAACTTACTTCACCAATTAGTCCTTCATATATTATTTTGATCTAGTTTCATGCATGAAAGAATGAAAGCAATAAAAAATTCATAAAATTTTGGCACAAGATATGGTGACCCAAAAACCTTCCAAATATAAAGTAAAATTGGGGTGAGGATGGTAACCCACAAGCTTTAGTATTACACTATAAAGTTAGCCTATTAAGGCTTATAATTGATCATTTCTAATGATATGCCCTATTAGGAGAAATAAGGACTATTAGTCCACCTTGTGAAAGAATTTTTCAAACATATAATGAAGTATGCACTATGTTAGGAGATTTATCAAAAGACTATTAAGTCCACCTTGTTAGATGATTTGACTGATGCACATATTAGGATGAATCAGTGATTGACCTATGATTTGCAACTTTAATTTTTTGGTTGAGATTCTTTGAATTGCAATGATCACCTTATTGTGATAGATAAGTCTCTGCTATACCATATACTTCTTGTCGACTTCTTCAATTTTCTCTCATCTACTTCTTAATACTTCTTATTCTTTCTTATTCATTCTGTTTATTCATATTCCAATTGGATATGATATAATACATATATACCAATCCAATTGACTATCTTCTAGAGTCAACTACATTACCAAATTTACCATATTACAAAAAGTCTACCTAACTACTATAACTAGGGTTCTAATGACAACTTGATGATGTTCTAACACTTGAAAAATAGTATCAATTCTTGGAAAGATTTGGCACTTAGTTGACATTGAAGCTCGATCCATACTGATCACTTTGAGTAGCAGGAGCTCGGTCAACACTATGTGACTCAATGAAGATCGAGAAAAATGGTAGATACTAAATCACTTGGTTGACACTCTATGGGTCGGTTAATACAAGATTCACTTCAATATCACTCTAGCTTGGTGGACACTGATATGCTTGGTTAACATTAAGTTAATACTATAATCTTGTTCACTTCTACTAGAAAGCTTGGTAGCCATTTATATGCTCATTTACACCGTACATTGCCTCTAAACCTTGGTAAACACTATAGAACTTGGGAAGCACTGTAATCTATCTCAGATGATTCGTAGATGCTATGGAGCTTGGTAACAATGAATCCATCTAACTAAGTGTTAAGTCACTAATAAAAATATGATTTGACCATAAGGTTAACAATCTACCCCTTTGGCATTACTAACAAAAACACTTATTATACAAAAATATGAATTCAAAATTACAAGTCAAAGCCTTTCCTTTATCAACATTCTATGTAGTCAACTTGGTTAAGACTGATATCTTCTCCTATAACTCAGTAACTTCTTACTCTATTTTTTTATTCTCCAATTAATTTTTTTGTAAACATATTTAATGTTATCTATACATGAGTTACCTTTCTTTATTACGACTCCCCCATACAGATATCTCTCCTATACAAGTATCTATAGTATAATATAATCTTCTCCACCTTTTTGACATAAATTCCAAAGGTACAAAATATTTACAAGTTAATTCCAAAATGTGACAAGAAATTAGAATGTACCTTCAAAATGATTTCCATGGACTTGTCCCAATTTTCTTTTAATATCTTGGATGCATCCAAGACTTTATGAACTTTTGCTAAAAGTTCCATCATGCAGTAGAGATAGCTAATGTGCACTTGCCTCTAAATCCTCATCTATCTTGCATAATTTAACCTTTATCTCCTTTGTGAAGATAGATGTGTCACTTAATTTGATAAAAAAAAGAAGCAATGTTATTTAAGTATGTTTCCTAAGTAGCAAGAGTAGTAGATAACTCTACTTGGTGAATAGAAATCTTCTTTGCTACCTATTCTAAAACTTTGTTCTCAAATCTTCTCTCTACTCTCTACAATATATTTTCTTGTCCATTCATCTCTTCATTTTCTTTATGGACAATATCAAATAATTATTCTAGAATGGGTTGAGTTTCATCAACTTCAATGCTTAGAGCATCAACAAATATGCTCTTGATTTCTTCAAGGACTTGATTTTTCTTTTTCATATATTCTCTAAGATTCTATTTCTTAGCCCTCTTCTTGCAGAGTTCTCCCAGGGTATCCATTTGACTAGGTGTCAAATTGGAGAGATCCTAATCTAGTATCACAATATCTTCCTCAAGATCAATTAACTCTTCTTTACCCTTTCCTGAAGATACAATAGAAGGAAAAATTTCCTTTTCTTTGATTTTGACTTTACTTGGTTGTGTTGATCTTAGATTGGTTTTGACAAGTGAGTTTTAACACACTTAAGAAATTTACTTAGTTCACACCAAAATAGTAATACATGCCAAGAACAACATGTAAATATTTGACCATGTTGAGTTGTAATGTGTGCCGAGTCACTAAGTTGACAAGTAGATAGATCCTACTATGTGATTCATGAGCCAAGTAAATAATGGATGCCAAGTAATGTAGTGTCAAGTCATAGTATATAGAATAGTGCATGTCTAGCATTAGAGATTTCATATGTCGAGTGACACAATTTTGGCATACTATTTTTGAGCCAACTTAAGATTATATTTCAATATTATGGAGATAAAGATGAATCTATATTTGGATTCCTTATGAAATTACATGCAACCAACCAGAAAATGGGAAGGATTAAGTGGCAAAATGGATGAATATTAGCCATAGATTCATACCTAACCCTAAGCCACCTAAGTCTTCTTAAGGAGGACAAAGCCCTAAACTCTTCAAGAAAGAAGAGAGTGAATGTGGAAGGAATTGAAGGAGTGAGCGAGATAGTATGTAGAGCATTCAAAGTGACTTAGAAATGAGAGTGAATTGCAAAATTAGTTAGACAAGAACAAAGGATAGAGAAAAAGATACAACATTGAGACATCTGATCATGAAGGGTCAATTAGAAATTTCTTAGAGATGATCTATCATTAGGTAAGCAAGTGTCAATCATAGGATCTATGCTAAGACATTTTAACAAGTGATTTCAATTAAATCTCTTAACATAGTAGTCCTAACAGGCTGTATGAAATCCTTTAAAAGGGTGCTTACTTACTTGTAAGTTGAAGTCCTCTAACTAGGCACACTTCTAATAGGGTGTTGAAATCCTCTAACAAGGTGAGACCTAACAGTCTTTGTAAGCCTTTAATAGGGAATCTCATTCATAGGGTAGATCATGTTTCATGTTCAAATCATTGTAACCTTAATTGGATACACCTTATTACTGTAGTAGTGAAGATTTGTGAGTGTCATTCTCACTCTAGTTTTACCTTCTCACTTGGAGGGTTTCTGGGTAATCATATTTGGTGTTATGTGTGTGAATGCTTACATGGTTATATTTTTTAGATGTAGATGCTTTACATGTAATTTCACCTTACATATGCATGTGATGAATGAATGGTGAAAGTTTTATGGGTCCAAGTTTAAACTACTAATTCACTTCCCCCCCCCCTCAGAAGTTTACTCTTTCCCCTTGTAATTCCAAAAATTGGTATCATAGCCTAGTTCTCTAAAAGAGAAGCTTTGTAACTTTGAGGGAAGATCTTGAAATGGAAGTATACAAGTTGGGAAAATTTATTAAAAATCAAGAGATTGAAATACATCTCATATTACATCAACTAAATATAGCAAGAGAGGAACTAAAGAAATCCTTAAAGAGAAGGAAGGAGATTGCTATTGTGGAGAATGACACACTATACAAAGAGATAGATACTACCAAGCTATTTACAAATGGTGACTCCAATGAATTTGATGTATCAGTTGTAGATCTAATGCAAAAGAATAGAGTCCAAGCTGAGGGAATAAAAAATCTCAAGGTAGAGAAACAATCAAAAGCTATACTACTATGTGAAGTAACTGAACAAAAGAAGAAGGCTATGGAAGAAAAAGTTGTGATTGAAGAAGAAAAAATAATTCTAGCCAACAGATTGGAAGAGAAGTTAGTAGAGCTAACCAAGATTTCCAACATGTAATTAGATACTCTAAGTCAAATGATGAATTCCAACTATGAACTAAATGTCAAGGACGTTGAGATAACTACATTGAAGTTGCAGAATGAACATATGTGGAATGACCTAAAGAGACAAAATGAATTTGTTGAAAGTTTCAACAAGCCAAATGAAGCCATCAAATACTTTGGGCAATTTTTGAGATCCCCTAGATCCAACAATGATACATCAAGACTAGGCTACACAAGCACTAAAGAAGGAGAATCATCTAAAGTTGTAAAAGAAATCAACATCAAAGGTAAGAACTCCAAACCTACTTGTCATAATTGTGGTAAGAAAGGACATATTGCTAATGTGTGTAGGAGAAAAATTACAAATAAGAATGTCAAGCCTAAGAACATGACTCATTGTCATAAATGCAATAAGCAAGGTCATTAGGCACATGAATGCAGAACTAGAATCGTGCATACACAAATATTTGAAGGTTATTGCTACAACTATTAGAAGTATGGACATAGAGCTTTTGAATGTAGATCCAAATCCATGTGGTCATAAAATAAGCCAACAAAGATAAGAAACAATGGGAACTCCTACAATTGGGATTACAATACAAGATATAGATGTCATTATTGTCAAGAATATGGACACATCTCTTAGAATTGCATTGAGACACACTTTAGTAGCAATTACAAAAGATGGTTGAGTCAAAATATATGTTTTAGCTATTTAAAGACTGTTCACATCAGTAAATATAATCCAACTAGGTCAAAAGCACCAAGTTGTGAATTTGATAAAGGTAAAAGCAAGGAGGATGTTGAACACATCAAAGATGAGATGAAAAAAACATGGAAAAAGAAAGATGTTTGCAACACTTCAAATGGAGAAGGTATCACTTCACCCAATGGGTTAGAAGATCACACCTCGTCAACCTAGGCAAACAAGAGGTATGTGGGACTGATATTTAAAAGTTATATCATAGATCAGTTCCAAAATGGAGGTAGTAGTAAAAAGACTAAATTAGTATGAATGAAGATGCAAGATGTTGTTAGAAATTCAAGACAAATCTTTAAATTTTTCATGTTTTTGTTGAGTATAAAACATTTTAGGTATGTATGCCAAGTGGAATGTTAGTTGATGCCAAGATTCCATATTATCTAGTTGATGTTGAGCTCATAGTAGTTGTCGAGTGGTGGACACATCAATGGATGCCAAATGAACTTGAAATTGGTTATTGCCAAGCTTACAACTATGTAAGCACTCAGCATTAAATGCAAGGTTTTTGAAGGGTATATGATTGATTTAAGCTCATTTCTTCATCATTTTGAAATTTAGAAAGAGAAGAGCTAGTAGTGACCTCAAAATTCACAAAAAGTGATTACAAAATATTTTTGAAGTGATTTCATGCAAGTTTGATAGATTTCCAAGGTATTTATTGGAAGCCAAGCTACGCAATTTGAATTTTCATAAACCCTAGTTTGACAAGATGGGCATCTAGTTCAGAAAATGTTGAAGGGAAAGAAATTATAAATGTTCATTTTGTTAGTAATGAACTTAAATAGATATATTTAAATCCATTCCTAACATTAACATAACTTATAAACAAGACTAATCTAGGACATTATCCATGATTCTGCAAAATGTAATAATGGTGCAAGATGTGATTGTTAGAAATATTCAAGACTATGCTAAGTTACGAAGAGGGGAGGGGTGAATTAGTAACTTATAAAATCTCTACCAATTTCAATTCTTAATCCAATAAATCAATTACCACTTAATTCATCATACCTAATCTAATTGCATGGATGAGAAACTAAAAACATGAAAGCATCCACAACACTTGAACACAAAGATTTGGTGACTCAGAAACCTTCCAAATAGAAAGTAAAAATGGGGTGGGGATGATACCCACAAACTTTAGTACTATAGCATAAAGTTGGCCTATTAAGGCTTACATTAATCACTTCTGATGATCTGCCCTGTTAGGTTCAAATAGGACTGCTAGGTCCACTTTGTGAGAGGATTTAAAAACATACAATGAAGTATGCACTTGGTAAAGAGATTTAGAAAAGACTATTAGGTCTACCTTGTTAGAGGATTTTGACTAGTTTACTTATTAAGATGAAGCAATAGATCTCTAATTTGCAACTAAGTTTGTTGATAGAGATTCCTTAGTGTATTGATCACCTTTCTATGATAGATTTCACACTGATGTTCCTTGTACTGATATGGCCTTTACAATTCTTTATTTACTGCATTCACAATACATATGCTTTCACATTCACATTCTTTCACTTTCTATTCTTACTTACATTTCCATTACATTGGATATGATACAATGCATCACATATCTATACCAATCCAATTTACAAAATTACAAAGCCATTGATGACACAAGTTAACACAAATATTACAAAGTCAGCCCACATGAAGATACTTGGGTTCTAAAGATTGACTCAATAAGGTTCTGATACTCAGCATCCACTATCATTACTTGGCATCATCATTCTCTTGGTAGACATAGAAGCTCAGTCCATACTAATCACTTTGCAGTAGTCTTGAACTCAATCTGCACTGGTGACTTGGTAGATATTGTGCAACTTGGTAAACATTGAAGCACTCAGTTACCATGAAGTAGCTCAGTTAACACTGGCTTCACATCACCTAAACTAAAAACTCGGTAGATATTACAATGCTTGATAAACATAGGCTTTGCATCACATGAACTGCAATCTTGATAATTAGTGATAAACTTGGTATACACTAAAATTATCAATTTTAACTACAGAACTTCACACTAACTGAATCTACTCGGTAACCACTTGAATTAATCCAAAAGACTCTGTAGCAATTGTAGAAGCTTGGTGGCTACTGAATTACATAGAAAACACTATAAATTGTTCAATGAGCTCAATAGCTATACAGATTCTAAATAAGTGTGTGTCAATAATAACAAACTTGACTAATATGTCAACAATCTCCCCCTTTTGCATTAGTGACAAAAACACTTACTAGCCCAAAATTAAATACCTTGTATTCATCATGTAATACTAGCTTTGTTTATTTTTGAGATTTTTCAAAATTGATCTTTGTAATTATATACAGAGTATATCTTCACCATAGCATATTTTTCCCCCATACTATCTAATCTACTATGTACATGTAACTTTTCTCTTATATCATAACACATTTCCCACTATAACTTTTTTCTTCTCATATCTCATCTCTTCTCTATAACTCTTCTCTTCTCCCCCTTTTTGATAGTAATGCCAAAGATTTATTTAACATATTTACATGGAGACACCAAAATGAGATAAGAATTTAGAGTCAACCTTGAGGGTAATTGCCAAGGTTTTATCCCAGCTTTCTTGTAGTACCTTACATGTATGAATGGAAATTTACATTTCTGTTGATAATTCAATCATGTGGTCAGCAACAGAAAAGTTATTATCCTGAATCAAGTTCTTTAAATATATAATGTGTTTCTGTATAGAATCCATGATTAGAAGAATCATATTTTATATATCAACCAATGTTGAGCAGATCCTTGCTTCTTCTCTTAGAAACTCTGCTTGCATATCTGACAAAAATTTGATCTTCTTAAAATGTGTAGAGCTTGAACTGGGGTCAAGTTGCAATTATTGAGCACTTTCTTTAAGATCAGTATCAATTTTGGATAATTTGTCTCTAACTTCCTTGGTATACTTAGTGACATCACATAGCTTGGCAAAAAGTGATGACACATTTGAACAAGACACCTCAAGATTGATGAAAATTGTTGAAAGACCAACTTGATGAATAGCTGTTTTCTAAGCAATGTGCTCCAACACTTTATTATTGAATTTCTTTTCAGCCTTTTCAACCAACTTTTCTTGACCTTTAGTATCCTCATTAAACTTTTGGACTACCTCTCCAAGTTGAAACAAAATAGGTTGAGAAGAATCAACCTCAATTCCAATAGCCTCAAACAAAATATTCTTGGCATCATCTATAATCTTATATTCTCTATCTCTCTCCTCTCTCAATCTTTGTTGCTTGGCCTTTTTCTGGAGGATTTTACCAAATATGTACATTTGATCTGCAAAAAGATTGTAGATATCCCATTTGGGAATTTCTATTTCCTCACCCAAATTGATATCTTCTTCTATCTCCTTTCCTTTCAAAAATTTTGTACTCAGTTGAACCTTAGGTTCAGCTATCCTTACACTTATTGCCTTAATACCCAAAATGGAAACAATAGTAAACATACTTGGGCTTGTAGTAAAAATTGATATAGTATTGACTAATGGAATACTTACAAAAATGCTTGAGGAATGCAAAATTGATGAAGTCAAAATTGTAGAATCCAAAACTAAAGTAGACAAAACTAGAGAGCTTACCATGGAAGCACTCAAAATTGAAGAAGTTAAATTTGGAGAGATGATGACTAAAGAACTTAACTTGGTAGATGAAGAGAGAGTTTGCAGCTTGGTTGATGAAGTGGAAGTCATTTCTGTCAATGATATGCTGAGTTGTGTTGGGGAAAAGAGTGATTGGACATTTGATGTATTTGAAATAGTGACAATCAAACTTGTTAAAGCTATCCTCATACTTGATGTAGTCAAAGGTTTGCACAGGGAGTGAGGAAGTGAGGCAATGACTATAGCTACTATCTTGACTGGGTTAGTCTCCTCATCATCTTTCTTATCTTCCTCAGTAGCTTCTTCGCCTTGATCTTCTTCATCTTCCTCATTATCAAAATGAGTAACTTCTTCAATATTTTCCTCCTCATCTTTCTCCTTATCCTCTTCTTCATCAACATCCTTTACTTTAAATGGATATTCACTTGGCTTATGAAGATGATAAATGTTCTTCCAAGTGTTTGTAGCATTCTTAACTACATACTCTATATCCTTCATCAAAACTAAACAAGTATTAAACCTTAGAGTCATTTTATCTTTATTTTTCTTTAAAGACTCTTTTATGCAAACATCTAATATGCTCAATAGTAACTGTCTCAAGATTTGTGCATAAATGTCTTTTACTATTTGCATTGCAAAATCTCATCTTGTCTTTATTTTCTCTAGAAATTTATTAGAGATTTGAGAGATGATCTGGTTTGGTGAGTACTTCCATTTACCCATTTTGCTCAGCACCAATTCTTCAACTTG
Organism: Cupressus sempervirens; assembly: GCA_028749045.1. Taxonomy (NCBI): domain Eukaryota; kingdom Viridiplantae; phylum Streptophyta; class Pinopsida; order Cupressales; family Cupressaceae; genus Cupressus; species Cupressus sempervirens. The sequence continues at coordinate 745,154,472 of CM053787.1, forward strand.
TTATTGCTCTACCTCTATCCTAGTTTCATAATTCAAAGGTTTGAAATTTGTTATTCCATCTCTATCTTCCATTTGCTTCAATTTTTGTTGAAAGGTGGGTGGAGGTCTACTGAGTACAATGTCACTTCCTTTCTTCCAAGACCTTGTGAAGACTACAATGGATGACTTTGCATGCTTGGTGATGATCACCTCGCCCTTTTACTTCAAAGGTTCTTCTTCTTCTTTTGATTCTTCTTCATCCTCTACCTATTCTTCATCTTCACCGTTACCCTTTGTTAACATGAGAGGTGCACTAGATTTTAGTTTGGCTATCCTCCTTTTCCCTTTGTTAGCTGCCTAAGGGAGCTTTATCTCTAGCTCTATTCTTGCCTTTGCCTCTTCATAAGTACCAAAATAAGGGGCCTTGGTATCCACAAGTTCATTAACAAGGGCTTCAATAATATCATTGGGCTCATCAATGTTTACCTCATAACCAAGAGGCTTTACCCACACAAGTCTAGGCTTAATTACTTGGATGTATACCTAGTCATAGTCAACCATGAAGCACACATCATCCTTGTAGTCCTCAACTAACTTCTTAGGTATCCTAAATCTATTATTCATTTTATCCTTGAACACATCGAAGTAGTTGTCCATGATTTTTTTGTAGTTCTCACCCATCTCTACAATGTATTCATTTATTTGGTATAGAATAGGCACATCTTTTCTCCAAACTACAATGCCTTTGGAAGGGAAGAAATTCTAGACATAAAAGAATAAACATGTTAATAGAGAATCAAATTTGCATGGGTTATTCTTGTAGGTTCTAATTCTTTCCATATTCTTATTGAATTATCTCAATAATAACTCAACAAGCTCATAAGATAAATTATTCTTCACCACTTTATACACCAAATCCATAGCTTTACATGATACATTGTTAATATGGCTTGAACTATATATCTTATGGGCTATAACATGAATACCAAACTTTAACTCTAAATTTGTGATACTACTTATTTTCATGCCTCTGCCATCCCACTCGGCTAGGGTTTTCTTTTCCAACTCTGCTCAACCTAGGGTTTTAGTTGTTTTGACTTTGGTGAATATGGGAAGGCTAGTGATTTGATGAATCATTTTCTTTGTTATCAATACTAGCTACTCTAACCATAGTTGTTTTTTATGCACTCGGCTAAGGATATACCTAATCTATTTTATTTGAAACTATCAAGACATATGGGGAATTTGATTTAATCCTTTTGCTTCCAAATGTTGATGCTTGGATTTTAGGGTTCCATCAATACACAATTGAACTAGAGCATCATCCATCTCAAGAGTACCAATTTCTTGAATTGCACATTTAAAATGAGTTTGAATATCATTAACAAGAAGTACCTTGGGAGAGATTTGAGATTGAGCTCTACTTGGGTCTAGGGTTTTAGCAATTGTAGGCATGAGCTTGAAGTCTGACGCCTTCCATTCAACACCTTGAACCAATGTGTTAGAACTTTTCTTGACCTTGTTGTTGCTGGATGCCATTTTCACTAGGTAGCTTGAGAGAACCTCAAAAAATTTTGTAGGAAATTTTCTCAAGTTGCTTGATCACATAGAAAATAGAACTTCACAATAGCACTCAAAAATTCATGGTGAAAAATGAATTCTTTTTCATGCCTTTTGTTAAAATTTCACCATTAATGCTCAGTACAATGGCAGATGAATTTACATTATGCTTGACAGTCTATCATCCACTATTTGGTATTGATCACTCAGCAAAGTCTTTGTAACTCAATAACCATAAGTGCTTTTGTTACTCCCAACCTTTCTCGGTAGAGTTTGTGACCCGACCTTACTCGATAGAGAAGGTAAATTGGTAATAAATGATACAGATCTTTCTTAGTGATCCCTTTATATCTTGTATACAGATTTGGATCTTTGTTACCTTTCAACTGGATCTAATTCTGATGTCTTCTTTGATACCCTAGGTCTAGGTCTTCTTAAGAACTTAATTAGAAATGGTAGAGTCCCCTAATTCTTGAGTGACTTGAACATCATTACTCAAACTAGTATCCTTAGTAGACTTAGGTATCCATTGCTATCTCATCTACTTTCAAATGTCATGAGTTGTTGCTTTCTTCTCATCTTTAATTTTACTAGTATTTATACAATTCTTAGAAAGATGATTGATTTTTGTCCAAATGAAACATCTTATAGTGGCATCTCTTTTCCTCATATGATGTTTGACACAATTCATACCAATGTGTCCAAATTCTCCATAGTAATGACATCTACACCAGGCATTGTAATCCCAACCAAATATTGCTTTCACAATTTGTTCTACAGGATTCATTATCTTTGTTTTGCATTCTGATGCCTTGTATCTACATTTCTTACATTTATGATAGTTGCCTTCAAATTTTGGTTTCTCTTTGCATTCATTAGCCTTGTGACCATGTTGATTGCAATTATAGCATTTTCCATTGAATTTTTCTTTTTCATTACTCCAACATTTTTTTGATGTATGACCTATCTTACCATAATGATTGCAAGTAGGTCTTTGATTCCTTTGAGCACCTTGTTTGGAGGATTCACCTTCTTCTTTGTATCTAATTCCTACTTTTCCTTTTTGCCTATAGAAGTTTTTCTCATTCAGTTGATCCATGTCTTCTTGAGATTTCATCATTCTTTCATTGATCTTCTTTTCAATGTTTAGGTCATTTCTTATTCTTTCATTGATCTATCTTTGGCTCATGATTTCCTCATTTGCATTGGAGAGTTGATCAATAAGATTTGCATGCTAAAGGGATTGGTTCTAGATCTCATTTTTCCTTCCATCCATCTCTTCTTTTATCTTGTTTCTCTATTCCAAGACTCTACATAACCTTACTAGCTAAATTTCTTGTTCTCTTTTCAGCTTTCTTACTTCTTCTTGTAGGGAACCATTCTTCTCTAGGAGTTCTTTGATTGCATCATTTTCTTCATCTAAACTACTTGAAGGGTGAAAGTATTCAATTCTTTCTTCAATGTAAAGATGATCATTCAATTTATTTGCAAGCTATTTTCTTCTTTTCAAGGATTGGTAAAGTTTCTCCTTAGCTTTCTTGAGTTGGGCAATGGCCATTTCTGGATCCAACTTTTCATTGACAATAGCTTTATCAAGTTTGAATATCTCCATATCCTTGATCTTTGCTCAAGTTGTTAAACTTTCTCCCTAGAACCACAAAGCTTTGATACCAATTGTTGGAAATATTCAAGACTATGCTAAGTTACTAAGAGGGGAGGGTTGAATCATTAACTTCTAAAACTTCTATGAATTTTAATTCTTAATCCAATAAATCAATTAGCACTTAATTCATCATATCTGATCTAATTACATGCATGAGAAACTAAAAACATGAAAGCATCCACAACACTTGAACACAAAGATTTGGTGACCCAGAAACCTTCCAAATAGAAAGTAAAACTGGGGTGGGGATGATACCCACAAACTTTAGTACTATAGCACAAAGTTGGCTTGTTAAGGCTTACATTGATCACTACTAATGATATGCCCCGTTAGGAGCAAATAAGACTACTAGGTCCACCTTGTGAGAGGATTTAAAACATACAATGAAGTATGCACTCGGTAAAGACATTTAGAAAGGACTATTAGGTCTACCTTGTTAGAGGATTTTGACTGGTTCACCTATTAGGATGAAGCAATAGATCTTTAATTTGCAATTGATTTTGCTGATAGAGATTCCTTAGTGTACTGATTACCTTTCTGTGATAGATTTCTCTCTATTGCTCCTTGCACTAATATGGCCTTTACAATTCTTTATCTACTACATTCACAATACATATGCTTTCACATTCACATTCTTGCACTTTATGTTCTTACTTACATTTCCATTACATTGGACATGATACAATACATCACTAATATATCACAATCCAATTTACAAAATTACAAAGTTGGCCATTGCACAAGTTAACACAAATATTTCAAATTCATCCCATGTGAAGATACTTAGGTTCTAAAGATTGACTGAGTGAGGTTCTGATACTTGGCATCCATTTTCACTACTTGGCATCATCATGCTCTTGGTAAACATAGAAGCTCAGCCCATACTGATCACTTTCAAGTAGTCTTGAACTCAATCTACACTGGTGACTCAGTAGATATTGTGCAACTTGGTAAACACTAAATCACTTGATTACCATGAATTAGCTCAGTTAACACTGGCTTCACATCAGCTGAACTAAGAACTCAGTAGATACTACAATGCCTGATAAACATTAGCTTCGCATTACATGAACTATGAACTCGATAACCACTGATAAACTTGATATAAACTAAAATGCTCAGTTTGAACTACCAAACTTTACACTAACTAAATCTACATGGTAACCACTAGAATTAGTCCAAAAGACTCGATAGCAATTGTAGAAGCTTGGTGGCTAGTGAATTACATGACAAACATTATAAATTATTCAATGAGCTAGGTAGCTATATAGATTCTAAATAAGTGTATGTCACTAATAAAAAACTTGATTGATATGTCAATAGTGAGGAGATGCTATAACTACAAAATTGGTAGCATTGGAGACTTAGAAATAAGGGATGCATACTATAGATTGTGTGAAAATGGTGTTCTGAAGGAAGAATACAAAACTATAGAGAAAAAGGGTTTAACATGAGCCCTATATTTTCCTAATACATTTAGAAAAGAATGGATTTGAATTATGCTGAGTCAAATTCATGATGTTTATTTATGGCTAGAGGGAGGACCTATTAAAATATCCAAAATAATAATCCATAGGGTTTCTAGCTACCCAACCCTAGATCATCCAAAGACACTCAAGATTGATTCCAAGGAAGTCATTAAAAAGAACACTAGAGAAAAATGGAATAAGGGAGGCATGACAATAGATACCATCATTGATCCATTGTTAAACTCTTTTGTAAGGGCAATCTCACACAAATTCTATCAATCTAGTAGATTGAATAGTGTACCCTACATAGTTGTGGATGTTGGTTATAAGATTTTCAAGAAAGATCATTCATATGATCTAGAAAAACTTTAGCTACAACAACTTATGGAGAACCTTGGAGCTATAAGGAAAACCAAGAGTGCACAGTGCAAGTTTGGTTCCATGCTAGTTTTAATATTCTTTTATGTATAGAATGTCTTCCCCTCATTTGGCACTATAGGATGGAAGACAAATAGATCAATTGTAGTGTAGATTAATGAGTACATTGCACACCTAGGAGAAAATTTTGAAACTATTATGACTAGTCACTTTGAAGATTTCAAGAAGTCAATAAAGTAGAGACTTAGGATTCTAGTTTCCTTAGTGGAGAAACATTATAATGATGTATGTTTTCTTGTTGATGTTGACTTCACATTTGTGCAAGCTACCACACCAAGGGTAAGATAGTTGAGACCTTTAGTTTATGAGGTAAATATAGATAAAGCCTCAACAACCATAATAGAACTACTTGCAAAGGAAGCAGACAAGATTACAAAAGTCTTTGGAAACTATGAGATGGTGAAATCAAAGATTACCATGGAATTAAAGACTACCACCACACTCAAGAAGAAGGATAAGATGCTTAAGAAACTAAAAGAAAATTTTGGAGAAAGTGTAGAGGAGCAAGAGGAAGAAGAAGAAGAGGATGAAGAGGAAGAAAAAACACAAGAAAAAGAACCTACAACTCTAACTCAAGGCATGGGAGAAGATAAGGAAGAAGAGGAGACTACAAGTGCTGAGGGAGAAGAAGTCGAGGAAGCACCTACTACTACTAAGTAAAAGAAGGCAAAGGCATAACCTATGATAAAGGTAAAGACGATTGTCAAACCTAGTCAAGCCAAGCCCACTACACCTACCACTAGAGCCAACACACATGCAAATAATCAAAAGGCCAAGGAAAAGTCAAAACAAATAGAGCAAGGTAGACAGCAGTAGAAAAGACAGAGAAGGAAATGTGTGTGACAACCAGATTCTGATTAAGAGAAGATAGAATAAGACGATAACAGTCAATTCAAGGTGGTAAGTCACAATCCTCTCTCTAATCTTGAGAACTTATGTGAAAATGTCAAGAGTAATGTTGATTTATCTAGTTTTAGACATATTGATTTTGATAAATTGGGAAAAGAAGAGAAAAACCAAGTGGAAGAGGCATTATATGCCATGATTTCAAAGTTTAAGAACACTCCACTAGAATTTTCCAACTCAATACCAAAAGGCTTATATGATATTGTTGAGTAAAAATGACATCATTGTCTGAATGTGGAAAGAAAAATCAAGTAAACAACATTATCCCAAGTGATACCAGAGTTAACAAAGGGAAAAATTACTAAGGTAGTTAAGAAATATGTAGTTAGTTTCACACCTAAATCTAGAGCCTTTAGCATTCTTGAAAATAACATTGAAGATCTGGTCAAGAAATCAACAAAAATATGGAAATTTATCTATGGGTTCACCACTATGAAGCAAGGAGAATTTGATAGTTAAAAGGGTAAAGATGATGATAATGATGATGATAAAGAAAATATAGTTGGGGAAGAGATAGAGAGCCAAAAGGATGTTAAGGCTACAATTGAGTAGCAAGAAGATGAACACAGTGTGTAGGACACACAAGTGTCGAGTGTTAGTCCTCCCCGTGACACAATCAAACCCACTAAAACTATAACTATTAAGTATGTCTCTAATCCATCAATTCAAAACATCAATCCTCTTATTGTAGAAGACTTAAAGAAGATATTGGATCAGTCTACTCTTCATGCTATACTTTTTGAAAATCCAGTTTTGGTTAGTGCAGAGGAGTTGCAAAAGTAGTAACTAAAGCCACAAGGGAGAAGGTGAATCCACAAGAACCACATTCAATCATCCCTTCAATTACCAATGTAAAATATTTAATTCAAACAATAGTAGACACATCCACCAAGGTTGATACAAATATTAAAATTGATATAATTGAGAAGACATAAGTGAAAGACACTACAATAGTTCAATGATAGGAAACAAGACAAATAGATTCATTTGTACCTACAGTATAGTAACAAGGTGCTAGCCAAGTCATAGTGATAGACCAAGGCAAGCCTAAAGAGAGTGAGAAAACATCAAAGGTGAAGGAACAAGTGTCCATCCAAGCATTGGTAGCCTTAATAGCATCTACCACTCCTACTCAAACTCTTAAAAGGTCGAGTAGAGAAGCCATTCCATTGCAAATTTCAATGCCAATCCCTAGCTCATCAAAGGTAGAAAAGGTAATTCATTATGGAGACATAAACCTTGATGAAGAAATTTTTATTTCAAAGTATGACTAGTATACTATGACATTGGAGCAAACAGGCATTTTGCAACAAGTGTTAGAAAGGAAAAAGCATCAGGAAATGCTTAGGAGAGAACACAAGTAAAAGAAAGAACTTGAAGATATAAAAGACTTCATTTTAGAAGCATTTAACCTGTCAACTCTTGATGAGACCAAGCCACTCATAGAGCAATTGATAGATATAGTGGAAAAGGTCACTAATGAAGACCTTGATAAAAATGTTATACTCTTAGAATGCTCTAAAAACAAGTTTCAAGGAAAGGTAAATGAGAAAATATCTAGTGAGATAGAACTACAACAAGTTGCATTGTCAACAAAGATTGAGGATGTGAAGAAAGTACTTGAGAATATATTCTCACTATACACAAAACTATGCAATCCTACACTATTCACCCAAGGACTAGAAGTCACATTCTGAGTCTGGAGAGAAAAATATCTTCATCAAGTGCAAGCCTACCATCAAATCTAGCTCAGAGTGAGAAGCATTTTACAACATTTCTTCATACATAGAGTTAGTTGTCTCAACAATAGATGAGGCTAATATTAGAGTCAAATTGACAACTATTCAAGTTACCTTCACCCGACGTATGGAGATAATGCACAAGGAGCTAGGCTATGCTCAAACCTTATTGAAGAAAGACCCCAACCTTTCTACTTTAGATTATCTAGTGCAACTTGCTACCAAGCTTGCAATCCAAATTAAATCATTATATGTTGCATGTAATAACTGGGATGTAGCTCTAAGCATAATAATCGATATCCATAAATCTTTCTTGGAAAAACACACTATTAGTGTATAACCCATTTGATGTAACTATCAAAAAGGGGAGACATAATAAAGGGGCAGGTAAATATATAAGGGAGATAAAGAAAAGGGGTGATATGCAAAGGGGGATCATAGTAGTAGATTTATATCATTGAGGTGATATACATTTTGTAGAAAAAGTAGCAACACTAGATAAATATATCAACTAAGAGAGAGCATATCAGATGAAAGAGTATTAGATGCAGTGCATTGAAGTCAAAGGGAGCACAAATTTTGGATACAAATCAAATGCATTAACTTAGGGGGAGATATAAAATTTTGTGGTATACAAGTTAATGCAAAACTTTGAAATTTTTGAAGTTTTTTATATATGTCGAGTCATGGATATGTTATGCTCAAGGGATTAAGGTTGACCATGAAAATTCAAGTGTTTTTGACACTCATGTCAAAGAGGGAGATTGTTGATCTCAGATTGGTCTTGACAAGTGAGTGTCAACACACTTAAGACATTTAATGAGTTCATGTCAAACTAGTAATACATTCCAAGTACAACATGTAAATATTAGACCATGCTAATTTGCAATGTGTGCCGAGTCACTCAAGTGTCAATTAGATAGACTCTGTCGAGTGATTTAGGAGCCAAATAAATAGTGGATGTTGAGTAATGTAGGTGCTAAGTCATAGTATACAAAATAGTGCATGCCAAGCATCAGAGACTTCATATGTCGAGTGACATAGTTTTGTATATGTGTTTGTAATGGTAGAAACAACTATGTAAACCATTTTTGAGCTAACTTAATATTATATTTCAATATTATGTAGATAAAGATGAATCTATATTTGGATTCCCTATGAAATTACATGCAAACAATTAGAAAATGGGAAGGATTAATGGAAAAATGAATGAATCTCAACCATAGATTCATACCTAACCCTAAGCCACCTAAGTCTTCTTAAGGGGGACAAATCCCTAAACTCTTCAAGATAGAAGAGAGTGAATGTGGAAGGAATTGAAGGAGCAAAGCATTCAAGGTGACTTAGAAGTGAGAGTGACTTGTAGAATCAATTAGAGAATAATAGAGGATATAGTAAAAGATATAACATTAATACATTTGATCATGAAGGATCAATTAGACATTGCTTAGAGGTGAGTTGTCATCAGCCAATCATAGGATCCATGATGAGACATTTTAACAAGTGATTTTTTAGTTAAATCTCTTAACAAAGTAGTCCTAATTGGTTGTATGAAATCCTTTAATAGTGTGCTTACTTAGTTTTAAGTTAAATTCCTCTAACCAAGCACACTTCTAGTAGGATGTTGAAATCCTCTAACAAGGTGACACCTAACAGTCTTTGTAAGCCTTTACTTGGGTAGACCTTTCACAAGGTAGATCATGTTTCATGGTCAAATCATTATAACCTTAATTAGATTCACTTTATTACTACAATAGTGAAGATTTGTGGGTATCATTCCCACCCCATTTTTACCTTCTCACTTGGAGGGTTTATAGGTAATCATATTTGGTGTTATGTGTGTGAATGCTGACATGGTTATATGTTTCAGATGCATATGTTTTACATGTTATTTTAGCTTACTTATGCATGTGATGAATGAATGGTGAAATTTTTATGGGTCCAATTTAAACTACTAATTTAACACCCCCCCACCTCTCTCCCACCTCTCAAAAATTTCCCCTTGTTATTCTAACAGGTTGAGGCTTGACCTAAACTGCCATTGCACTTATTGTAGATATACTCAATATGGTAACAATGGTAGAAAAATTAGGAACAACAAAAAATGTAGGAATAGATGGAATACTTGATATACCTATCTATTGTTTTATAAAGCCTAATACTGGAAGGACTTGTTGCTCAATAGATGAAGTGTTAGACACTTAAATAATTGAAACACTCAATAGAGTAACTAAAAATATTGGTTGGGTGCTAGGTGATCCAATTGTAACCACAACCAACTCAGAAAAAACCTTCTCAGAGCCTGATTGCACTAAGGCTTTTCTCAGTGAGTGAGGAAGGGAGACCATAACCTCTACTACTATCTTCTCTACATCAGTTTCTTGGATGCTTTGGATTTTAGGTAGATTTTCTCCTGAAGCTTCTTGATCTTCCTCATCAGCACCATCTTCTACATTGTCCACTTCCTCATAATCAATTTCCTCATCATCTTTTCAACATTCTCTTCCTCATCATTCTTGTCATCTATTTTCACAATAAAATCACTAGCTTTGTGCAACTCATGGATATTTTCCATGTACTAGTATTTGAATTTACAACAGATTCAATTTCCTTTGCAAGGATCAGTAATGCATTGAATTTAGGTGTGAACTTCTATTCATTTTTCTTCAATGAATCCTTTACTTCCTTGACTGATAGATTAGGCATTAGTTTCTTCGATGTCTTTTCTCTAATGTCCTTTTCAATATTGAGTTCATTCTCCCATACTGGTCTAACTGCTTTCAAAATTTCATCAAGAACCTATTTTACCAATTCATTTAGGGAATACTTCCATTTTACCATCTTTCCACTAGGGCATCTTCAATCCACTTCTTCTTTGTTTCCCTCCTAGTGCCATACTTGAGTGATTTGAAGGATGCAATGGCTCCTCCTTCTTCCAAACTTTTCAATTTATCCATAAAGGTAGGATCAATCTTCTAAAATATGATTTGTTCTACTTTGCCTTCACCCAGTTTCAACTTCATTCTTGACCTTGAAGTCCTTTTAGTGAATATAATAGTGGAAGAGTCTGTGGTTCTTGTTATTAGTACCTTCCCTTTCTTCTTGGGAGGTTCCTCTTTCTTAGGTTCACTTTCCTCTGCATTCTCTTCTTCATCTTCCTTATTCACTATATCGTCTCCTTTTCTTTCTATCAACATTAGAGGAGAGCTTGATGACTTGGTGTTCTTCATCATCTTCTCAATTCTTTTCCTTCCCCTATTTACTAGCTTAGGGAAACTTGATGTGAAGATCAATTCTAGCCTTAGCCTCTTCATATGTTCCAATGTACATTGCCTTAGCATCCATAGGCTCATTCAAGAGAGCCTCAATAATATGTCTAGTATCATCAATGTTAACTTCATAACTTAAAGGTTTTACCCATGCCACTCTTAGTTTTGTTTCTTGAATTTAAACCTTATCATAGTCCACTAGAAAATAGATATCCTTCTCATTGTCTTCTACTAGTTTCCTAGGAATCCTATAAATGCTCTACATCTTTTCTTTGAATGCCTCAAATTAGTTATCCATAATAATGTCAAACTTTCTCTCATTTCTACTATAATTCATTGATTTGGTACAATATTGGAGTATATTTCTTCCATACTGTAGTACCTTTAGAAGGGAAAAACTTTTCAACATAGAAGAATAAACATGTTAGTAAAGAACCAAACTTACATAGATTATTCTTGGAGACTCAAATACTCTCAATATTTTTTCCCAACTAGTTTAACAATAGCTTGGAAAGGTCAAATAATAAGTTGTTCTTTACCACCTTTTGTTCTATGTCCACTTCTTCATAGGAAACATTGTTGAGTCTCCTTGAACTATATATTTTTTGAGCTATTTCATAGATGAAAACTTTAGTTCCATGTCTATAACTCCACTTAGTTTAATTCCTCTAGCATCCCACATGGCAAGATTCCTTTTGCTAGTTCAACCTAATGTAGGGTTTTAGTTGTCTTACCTATGTTCAACATAGGCAACCTAGTGATTCTATGAATCATTTTATTAGTGATCTAGACAAGGTGATCCAACCACAACTACATGTCATGAACGTAGCTCAAGATAAATCTAATCCATTTCACTTGAAATTCCCTTGGCATATGCAAAATATGTGTAGACCATTAGTTTCCAAGTGTGTGTTCTCAGGTTTCAAAACTCCATCCCTACAAATTTGATTGTATACTTTATTCATATCTAGGGTTCCAAGATCCTAAATCAAATAGTGATAAAATAATTAAATATCATGAACAAGGAGTACCCTAGGTGGAATTTAGGATTGTGCTCTAGTAGGGTCAAGTGCTTCTACAACTGCTAGACTCAATTTGAATGTGGGGGCCTTCACTAGTAAATTTTGACCCAATTTTTGATAAAAGTTGGCCAAAATTTTGACTCATGTTGGTTAAATTTGTGACCAAGTAGTGCGTCAGAATTGTTGTCATCAAAATTTTGACCAAACCTCCAATTCATCAAAATTTTGACCAAATCTTTGGTTGAAAAGAGTGCATTTTGGATGAGCCTAATTGGTCACCATTGTTCAAATTCTTGACCAAATCTTGGTGGAAAACTTTCAAGAATTTGTTGAAATTTTGACCAATTATGGTCTATCCCATGACTAGGATGCCATGGTCAGAAGAAAAGGGTGGTCAAAATTTTGACCAATCCTATTCTATCCCATGACAAGGATGCCATGGTCATGACCAAAGGGTTGATCAAAATTTTGACCAATTCTAAGAGGAAAACCTTCAAGAATTGCTCAAAATTGTGACCAATCTGATTTGTTTTTTTTTTAAATTGCAATGGGTTGTAGTGGCTATTGATTGCCATTTTAATTTGTATGAGTTACATCCAAAAGAAGTTATTGTTGGATGGTGATTCTTTTTAGGGAAGGAACCTAATCCACAGGGGTAGCGGCTACCATAGGAGCCACATCCAAGAATAGGCCAAAAGCCTAGTCAGATGGAGCAAAGCTATTGGCACCATTAGCAACCACAGATGAATCTTTAAGAGTAGTCTTTAAGGACAAAGTAATGCTGAAACAAATCCCCAGCCCACCAAGAAGGTCTTTTGTTTCATTTCATCAATTCTACATGATAGTTCTCAACAATATGTCTAGTCCCAAAGACAACCCTACAACAGAAATGAATTCCTTCATAGTCTAGGGTTTGAATCCATGAACCATTAGGGGCATCAAGTTTGATCTTCTCAGGGAGGCCCTTCAAAGAATTAACCCCCATGTGGATCCAAGCATTACTGGTATGAAAAATATATCCATGATTTAGAATCCTCCATTTGGAAGTCACCAATGGTATCTCTCATAGCTTCCAGAATTGAATCTAGCCATAGGTGAAGTGGAATATTTGGGAGCTTGACCCAAAGAGGCATATGAGAAAAATATTTAAATGCAAGATAAATCTAGAAAGATTCATAAATTAATGGGTCCCAATCATTAACGAAAATATTAGAATGTATCAGAGGAATAAAAACCCTAGACCACCAAGAAGGTATTTTCCTTGATTTCCTCAATTTTGCAGGATAGTGCACAAAAATATGTCCAACTCTGAAGTAGACCCTACAATAGAAAGGAATTCCTTCATTCTCCCAATTTGATCCATGATCACCCCTCTCATCAGGCTTATTCTCATACCCAAGTTCATATTTTGATTGGCTTACGCTATGAGGATGAGTTTCCATCTCATCATCATTGATTGTGTGACTGTGGGAGCTCATTTTAACACTACATTTCACAAAATGAAAAATTAGTGAACACATTCTTTTAGCATATGCCCTACTTTATAATTAAAAAATAAAAATTTATATTTTAAATTTTTTAACAAACTGAAATTTTAAATTGTAAAAATAAAGATAAATTTTATTAGTGTCTGACAAGTGACCACAAATGGGTTAAAGCGACTAAGGAAACAAAAGAAACCCAACGACAAGAACACCAAATGGTGATTAGAAAACAACCAAGAAAAGAGAGAAGCAATGAGCAAAAACCTCAACAATCTCGATGGGGTGGAAGGACCAAGACGGTAACCCCACCATGCCAAACATAGCTATGAATTCGAAGAAACAAAGAACAAACTCATAATAGAGTGGTAACCCATAGAGGCTGTAGCAGTAATAGGAGGCTATCAACAATTTTATTGTCTCTAGTGATGTCTCATACCTATAGAGGGAGTGGAATTGGATCTCTACAAGTTGGATCTCTAGGGTATCACTAATATAGGCATGAAAGGTGAGTCCAAGTGCCTACAAAAATTACTCTCGTAGCTTGCACAAAGTAATTAGTAAAGACACTACTCATGAACAATGGGTCAAGTCCTAGTGCTTCACCTCTATGATCATCACCTAGATCCAACAATTGCTAATTGTTCCATTTATAATCATGAGAGCTAGGTTCATGTGAGCCACTACTCATGAAACATGAATCAATGATTTTGAATCAAAAAAATTCAAAATTGAATCCTAATAGTAATATCACAATAAATATATAATTTATAAATAATACTAATGTAATAAATTGGTCAATATATAATATGCCCACAAAACTTACTCTTGCAGACTAGTGGCTTTCATAAAGTCAATTAGTAAAAGCACTGCTCATCAAAGATGGGTCATGTCTAGGTGCTTTAGCTCGTTGAGCATCACCTAGATCCAATAAGTGCAAGTGCTCCATTTATTCTCATGAGAGATGGTTTTATGTGATCCACTAATTGTGAAACATGGGTCAACTGAGTTCAACTCAAAAACCACATAGTTGAATCTTGATAGAAATATCACAATAAATTAATAATTTATAAATAATAGAAATGTAATAAATTGATCAATATAAATTATTCCTACAAAACTTAATCTTGCAGATTGGCTTGTGCTAGGTAATTAGTCAATTAGGGGCTCAATATACACATTCATATTTTTAACTTGGTACTTACCTAGTAATTGAATGAACAGAAGCATTAGATAAATATTATGAACATTTTCATGCACTATTTATAAATTAATTTAGATAAGTATTAAATGAAAAAATACCTAGAACAATTATTGACAACATTATATGCTCCCTTCTTATAGACATCAAAGGAGGAATGTTATTGTTAATAAAAAAAATAGGCCACACTAAGTAAATAGATCTCATATCTCCAAATGGATTGACACCATCTATTGCCAATGAAAGCTTGAGATTATGAGGTTCTTCTTTAAAGTGTAGCCATTTTTCTTCTATCTCTTTAAATATAGAATACATAATCATCCATAGGAATTCACATAATGTCATCTTGATGTCTATTGCATGTATGGTAATCCATAAATTGTGCCAAGATAGTCCACCTAAATAATCGTTGAAGATGTGGAATAATGGGAATGTACTGAAGAAATTTATGAGGCACCTTTTTTGTTATTTGATCTGACCAATATCTACTAATATAACAATTAGGGAATTTTGTTGCAAATTCATGTTGCTTATGATATAGAATGTGATCATTGGGATATGCATGTATTGTTTGATACTTCATCCCAATTTTATTCATAATGGTAGATAATTCTCAGTATAAATGAAGCAGAATGTTTGATGATGGTAACAAAAAATCACCTATCAACCTACAACAAAAAATATGAATTATTAATATAATAATTAGCAATGGCATGCTAGCATTGAAGATGACAAAAATAGCATACCTTAGCATATGTGACATTGCTACATTGGATAGACCACTCATAACCTTCAAGTTCACCAACAAAACTATAGCAAAGAGAAGATTTGTTTGGAAGCCTTCGTATAGGGGCTTGTGTGCCTTCTCAAGTATAGGTATATCAAGACCATATTCATCATCACTATCAGATGCGCTAGTACCATCATTGTGAGAATCTTCATCACCTATGCCAATACAATCTTCTTCAATCATGTCCTCTGGCACATTATCATCTTCTTCCATGGGATTTTTATCTTCAGCTTGGATATTCACACCTCCATCTTCCTCTAGTAGAAAATCCACATTCAACAAAGGAAAAAAATTGTGGCCCCCCCCTTCAACGTGGCCATGTTGTCTACAATGAATCTAGGTTGTTGTGATTAGAATTCTTAGATTCTTTAAGCCCTTACACTTTTTGCAAGGAAAATTACATTTATCATCTTTTCTTTGGAACTAAGACCATAATGTAGCCATTGTCTCATTATTTTGTTATGGGTTCATATTGTCAAGCCATAGAAAAATATATCTACAAAAATATTGGACATGTTGTACATAATGTTTATATATACACATATGGTTTTGAAAGAAAAATTTGGTGTAACTAATGTGTATATCTACAAAATATTGGACATGTTCTTCTTAATGTTTATATATGCACATATGATTTTGAAAGAAAAATTTGGTGTAACTAATGTGTATACCTGCAAAAATATTGGACATGTTGTACTTAATGTTTAGACCTACACTTATGGTTTTGAAATAAAAATTTGGTGTAACAAATATGTATATTTGCAAAACTATTGGACATGTTGTACTTAATGTTTATATCTACAAATATGGTTTTGAAAGAAAAATTTGGTCACCTTGCTCAAATTCACCCATAATATTATATCAACAACTTTTGTTGACATAAAATCAACAACTTTCATTGAGCCTTTCCATTACTCCTGTTTGTCATGAGTTGGGGTCATTAATAGGGAAAGTTTGTATTTGTGTAAAGTATGCACATATCAGAGTTGTGACTATTTATTTTATTAGCTTGGTATGATTAATTTATTATGGCAGTAGTTTGGCATCCCTTTTTCCATTTTTCTTGATTTAAAAGATATTAAGGATTTGATTGAAGAGAATATTGAGAAGAAGCTGAAAAAGTGGAATAAGTGTTACCTTTCCTTAGCTAGAAGAAATGAGGTCTGCGAAAAGATATTCTCCTCTTATAATATCTATTCTACTTCTTCCTCAATGCTCAACCATTACTAGTTTAATGCTATGCATAAGTAGATTAGAGGTTTATGATCTAATGGCAAAGGGGGCTTTGAAGGCACATGAAATGGGATTGGTGTGCCATGAGCAATAGAAAAGAGGGATTGGGCTTGAAGGATCTTAGAACATGGGTTGTCAATTGCTGCTAAATATATTTTCAAGGCACTACAAGTAATAGAATCTTGAAAAGTCTTGGTTAGATACAAAATTAGTAGGGAAATCCCAAGTAGAGGTTCCTTATGGAAGGATTTTCACTTTTGTGACCTCATTAGTGGATCCTTTTCCATGATTTGTTTCTTCATCTAATGTTATGAATCCTTATTGAAAGGATGGGAGAATGTTAGACAAGATATTATAGAGAATTGGAATATATCATAAAGTAATAAAATATGTAGGGAAAGTTCCAATTGATAAAACTTGGTGCATAAAAACATATCACAAGCTTTACTACAAGGGTACTTAGCAAGAGCATGGTCTAGAAAAGGAATTAAAATTTGGTTGTGGAAAACTATTGGTTTGGGAAGAAGTATGTCAGAAATTTAATATTCTAGAAGGACAATGGATAATG
Organism: Cupressus sempervirens; assembly: GCA_028749045.1. NCBI lineage: Eukaryota > Viridiplantae > Streptophyta > Pinopsida > Cupressales > Cupressaceae > Cupressus > Cupressus sempervirens. The sequence continues at coordinate 745,171,790 of CM053787.1, forward strand.
TACTCATTGATTAGGGAGGCATACAATTCTTTTGCCCTTCCCAAGTAGTGTGAGATTTATAATAGATATACATCCTTCAAGTTTCCTAATGGTTTACTACTCTCCAATGTGAAGGTTGAAAGCATTTCCTTCCTAACTGATATAGATGACATTTTCAATCATGAGGATTATTGCTGGAATGTGAACTATGATTCTTCATCTTGGTAGAAAACCTCTGATAAGATTTGGGCTAACGTGGTGGAACCCAAAAAAATGCTTCATTTGGTGTCCATGAATCATTTTCTCTTTGACTGCCTATTTTCCAAGGAAGTTTGAGGCATTTTTGGTATCTATATTAATAAAAATATCAGTGTTATTGAGATTGTCCTTCAATTTATCATGATCCTTAGGAAGAAATACAATGTATTTTGGTCTTGATTTGTTGTTGAAATTTTATGGCTCATTTGGAAGTTTAGAAATGACTATGTTTTCAGTGACAGGGATAGAGCTCTTACTAAACCACTAAGGAGACTCATTTTCACAAGGTTGATGTGCAGGTCATAGTTAGTTTGACATTAGTCAAGAAAAGGTTTGAAAGGATGTTATAGGATATAATAGAGAGAATCATTATGTGGGAAATCTCCCATGGCTTCACATGGGCTAGAAGATTTGTGGGGAAGTTCCTGCTTGAGATAGCACTAGAGAACATTGTAGAAGAGTTGAATGAGTGGTGTGGGAGGGAGAAACAAGATGCTACTATAGTAAGTCCTATGGCTGCAGTTTGCATTGTAGCAGTGCTAGGTGCTGAGATTCTAGTAGTTAAAGTGTTGATGCATCCATATAGAGACTACATATAGCAAGACAGAGAACTACACTAGAAGGAGGGTACTCTTGGCTAGATAGTGTCAATGAAAAGGGTGTGACACATATGAGCTAGGGTCCTGGTCTATTTTTTGGGACATATTGGAGACATTTTATTGATATAGATGTACTATTGTTGAAAAAAGTTAATTTTAAATGTTTATGTTGATGTTGTATATGATCATATAGATGATGCATATGCTTATATAGTTGAAAGATACTCAATAATGCTCTTGGTATTTTGTAATGGTTTACATATGATAAGTCAAAAAAAAAATTGGAATTTTGAACTATTAATTGACATTTAATATTTATCTTTGTCACTAATATTTTGGCATTTAGCATTGATCAATGGAGAAGTATCATATAATCAAATATAATTAGTTTTACAATTTTATATATTCCTTTAAATTTGTAAAAAAAATTGTGTGTATCTACATAGACACACATTGAAACATACAATACTCAAGGGGAAAAAAATTGACGTACAAGTGTACCTATACTCATAAATACGACTAGAATTCAAAAGATCAAAATTACTCATTCGTGCTTGTGTTAGACAAATAGAGCTTCCATTAATCATTGAAGGTTCTAAAGCAGTTGGATTACTATTCCTACATGTTCAAGAGCCCATTCACTACATTTGTAATGTCCCTTATTGGGACATGACTCAATTTTCCATAGAATTCCCAAATAAGTTATAGATGGTGTTGGAAAATGTGAATGTCAACTTAATTCCCTCATTTAGATCCTACAACAATGTTATTTTTAAAAGATAAATAAATTTATAATTTAACAATGTTACACATAGAATTTATTTACTATTCACTATTCAAATTTTATACAAGGGATTCCTTTAAAATTTTACCCAAACAATCCATCATTGCTATGGAGTGCCAGTTGGGAGATCATACAAGGTGTCTTGAGTCACACCACTTAGCCCAAGAGCATGGAAAGAGATCTATCATCCAGCCTCCCAAACCCACTTGGGCTATCTCTACTAGAATGGCTTCCTAGCTACTTGCATTCTATGTATGCAACATATCTCCCCTCCATAATGGGATGGCATTTTGGTTGTAGGTTTTAAAAGAATCATCACCATCATTGTACATGCTTAATTCACTAGTAGTGATCCATATATTAGAAGTAACAAAATATCTACATTTATCAAATGAAGACTTTTAAAAAGTTACTCAATGCATTATCCTTCATCCCATAATATTAGTTTATTATTGTGTGTGTGTGTGTGTGTGTGTGTGTGTGTGTGTGTGTGTGTATGCAAGCACACATGTGTGTATTAGTGATTGCTCTTTTTATTCACTAAATTTGTAGATTGTCTTTGTTGTTGTAAGTATTTGAAGCCGATGATTCTTCCCCTCACTTTGGACTTGACCTTACACATTTTTATACATTCCTTGGAATGGAAGAGCCATAACTCTTCCCATGGGTATCCCTTAATAAGTACACTCCTCATACATTATTTATATTTTTTGAATTTCCTTTGATTCAGTTGCACCTTTGGGAAATAATTACTAACATCTTATTGGCTCTAGCAAAAAATAATCACTGTTTTCTTTACAAAGCATTAGCTTTGTACTTATCATTTAATGATCCATTGGTTATTAGTTGCCTCACCTTTAGAATGAAGATCATACTACAAGGTTACAAATTTTATAGTTTTCTTATGTCTATTCATTCCCAAAAAGGGTGTTTTTCAATGTCATAAGGGAACAATATAATCTGTATTGTGGTTTATATGAGGATTCATTGACGTAGGCTAGATAGTTTATTTTACATTTTTGTTTATTGTGGTAGTCTTGCTATGATCTTTCGAATGCCCTTACTTTGATTTCTTTTCTAGGAAAATCATGATGTATTTTTTCTTTTAGATTGTAGGACTCAAGTATAGCACCTCTATAAACTATTGTGCATTGAAAAAAAATTTAACATAACTGGTGATGCTGGTGTGTCACATTAAGAAGAGGAATTTTATAGTCTTGAGTGTCCTATTTTTCTCAATAGAGATTTATTTTTCCTCTAGAGTGCAATCCATTTTTTTTAGTTCCAGTTATTACTCTTTCTATAATGCTATGGGATGACATCCTTTGTATACATGCTTTTTCTATTTTATAAATTGTTTCAGTAGAATTCCATGTCCTTTCTTCCTTAGCTGAAGGTGCATGCTTGTAGAACTTGCTAGAAAATGCAAAAAGAGATACTCTTCCACAAAGGTTGACTTTCATGTTTTTTTCTTTGTTTTAATTTTTTTTAAAAATTCTTCATGTAGGCCTTGAGGGGAAATTTTTAATGACCTATGATGAAATATAGAGTAGGATAGTGAAATTAATATTTTTAACTTTTAGGAAATGAATTGCATATATTATGTTTTAATTAAGTCAATTTCAAGACTAGCAACTAAAATGTTGTGCACAGTTTGTATAGTACTTTCTCCAATTTTTAAAACCCATTGAAAAGGTTTTCCTCATGCTTTTAAAGGTTCCCTAATTGGTTTCATAACTATTCCAAATAGTTAGAGCATTACAAACATGAATTTGCAAAATCTTGCAAAAAAATTGCCCTCAACAAGAAATTGTTGCTATGACAACATGACAACATTTTAGCAACTTTTTCCCAAATTGGAGTTAGACCTCCAAACTTGTTCCAAAGACTAAGTGGGCATATAATATGCATTAAAGGACCTCAAATAATATATCCAAGGCCACGGGAACCTTATTAGACCATTTTACCCTTTCTAGAACCTAAGTCGCCTAGTTGACAACATTTTGCACTTTCTAGCAACTTGGCCATTTTGGGTCTTGCCAACTCTCCTAAAAAAAGCTAAGGATAAAATAGGACCTCTTATTAGACCAGTGATGTGGCTAATCATCACTAAAATCCAAACAAATAATGAAGTTTTAGGTTTCATCCTAGCCTACCTAGGTGCTCTTGCACCACCAACTAGCTCCATAAACATATTCTAATATTCTTGTTTTTCTCAAATTGGTTTTGACAATTCAGTGTCAACACACTTAAGAAATTTTCTTAGATAATGTCAAATATAATATAGATTTTGAGTTATAGTATGTGCCAAGCTAGAAATTCAAGTGTTGAGTCATTCAGATGTCAAGTAGATAGACAGTGTTGAGCAAGTTTCAACTGTCGAGTGATTAGTTGATGTTGAGCCAATATATGTGTCAAGTAAACTATAGGTGTCGAGAAAGATAGAATTTCTATAGGTGTCAAGCAATACATAATTCCTATGTGTGTCGAGCATCAGTAATATGTAAGTGCCAAGTAACACAAAATTAACAAAAGAGTGTGTGCCCTCACAAACTTAGATGTAAACCATTTTTGAGCTGACACAAGATGAATCTTGAAGGATTAAAAGATAAGATTGAATCTTTTTGATTCCCTATGAAATCAACATGCAACCAATTAGAAAAATGGAATTATTTGAGTGAGAAAGATGGATGAATCTCAAGAATAGATTCATACCTAACCCTAACTCATGAAACCTTTTTAAGGAGTTCAAAACCCCATAATTCAAGAATGTATAGGAATGCATGACAAAGTATGCAAGCAGATAATGCATGCAAGGAGAGAATACTAGTGAAGTTTGAAGGGAGTGAAAGGGGTGTAAAGACTTAGAAGAAGAAGAACATTGTAGAATTAGTTGGTCAGAATAGAGTATCAGCACTTTGAACAGAATCATATCACATCAAAAGGATTAGATCAAAATGGATAGAACAAGGATCTAAAATTAGTAATTGAGGATTGTAAGTTATTAGGTCATCACATTTTACTATACTTTCTAGCCATTTTATTAGGAGAATGAAAATCCTATGAAGATAGATTGGTTCAACAACCATTTTGTAAATCCTTTAATAGGGTGACATTCCAAGTGAATGTTTGTAAATCCTTTAGACAGGTCACTTTTAATAGTGTTAGAGCCTATAATAAGGCAAGCCTCTCATAAGGTAGACATTGATGATAGTCAAACTTTGTGACCTTGACAAGTTACATATTATTGTAGTGATAAGTTGTGGGTGTCATCCCCACTCTAGTATTACCTTCTCATTTTGAAGGGTTTCTAGGTGATCAAATATTGTGTTGTCTATTTTCATGCATGCCTTTACTTTCATGTTAATTAGAAATTTTTCATGCATGTATTGATTTCAGTTAAAAGTTTTATGGGTTTAAGTTTGGTACTTTTGATTCACCCTCCCCTCTTAGAACTATTCTTCCCACTTCTAAATTCCAAAAATTGGTATTAGAGTCAAGTTCTTACAAGGAGAAGCCTTACAACTTTTAGAAAATATCTAGAAATGGAGGTCTACAAGCTTGGGATGATTATAGAGAATTAGGAGATTGAGATACATCTCATTCTACATTTTCTGGAAGAAGCTAGGGAAGAATTGAGGAAATCCCTAAAGAGAAGAAAAGAAATTGCCATAGCTAAAAATGATACATAGTACAAGGAGATTGAAACCGCAAAAGTATCAATGGAGATTCTAAGGAGTTTGATGCAGCAATTATAGACCTAATGGAGAAAAGTAGAGCTCAAGCAGAAGAGATCAAAACTCTCTAGATTGAGCAAGAATCACAAGCCATGATGCTTTGTGAAGTGACTAAACAGAAGAAGAGAGCTATTAAAGATAAATCTATGATAGAAGATGACAAGAGAAACCTAGCCAATATATTGGAGGAAAAGTCAATTGAGCTTGCAAGAGTTTACAACATGCAGCTAGACACCCTAAGCCAAATGATGAATGCTCATCATGAGCTAAATGTCAAGAACATTGAGATGTCAACACTAAAGATGCAAAATGAAAAACTACAAAATGACTTGAAAAGAAAGAAGGAAATTGTAGAGGGCTTCAACAAACCTAATGAAGCTATCAAGTACTTTGAATAGCTATTGAAATCACCAATATCTAGCAATGACACTTTAGGACTAGGATACACCAACACTGAAAAAGTAGAGTCATCTAAGACTGCAGAAGAAAGAAGTGACAAAGGTAAGAACACAAAACCCACTTGTCATTTTTATTGTAAAAATTGACATGCGTCTAATGTATGTAGGAGCAAGAATGCCAATTAGCATGACAAACCTAAAAACATGGGTTACTGCCACGAGTACAATAAGCAAGGTCATTAGGCACATGACTGCAGGACTAGAACTATCAATTGTAAGAAGTATGGACATAGAGCCTTTGATTGTAGATCAAAGCCTATGTGGACACCAAACCAACTTGCAAAGTCAAATAGTCATGGACATCACTACAATTGGGACTACAATACTAGGTAGAGCTGTCACTACTATCAAGATTATGGACACATCCCTAAAAATTGCATAAGAACACATTTTAGTGGGAGCTATAGCAGATGGTTGAGCCAAACTACATGCTCTAGTTGTTTGAAGACTGGTCACATTAGCAAGCACTGCCTGACAAGGACAAAGGCACCTAACTTTGACAAAGGAAAATATAAGATAGATGTTGAGCATGTTAGTGGAGAGATGAAAAAAACATGGAGGAAGAAAGGTGGATGCAGTACATAAAATGGAGGGATCACTTCACCCAAAAGGTCAAGTGGTCACACTTCATCCAACCAATCAAAAGAAGGTATGTGGGACTGATATTTAATTTTTCTATCATACATCAGTTCCAAAGCAAGTCAATAATGCAAAGGATAGATCAGCATGAATAAAGATGCAAAGTTAAAACTTCAAAAATTTTACATTGTTGCCAAGTAAGGAAAGTCACCTTTAGATGTTGAGTTTTCTACCAAAGTCAGTAGAAGCTGAGTTAGTAGTGGATGCCAAGTAAAGGGAAATTTCTATTGAAGTTGAGTAAGGGAAACTCTAGTGTATGCCAAGTGTTGGAAAATCAATGGAAGCTGAGTGAAACATAAATACATAAGGAGTAGAGTGGACAACTGTATATGCACTAAGCATTAAATGTTATGAAATAAAGGGTATAAGGTCAAGTTTTCAATCATTTCTCATCATTGTGAACACAGAGCAAGAGCAAGAAGAGTGTAGTAATGGTTTCCAAGAATAAATTGAAGCTTTTGCACAGATTCAAGTCAAGATTCAACATTATTTTGTCAATTCAAGGTATTTATACTAGTGTCAAGCTACATAGTTAAGCTATTTTTACATCTTGAAACCCTAGTTTTAAGAAATGAAATCTAGCTCTAGAAAACCCAAGGACAAGGAGCTATTTGAAGTTCAATTGGTTAGTAATGAAGTGAAACAACTTGATTTTAGACCAGTTCCTAAAGTTTCTTATTGTAGGACCAGCAAAACGGGTTAACAGGCATAACACACTATGAGCAAATCACAAAACTCAATAATCATATGTTAGCACCCACTAGTCTACCATGAAAGCCAAACTAATTAAGAAAGCAATAGAAACCCCCTTTTTCATTTGTAGCTCCCATGTTCTTCTTTCTTCTCCAAATGATTATAGCTCCAATTTGCCTATAGTGCACACAAGGTTGAAGCCAAAGCCTATGATGTGGATAATGCCATGAGAATACTTGAAGTGTGATTTTATGTGATAGAGAGAATGCAACATGCAAAGAAGTAGAGACTCAAAGATTCAACAATTTGGATTTTCAAAACTTAAGCATCCGGATCCAAAATGAGAGGAAGAGTGTCCATTTTATAATTTTCATGGAGAGTGAGAGCATTTAATTTTCTACCCATAGATATGTGATGTGGCAAGAGATTCCTATGACACATATGATAGAATATGCCAAAAGTAAGATTCTATGACACACGAGAGTCAAATTTGGAAGAGAATCTATGAAATGTCATAAGATTCCTCAACCCACTTAAAGCCAAGAATCTATGAAGAATAAGCCAAATAGGGACATGCGTAAGAGGTAATAATAATTTCTATGACACATATGACAGAATATGCCAAAAGTAAGATTCTATGACACACGAGAGTCAAATTTGGAAGAGAATCTATGATGTGTCATAAGATTCCTCAACCCACTTAAAGCCAAGAATCTATGATGAATAAGCCAAATACGGACATGCGTAAGAGATAAGAATATTTGATTATGACAAATCTCACCCAAGTGTCAAAGGAGAATCCACGATGTGTCACATCCAAGTGTCATGATGATGGAATATTTTATGAAATATTTGAATTAAAAATCCTCTTATTCCACAAAATAAGAATTAGTAGAAAATGGAATTAATGATGGAAAATGGAACTTAGGAAATTAAGAATTTCCATGGTTTGCAGATGATAAAATAATTAATTAATAAAATTAATTAATTGAGGATGATAATTAGGAAGAATAATTAGAAAGAATAGGATTAAATTATGGGTTATTTAATCCTATAGAGAAAATTAGTAGATAATTGGCCAAATTGATTAAATGAATGTGACCATATCCTTTGATGAAAATGTGACAATGATGGATATCGAATAAGATGATGAAAAGGTAGACTAAAGCCACAGTAAAATTAATTGATAGATCAAAATTGATAACATGCCAAGGACACATGACATGAATCAATTGATATGTAACATTTAATTGACATTGTAAATGCTACAGGATTGAAATTGATTGATAAGGTTTGATCATAATAACACTGACGGACACTGTCAATATTATTAAAATGGTTGATGATGCCATGATCTGACATTGAAAGCCTCAACAATGTAAAATATTGAATGACATGAATGATATTTTGACCTAGTACTGAGAGCCATGACAGTACTAAGGTTAGATTGATAAGATCAATAAGTTGATAGGTTTCTAAGACACTAAAAGCCACAAAAATGCCTTAGAGTGGATAAATGATGATTGATTTGGGATGTTTGATATGTTTTTGGTTGATTAGGATCGATTTCGAGTGATTTTGAGTTGATTTGGGGTGATTTCGAGTTGATTTGATATGATTCTGAGTTGATTTGATATGATTCTAAGTTGATATGAAATTGATGTGAAAGGGGATACAAATGACAAAATATGGTCAATCTGGCCAACAAATCAAAGTTAGTAGAATGAGAAAATGGGAGAAATTAGTATGAAGAAGTGATGAGGTCATAGATGCGAACCATTTTTGAGCATCTACATTTTGCCCCTCTTTGATACAATGTGATTTAGAGCTTTGTATCAAAGAATAACTAATGAGAAAGCCAAAACATGCCCCAGTAGGGATGACATATATGGGTGCCCCCTTGAAAAATTGACTAAGATAAGCATATGATAAGTCAATTTATCGACAACAAGAAGACAAAACCAAAGCAACTGACAGAATGAAAATCAGAGCTAAAATGTGAAAGTTATGAGGCCTAGAGTGTAGACCCAAAACTGTGCGTGCATGCCCAAAATGATGGAAAGATGTTATAACATGAGGGAAATCATCAAAAATGGTCGTATTTGGTCAAATATGATGAGACAAATGTTAGACTGAGGTTGAACTAGGTGGAAAGCCATAGAAAGTTGATTGAAAGCGTAGGATGATGCAAGAATGCATGAATGCAAGATGAAGATGATTTGGTGAATCAGAAGACATCATCATGGTGATGGAGAATGAGATGACAAAGAAAGATGAGATGAGGTGATTTTAGTATGATGGAAAGACTTTTGCTTCTAGAAAGTGCACTATATGTCAAATGGAGCTTTATTTTGATATGGGAAATGGAATGCAACGCATCATGGCATAAAGGGCCAGAGCGCAAATACAAGCCTTTTGTGTAAACAAGCACAATGCAAACAGAGAATGACCTTGTCCTTCCTAAGGCATATGTACATGCCCCGGACTCTCAAAGGTACATTGTAACAGACAAAAATGGAAAAAGATGACCATGAACCATCCTGGCCACTCTCATAGATCAATTTATATCATCGAGTAGCATAGGGACATGATCAAAGAAAAAATAAATCAATCACTAAATAGTGTGAACCAACAGCTATTCTTGTCCATTATTACATTCTTGTTAATGTTTTAGGTGTGTAGATAGTGTTTGACATGTTGATAATGTGATAGTTTTGGTTGTGGATTCAGTTGATAAGTTCATAGTGACATGTTGGATTGATTTTTGGTTCATGTTGCACAGATATTGTGATTGGCATTGAAGCATAACACTTTGATTTTCAGTCTGCACAGTGCAAGTGTTTATGCAAAAGGGGTGGTTATCCATAGTGAAAATGTGCAAGGTTTACTGCAAATTTTTTACGAGTTTTGTCATTTTTAGGGTTTTTTGGAGATATTTGATTTTTTTGTGTAACTGATTTCTTCAGGTCATTTTATGATTTTTAGGTTTTTTTTCAGGACATTTTATGATTTTTATTTTTTTTTTCAAGATCGTATTTGAATTATTTTTTTTAAGGACTTTTTCAAGACATTATGTGATTTTTTGTGATTTTCTCAGGACATCTTATGATTTTTAGGGATTTTTTCAGGACATTTAATGATTTTTAGGGATTTTTTCAGGACATTATGTGAATGTTTAGGATTTTTTCAAGACATTATGTGATTTTTAGTGATTTTCTCAGGACATTTTATGATTTTTAGGGATTTTTTCAGGACATTTTATGATTTTTAGGGATTTTTTTAGGATTGTATAAGCATAAACAAGTGTTAGCTCCAATCCATTAGGTGATAGGTCTAATGGATAAAAAGAACTTAGGGATATGCCCCTAGTTCAAATTCAAACTCATGCACCATGTAGGTAATATGCCCCTAGACAAGATGGAAACTATGTAGAAAGGCCAATGACAGAGTGTGTGTGTGTGTAGACAGGTGATACTTAAGCAAGGTAATGAAGGACATTAACCAGTTCGTGAGCCATGATAAGGAACCAAGGATGTCTTGCAATATGAAGGGTATGATCAAGGAATGATAGAGGGTAAAAAGTCTAGATGGAATCCCGATAGATGGAGGAGCAATAACTAATTACACATGGTGCCTGTTTGCCAGGTTTTCACCATGGTACTTGCCCAAAGTGCTTGTTTGCCAGGTTTTCACTTTTAGATAGAATTTTTCTCTTGACTCAAATTTTTTTGCCAAGACGCCTGTTTGCTAGGTTTTCATCAAGGCACCCATTTTTTCATGACTTTTTTTCACTTTTCTTTTTTTTTTTGTTTTTTTTGCTTTTTTCATGACTTTTTACTATTTTTTTGATATTTTTTAAGGACTTTTAGATGAAATCAAGAATTTCACTGAAAAATGTTGAGAAGATATCTGTTGTTGGTGTTGCTAGCTAATGAGTTTTGGATCCATGACTGACCATAACTATGCAGGATTTGTTCCAAGTCTATAGCTAAAATCAAACCATTGGAAAGGCCTCAAGATATACCATCATGTACCGTATGTAAGACACTTTCTGTCTCTCACAAATCAAGGCATCTAAGGATAATTGGGTCAATGGAAATGTCATGTGGGATGTCACTGATGATGACATATTCAAAGGCTTGTTGGATAAAGGACTGATTTTGGTTATAGGAAAAACTAGGTAGCTAGATTGGGGGATAAACAAAGGGATATAAGGGAAGGTTGGGAGGGTTGAGACCAATGACCTTCCGCATGAACGCTGATTGAGAGAGCTCCAAAAGACTTTGTGGCATGTTGAACACTAGAACATTGATATTCATGGCATCATATTTTTCATTTTGTATCATTGGGAGCTGCTTAGCTTTTGATTTTTTATGGTTTAATGTTGCCTTTTGATTTTCACCAAGAGACCTATGCTTGTTATCTTTTTCTCTTTTTGCTTTGTAACTAGAAAGTGGAGTGGACTCGCCAAAATATGACAATGTGTTCTCTTTAGGAGAAACTACTTCTTTATGATCTTCAGTCATAATGCCTTCGAAGTCTATTATGGGAGTGTCATCATCGTCGAATTGATCAAAAATTGGTGGTCCATGTTGGTCCCAATCCAAAGGTTCAGGATAACTTGAGGAGATGTCATCATCAATGTTGAATGGGCTTTGGTTGAAGGTAGATATATGGGTAACTGATTCAACTGGGTCATTGGGGTTATGCTCAGAGGTTAGGGGATTGTTGGTTTCAAGTGGGATATCCTCAGATGCCTTTTCATCATTTGAAACATCCATAGTCTTACTTGTAGGTATTGTGGTACTAGGAGGACCTATTCGTAATGGTTTAAATCCAAGCCCCAAAATAGGAGGTTGTCCTTTTGTAGTGATAGGTTCAATGATTCCTTGTTTCTGAGATCCAATACCACTATAGCCATCATAGCCTTGTTTTTGCATGATAGTAAACCCAAGTCCATACTTGCTAGGAGATATCAAAGTAGGTTCTTGTTTTGCTTTTGCTTTCTCAATACATACAGATGTATTCTCATTGATAGAAGTATCATTCTTTTTACTGATGGGAGAAAGTGGTGACTCCCTAATGTGAGAGACTTGAGACATAAAGTACTCTCCACACCCATTGTCTTCAATCTTCATCTTTTCCTTGGCTTTACTGAGCAGTATATCAGCATCCACATACTTAGAGGAATTTGTGGGTTGTGCTTCATTGTTTGTTGGGATCTGGTATGTAGTAGCATCTCTTAGATTAGCACAAAATTGGAAAGGATATGGATCACTAGGGATGGTAACCTCTATGTTGTGATAGGAAAACTTCAAACATTGATGATATGTAGAAGGGACTGCTTTCATAGCATGAAGCCAAGGGCATCCTAGTATCATGTTACAATTCATTTCAATGTCTAGGACATGGAACAATGTGTCTTCAGTAGCTAGACCAACTCTGACAGGTAATGTGATGATGCCCTTGGAATAGCATTCACTGTCATCATAAGCTTTTATTGTGATTCTTCGAGATGGATCCACATCATCTTCAAAATAACCCAAATTGTTGACAACCTTAAGAGTACAGATGTTCAGTCCTACTCCTCCATCTATTAAGACATGTCTGACTTTGGCATTATGGATGAAGACTTTGAAATAAAGGGGATCATTATGGTTAGGTTTGTCCTTAGGAATATCACAGGGTGAAAAAGTGATATGTTGTGACGCGGATAGGTTCCCAACCATGGCTTGGAGCTAGGAAACATCAATGTTATTAGGGACAACTGAATCTTTAAGGGCTTGGTCCAAGATCTTTTGGTGTTGGGGGGATGCACGCAGGAGGTCCAAAATGGATATTTGTGTAGGGGTTTTGCCAAGTTGTTCAACAAGGCTATAATCAGCTAAAGTAGGAGCAATAGGTCTAGATGGGGGTACAGGTCTAGTAGAAGCAGTAGGTCTAGCTGGGGCTCTAGGTATGGTGATCTTGCTACGACATGTAGTGACAACACAATGAGGGTCTTCAACCTTCAATGTGAATGTGGATATGCAGAAGTCAGACTCATTAAAGCAATTGATGGTGTAGTCATAGCCGGTGCATGTGTAATTCACATTACCTTGTGAGTTTGAGTTTGAACTTGAGGGTTTCTCTTTGTCATGATTACCCAAAGGATCTTTGAAAATAGTATGATCAGAGTTGGATGCTAACAGTGATGGATCAACTATGATGACACCATCATCAATAAGGTCTTGTATTGCATGTTTCAGTTGGAAGCATGATGAAGTCTTGTTTCCTTTGGTGCGATGGTAATCACAATACTTTTTATCATCCCACCAATCGGCTTTAGTCAGTGGTTCATCTTTGATTGGGGGTAATTGCAGGAAGTTATTACTTAGTAACTGTTGCAATGTAGTCTCATGAGGTATCCTCAATGGTGTGAATTTTCTATCCTTGGTTCTACGATGTCTTCAAGGTTCATCTTGCGTGGGAGTCTCAGTTTTCTATTGTGGAGCTAATGTTTGATTAGAGGTTTGTGAATTTGTAGGGTTTACACCTTTCAAAGTCAATTGAGGTTGTGTTGTGCTAATTTTGCAAGCATCCACAATACTATCATTAGTCACATTCTTGTTTTTGGAGAAAAATTTTGCCTTGTCATTAGACAAGTTGGTGTTTGTGTTTTCTTTGTTTATCTTGAGGACTCCCTTACGGATAAGAGCATCTTCAATACTAGCCCCTTTTTTCATTAGTTTAGAAATGGTGCTTGGACTCTTGATTTTGAGTTCATACATTAAGTTTGGGACTAAGTTTTCAATGCACAGGTTTACTTGTTGTTCTTCAAGAATATCTAGTGAGCATTGACTAACTAGGTTTCTCCAATGCAGTAAGAATGTGATGAATGATTCTCCTACCTTCTATTTAGTTGAGCACAAATAAGAAAGTGTCACCTCATTTGCGATGTTAAAGGAAAAGTGGGAGATAAACTTGTCTGCTAGTTCTGACCAAGATTTGATATTACTAGGAAGTTTGGAGTACCATTCAAGTGCAGGCCCACCTAGAGAATGAGGGAACAATCTCATAAGGTAAGTGGGCTCATCACTAAGTTTGGTACATGAAGCACAAAACTCTCAGATGTGATCAATAGGGTTTCCTTTTTCTCAGTATTTTTCAAACCTTGGAGCTTCAAAGTGTTTTGGGAATGGAGGCATATACAGATTTTTATCTAATGGATTAGGACGTAGGTCCCTTTTTGTATATAGAGCCTATTTCTTTTGGACTCCCAATGCCTCAACTTGTTTGGAAAGTTGTTTGAATTGTTGTAATAGTTCTTCATTGGGTTTTTGCATGATGGTATTTCCTTCAAGTCTTTTGTGTCTATGAGTAGACTGCTTTTTGTGGCGAGAACTATGTCTACATGGTTCTGACATTTCTGTGTCTAATGAGTCTGATGAAGTGTCACTAGGTGGTGGAGGTATGTTGGCACCTCGAAGATAGAAGGGTCCCTATTGTTGGGGAACTCGTTGTGGTATTTGATGTGGCATTTTTTGTAGGATTGACTACGATTGTTGTACCATGTGTTTTTGTTGTGTCGTGTGTTGTGGTTGTTGTTGGGATACCTCTGTTGGTTGTATGTGAGACCATGTGTGTGCTTGTTGTTCTAGAGGTATTTTTTGAGATTGTTGTGGCACATGTTGTTGTTGTAAAAAATGTTGCTGGTATGCGATTTTTTGCTCAAGGCATCTTTGGTATTCCAACTGTTGCTTGAGTTGCTCTTGTTGTTTAGCAAACATCATTTGTTGTTGTTGGAATTGTTGCTGAAATTGTTGTTGATAAATTGTGTGTAAGTCAAGTGGGTTCACATAGGATTGTGTGTTAGGAATGTTGGATGTTTGCCCCACTTGTGGTTGTTGTTGTTGATATGTGGGCTGTGTGTCAAGCGAATGTAGACTTGGTTGTGCCTTGGAAATGTTGAGTCCTTGTACCATTGTAGGTTGTTGTTGTCATGGGGGTGGACTAAGTCCTTCAAAATTGAACGTCATGTTTTTACTGTTGTTTTGGTACCTTTGTGTTTTAGATGTTCCTGCTTGCGACATCATATTGACTTGACTATGAGATACATTTCTATTGGGAATGGGTGTAATGTCAATAAGACTTTTCCTTTGTGTGTCAATAGGGATGGTTGCGCTTGATGTTTCACATGTTGTATTTATGAGAGGCTCCATAGTGTTTGATGTCCTAGCACTGGGTAAAGTTAGAAGCAAAGGTGTACTCTATTGATTTGCCTCCAAAGAAGGTATGTCTGGCATCCCTAGAGAACGAGTCCCTTTAGGTGCATCTTGTTGTTTCATCATGTGACTAAAATCATGTCTTAATGTCCTTTTAGGGTGTTTAGGGATTGGTGGTATTTCATCAAACAAGGGGTTAACATTGATGTGTTCAAATGTACTTTGGAGGATTTCAATTGTTGGTTCTTGATGGGACCTTATAGGTGCCATTATTGTGTTTGAAAACTCCAAAGGTTGTTTTCCCTTGCCTAAGTCCAAATTTATCATGGGTTGGATGTTTTCAATTGTTGTGTTGGTTTGATTTTTGGACCTAGGACCTTCCAAGTTTGGGTTAAATTTGACAATTTCTTGTGCTGCCAAACATTTGAAGTTCTTGCAAAAACTTTTCTCTTGACATGCCCTAGCCATTTCTTCATCAGTGATGCCATAATTAGTGTCAGAGTCATCACTTAGGTGTACAATAACCTATTGTATGTTTGATGTGTTAGGTTGGCTGAATTCAAATGCATGTGATTGTTCATCTTCAGGTGAGGTTGGTACACTTCCTCCTTCTGGTGGCATTGGCATGAATATAGGTTCAGAGTTAGGACTCCATTGAACCATCTCATGTGTGGGGGAAGTGTTTGGAGGAAATCTCATGGTAGGTGTATTGTTCAAGGTTTTTTGTGCCATAGCTTGAGGATCTTGCGGATACATGTTCAAGGGGTCTGCTAGTAATGGTTGTGATGCCTCGATTTGGTCTTCATCAAAGGTTTGTTGGATTTTCTTGCTCTTTCTTTGTCTTGGACGAGGTTGTGCTTGTGCTTGTGCCTCAAAAAACAAAGTTTGATAGAGTTCCTCTGGTCTCTAAGCTACTTGTCTCCTAGTAAGTGTTGGCATGATACCTAAGATTGCAAAGAGTGGTGGGTATGCAAGATATGAGTGTTTTTGGGATTTTTTTAATTGTATAGGAATGTTATGAAATGTGAGGAAATGCTAAATGACTTATGGTTTTGATGTGCAAAGTGAAAATTTCCTAGGGATGTTATGCAAATGCAAATGCAAGGTGATTTTTTGAAGTTTGACTAGAGGGGATGAAAATGACTCTAAGGTATGCAAAATAACAATTAGGGTTATTTTTTGGACTTGGTAATGATACTAAAGTTAGGTGTATGAAAGGTATGCTATGAAAAGGATGGTGTTCTAGGGTTTGTAATGATTTTTGGGACATGAAAAATGAGGGTAAATGCTCAAGAAGGTAATTTGGTTGATGGACAATTCGATAGGGTTTGGTAGTGAAAATGATGCTAAGGATTTTGATCAATGCAATATGAAGGGGATATACCACTAGGGTAAGTCAAAATGATGTTTGGGGATACTAGGGATATGATTATGCTATGACAAGGGTATATGGAAAGTTTTGAACTTAGATAAAACCTTTTTAAAGTATTTTGCCTAAGAGTTTAACCTTGTGATAAAGGACTTTGGATCTTGACCAAAATTTGATAAAAGATGAAAAGATCAAATTGATAAAAGATGAAAAGGTAAAATATATCAAGAAATAGATACATTTAGACCAAATAAAATGATAAGAAAAGATAAAAGGACTAGTCAAGATCCATTATCCATCAACACTAGGAGATACTCTAAGACTTATACTTTTTCTAGATTTTTGACTAAATTCAAATGTTTTGGGGGTTAAAAATGATGTTTTGAGGACTCAAAATGATGGTGATGCTGAGTATAAATGTGATACGGACAATTCTTATGATGCAAAAGGGGATTTTGGGTGCAAGATGCAGTTTTGGGTCAAGTGCAGAACAGGGAGTTCTAGAGGATCCTAGATGCAGTTTTAGGGTCCTAAAGTGTAGTTTGAAGGCCCAAAATGGTCATACAAGTACCCAAGTGCACCCTAAAAGTGCCAAGTGTGCCCTAATAGTACCAAATACATCATTGATGCACTTGGATCCAGCTTGGGTGTAGTTGGTAGTTTCTAGGCACAGTTGGTAAGCAAGGAAGAATGTTTGCTGATTCTGAGGAGTATGGTTACCAAACTGACATGCTAGGAAGCTAGGATGCTGGGGTTGATGTTAGGATGGGTTGGGAGATGAAAAATGAAGGTTATGACATATAGAATGATTTATTAATTGAAGGTGATGACGATTAGGTGATGTAGAATGCAGATCTGGGCAAGCTAGTGCAAGGGGAGCTAACCAGGTACCTAAGGACACTATTGAAGCCCCAAAATGTTATCTGCAACCCAAAACTATATCTCAAGACCACCAAGTATGCCTAGATAGTGAATACTTCATCAATGATGTAGTTGGGGCCCAGTTAGGTGCAGTTGGTAGTTTTTGGGTGCAGTTGGTAAGCTGGGCTGAAATTGAGGCAATTCTGGAAGCTATGGTTTTAGGATTGATGTCACAGAGAGGTAAATGGTAGAGGACAGTGTTAGGGCTAGTATGAATGCTCAAAATGATGGTTAGCACACTCAAAATGATGGATAAAGTGTTCAAAATGATGAATAGGTATGCAAGGATGCAAGGTGGTGAATGCAAAGTGCTGATTTTGAGATGGGAATGCAAAAAATGAAGGAAAGTGAACTGTGTTGGTCTGACTTTTCTGTAGTAAAAAAATTTTCAGTTAAATCATAGAAAATTTAGATGTTCTATGTCTAAGTGAAACATAGGGTTTTGGATAAACCATCTATAAGAAATAATCACCATATAAACCCTATATTCATTTCTATTCATAAATTGTCGGGCGCGAAATTTTGAAATTTCAAAAGAGGCGAATATGCTGTCATATTCCTTTTCCTTTCTCCCGGGTTACCTTTCTTCCTATTTGTCCCAACCGTCAGATCCGATTAGATCTACCATTGGCGTTACCTTGCTATTGAGAGTTGCATGCTCATTAAGTATAGCGAGATAGCGAGTATTGATTTTTTTAAGCGGTGGGACCATAAAGTGAAGATGCGGCGATCAGAGATTTTCTTATTAAATGTTTTATTGTGCAGGTACACTTTGCAATTCGCCATCCAAAAAAAGGAGAGGGACCCACTAAAATATCTGACATTAGAGCCAGATTGTTGATTTTTCCAGAAGTTTTGCCACCTCGCTATCAAAAAATTCAGGCACTTCACCGTTAGCGAAGTAGCGAGGCCACGGGAAAATCTAAAAATGATGACATTGCATCTTGCTTGTATCATAATTACACCAGGTGGCATGACCAGTCATAAATACCATTGTCAGAATCAGTTTTAATTAACAGAAGTAATTACTGGGTAACCCTTGCATTTTCCGGCACAGAATCCTTTCAAGTGCCGGAGCTCGCTACCTCGCTATCAAAAAATTCAGGTGCTTCACCATTAGCGAGTTAGCGAGGCCCCGTAAAATGGCAAAAGATCAGCAAGATCTTTGATGATGTGTAATGATAGATGACTGTGATAAATTTTGACATGTGCCTATGATGCAGAGATCTGATTCTCATTAATACCTATCTGACTGAATGTACAAGAAATCTTGAACGTCAGCTTGAAGTGGATCAACGGAGCTCGCTACCTTGCTATGAAGAGTTGCAAGGAAGATAATTACAGTGACATAGCGAGTTGGGCCCTTTGCCTTCTTTCTTAAGAAGTCCTGTAGTGTATCTTTCGATCATTTCTTGATCTGATCAATGATTGTCGCCGCCTCACCATGGCAAGGTGCTTGTTCTTTATGCATAATGAAGTAGCGACATGCTGACACGTGTTCTCCATTGTCAGTGGGTCTAAATATAAGCGCCATCAAAAGAAAGAATTCTATACGTGGCAAGTTCTCATTGGATAAAATAACTGACATGGAAAATATAACTCCTAGTTGTTCTCTTTGTACCGCATGATCGTAGGATCTTTGAAGATCAACGGCGCAGTTTTAAATGAAAAATGTAGTGCCACTCTTTGTATTAATTAGACAAGAAAGCTTCGTCTGTGAGGAAAAATAGAGTATAATAAAGAGAGATTTCATCAGTTTCATTTCACACGAGAAAAGATTTGAAGCCATTTTTGTGCAGAAGCCATTACTGAAAGAAAAGCGTGCCAAGGTTTGATAAAAAATTTGTCAAGTTGTTTGTTCGCAAAATATTTGCAGGAATACAGAGGAGAATTGAGATAGAATTCAAGTAAGTAAAACTACCATCATCTTCGTGAGCTTTTAAGTTTTAAAAGATAGCCCAAGATGCCTCCTAAGAAGGCATTTACACGTGCAATAAACTACCTGGATAGAAATGTGCATGATGATTTGCTTGAGTTACTTCCTGAATCTACTATAGAAATGGTGCAAGTTAAGAGGTTAACCTCACTCAACCCTAGGCTAAGGGTAGCTGATGGATTGTATGATAAGGGTAATTAGGTCCGGGATGCTCAAACTTCTCAAACTGGTTTGAGTTTATTCAAAAAATGGTTTGCGGAAAGGAAGTTATATGACCCTCATGCCAATATATGGAATTTTGATCTTGGGAAGCTTGTTGTCCCCAGCGTGTTTATGGATTTTGACCTGCTTGAAGCTATAGCAAAAAAATATGACCAAGCCACTAAGGTAGTGAGAAGAATGGATGGTGAGGCTTTAGTTACCATCAGTCCCGACGAGATTAGGAAGGTTTTCAGTCTGGAACCCCTCACCATGTATCATGTGCCCATTAATCTGATAGATTTAGAAAAAGAATATATATCCAAGAGGGATGTAGTTAGACAGGGTGCACTGAAAGCCCACATAGGCCGGATTGGAGGCCTCCCAACCATAACATCATCTTCTAAAGAACCATTCAAGAAATCATGCTTTAATGCTAGGGCAGTGGAGATATATAGGACCCTGTGCAGAGTCTTCGGAGAGGGTGAAGAAGATTTTATTCCGGTGAGCTTAATGTATATGATCACCCAAATCTCTTCTTTTGGTGTGGAAATAATTTTTGATTTTGCATCTTACTTGGCAAATGAGATTCATCAAGGATTGGTGGGGATTGCACAGGGCAAGGTGGAAAAGGTTTGGGGTCAGTATTCCTTATTGATGCATATGTTTCTTTTTAAAGGGGCCACTTATTTTGGTAAAGAAATGGTTTTAAATAGAGAACAAGAAGGGGAGGCACTACCAGTCCAATTATGGAGTGCAGACATGACCTGGGAAGCAGAAAATGCTAGCTTCATTAGATTTGATAGGCACTTTGCCTCCAAACTAAGGTGCATCATATTGAGTGATAATCCCAGAATCCCTAAGGCGTTAATGCACCTTGTCAGGCCTATGGACAAAAACCATAATCTAAAAGTTTCACATAATTGGGGAGATATTATCCCATATTCAGTCTCAACTGTCATCAGGGTCTATGGATTCAAAGGAACACCCCATGTGTTACCCTATCAGGTACCTTTAAAGGTAGGGATAGCTGAATTTTTGTGGCAGTTGGGAGGAGTGGAGGAGGCCTTTTTGCACAAAAGGGGGACAGGATCAATTTTTCCTACTTGTACTATAGCCCACTAGTTTGTGATAACTAAAGAAGGGTCGGTCTTTCTCCATAAAATTTTGGATCAATATAAGATGGCAGTGTCTCACTCTCGTTTTTGTGATGCAGAAGGTTTCTTTAACTCTTCCCTTAGATTGACAATCAAGCTTCGTCCAGTTCAGCATGAATTCTATTTTCCTAAAGATATAATAAGAAATGAATACTCTCTCCATGAGCAAGAAATAAAGAAAGAAAAATGGAGAGTCTATTCAAAATTTTCGGAATTCATTAATTGTTTTGACAAAGATTTTAGTCCTCTTAGTAATGCTGCAACCAATGCAGATAAAATACATAAGCTCATGAGTAATTTCTCTGAGATAATGGAAGTAATGAATGAGAACAAACAACATTTTATTAATTCTTTTCCAGATAAAGCCAGAGAAATTATGAGAAAATTGGGTTTCACCCCCAACATTGGAATAGGTCCACTGGTGGTACGAAAGAAAACAGGATATACTATTGTTCGACAGCAGGTGCCCATTGTACATAAAGAAAAATAGATAGTTGAATCCACTAGCACTATCCTAGAAGAAAGACCCCCTGAACCTTCTCCCAAAAGAAGGAGAATAATAAGGGAGGAAGAATCCCCTGATGAAAGTTACTCACCTTCTCAAACCCCAATGAGAATTGAGGAAGAACAGCTCACCAATGAGCAATTCGAACAAATGGGGTCAAAAGGAGAAATTTTTGTTACACAAGCAGAGATTGATGAAGGGAACCCCCAGGAACCCCCTGTGCCAAGTTTTGAATTAACTATAGCAGATTTCAGAGGAAGGGAATTGGACCCTGTTTTGGAACAAGCCAGTCAGCATTTTTTATCTGATAACAATTTTGTAAGATCTAGGGCTTTCCATCAGTTTGTGTGGAGGGTAAACATGCACATTTTTGACCAAAGGTGTAAGAATATGAAAATAGAACATCCAGAAATGGATGAGCCCTCCATTCAAAATCTAATAAAGGAACAAATAGTGCAAGAGTTCCAAAATATAACCCCTGATGAGGGAAGACAGATGGTAAAAAATGCTAATGTTTTATTATTACCCAATTGGGACATTGCTGACGCATTAATTTTTAATTCTGTTTCAAATAATTTAGGACTCCAGGATCCAAATAAAGAGGAATTCTTGGGTACAGCATTCAGCAATGATCAAGCTGCCCTTGTTATGTGGTCCCTGAGAAGAGGATCCAAAACTACTTCATCACAGCCTGATGATTCAGGATTAACAGGGAGTATCTTTGTAAGGAGAATTGCTGATACTTCAAATGTACAGGCAGCCCACATGAATGTGGATTATTCTAAATTTGCCTTGGCTACTGCAGAAAGAGGAGAGAGGGAAATGATTGATATGCATAATAAATATGAAATAGTGGTGGAAGCCTATAACCAAGAGGTAAAAAGGAGAATTGAGTTAGAAAATAGGGTATCTCAATTAGAAAAGGTACTTGGAAAGAGGAAAGTGGGAGAATCCAGTACATTGAGAATTGCATATCCCCCACAGTCATCTGTGGGATTAACCCCTATTATTGAGATACCTGACACCCCTGAAAGACCCCAATTCTATACTGTAGAGGAATTTGAAGCAGAAAAAACCAAATTACATGAGTGGCAGATAGAATTTAGAAATCAGCAGGAAGAGAAATGGAGGTAGGGTGTGACATATTTGAGGGATAAAATACAATGGTCAACTTTTTATGATCAGTTGACAAGGATTGTAACACTCATGGATGAGTTAAATAAAGAAAAGGATGGACTAGATTCTCTTGCACAGAAATGGAGACAGAGAAACAATGATGTTACAATTATTTGTATATCTACAGTCCAAATGCCTTATCATTAGGTTGAAAGGATTTTTGATTTATTGAATCAATTAGATAATTTAGAGAATAAAAGAGATTCTTTACAGAGAAAATTGATACTCTGTTTTTCAAAATATCTTGCTAAAAAATTCACCCTATTTCCTTGTGCCTTAGAATCTGTTGATATGGTAAAGGAAAAAGAAAAATGGAAAAAGGAAATAGATGAATTATTCGATAACAGAATAACAAACATCATCAGTGAGGCTGGCCATTGGTTTTGGGCAAAGACAAATGAAGAGCTGGTAAAAATACAATTATATTATGCTGATATGAGAAAAAAATTCGATGATTTAGAGGAAAATGCCAATTCTTTAATAAAGATATAAAGAGAAACCCTAAGTTTTGATTGGCCAGATGATGATACTTTTAACAGATGGAAAAATCAGTTTAGTGAGCAGATGTTAGGAGATGATGAAGAAGAAGATGTAAGAGTAATAGTTACTTTTGTAGTCAGCAATGATGACATAGAAAATCCCCAGGTTAAAGTGAGTTTGCATGTAACAGAAGATGATACATCACTTACAGACCTTATGGGTATGTACTCTGAAGATGAAGAATGATTGTGAGATCAGATCATAACAACCAAGAAGCATAACAGAAAGGGACCCGCCAAGAATTGCTGTTGTAATCAACCTTTCTGTTATTCTTGTTTTTGTTTTTCAAAAGAAGGACACCTGTCACCTTCTGTAGCCTGAAGCTTGTTGCATCTCACATTATTTAAGTGAGATCCCAAGGCTAAAGAAGGGTCCGAATTTGGTTTTCACTAAGTATTGTGCTTAGTTCTATTTTTGGTCCAAACATTTTGGGAAGGAAATTTATAGTATACTTTTTTGTCAAAATTTCTGAGATATAGATGAATGTAGAAAGAACTGTGCTTCTTCTCTGAAGGTTTTTTTGGGTCTTTTGTAAAGGATATACCATTTTCAAAAGAAATGAATACAAATTATGAACTGTCCCCATATCTATTCTTCTCTGAATTTTGTCTCCTTTTAAATACTTAGCTACCTTGATGTTGTGTGAGTAAAAGCTTATGCAATTGATTGCAATGTAGTAAGACTGTACATCCATTTGTTATTGCTGTTAATTCAATGGATTAAATAAAGGCTCTGATGAATGTGATGAGGTTGCTTGGGTGTTAATAAGGATTTTTGAATGATAAATTCTGGTAAGAATTGCTGATGAAAATTTGTTGCAAAGCAACAAATTAGATCTAAGAATTTACTTGACTCTGAATTCCCAATGGATTAGGCACTGATCAAAAGTATTTCAGCCAAAAGAGAAGTATATTTTGACTATCTTTTTCAAAGTACATCATAAAATCAATCTTTACTTATATTTCCTGTAAGATATTCAAAGTTGGCCAGCAATTGCCTGCATGGATTGTTTTAGCTTCATTTAGCCATTGCTGTCAGAAACATCTGCAGAGCTATAGAAGATTTCTTGGCCATATCTGTTCAAGGGATGTGTTTATCAATTTGGTAAGATTTACGTATATGTTTGAGGATTTAGAGATGAGAATCAAAATGAAACTAAGAATAATTCTCATACAATTGTTCCATTTTTTAACCATCCTCGGGTACACCCGCCCTGGTTTTTACAGAGCCAAAAGAGTAGAAAACCGTCTAAGGTTTTGTTGGAGTTGGGTCCTAGTACTTTGCATATGCAAGTGATAATGAGAATTGGCTATTCTTTAGGTTGTGTATGTACTGATATCTAGGTATTAAGCCTTTTGTCGCCTAGTAGTTTTAGCACTGTTAACATCAAAATAAAACACCAACAAAATGGCGACTCTGCTGGGGACTGTCTAACACATCTGTAAAAAGTACTGCAGTTGTCTTTAGTCTTACTAAGTAAGTATGTGTTGTGTGATATTTATTTTTCCCGTAGCTATAGGGGAATCTTTAGTGTCAAAACTTGAGGATTTAAAGAAGATATAACCCAAGTACCATTGCTACACACTAACGCATCCAGCTTATTCGAGTGTCTTATCTAACAAGTAAGAGTTGTAGTCTTACAACATCAGTGATTGGTCTCTTTGTGCCGTATTTTTGTTCCCACTTGTGTATTGTTTTTTTTCTGTCAGTAAGAGTGTTATTATATTTTTCCAAAAAAGGGTGGCGACTCAGTCAAGGTTTTGAAGCTAGTGCTTATTGTAACAAGAGAAGAATATGGCTGACAAGAGAAAAAATACAAGGGCTTACATGAGAGCCAATCCCGATGTATCAATGTATACTGATTTACCCCAAGGTGGTAGGAAGAACCAAAATAAGAAAAGAATAGATCCAAATCCTACTTGGAAGCCTAGAGGTAATGCCTCCGTAAATTCCCATTATCAACCGATCATAGCAAGAGAGTCATCTTCGCTTAGTTCCGAATCCGAAAATACAAGACTCTTAGGAGGTATTTTTAGTACCCCATTACCAGATTAGAGAGTTTTTCAAGACAAAGACGTATCTACTATGGGAATTGCTTCACTAAAACCAGGGCCTGTAGCAGATATAAATTGTAGGCTAGGATTTAGGAGTTCATCTGATACCCCTTTTGATCCCAGAGTAGCCCCATATATGGAACCAAACCTTATAGATCTAGATGACCCTGTTGATTCTGAGGCAACCTCTGCTGATTCTAAAGAAGTGCAATCTGAAATAGGATTTTTGAAGAAATGGATTGCTAAGGAAGAAGCTAAACGCATCCATCTTGAAAAAGAAAGGGAGCGAGCCACTTTGGATGCAATAATAGAAAGAGATACTCTGCTAAGAAGGATGGCTGCTTTGAAAGAGAAAAATAAAAAATTAGAAAAGAATACCCCCACTCTCCATCAGGACGTCTTTGGAGATGTTGATAATCTAAGAGCTAAAGTTCAACAACAGGAGAAACTCCTAAATCAAAGGCAAGAACCAATTATTTCTCAAGTTCAAGCTTATAAACCCATTCAAGTTAATCCAATAGAGCCCACAGGAACAGTTCCAGATAAAGGGAAAGGCAAGGCTATAGAAATCCAAATAAATGAGCCTCAAGCCATACCGAGCAAACCTATACAACCCTCCATATCAAAATTAGATCTAGAACTAGAGAAGGCTCGAAAGGAGAGGGAAGACCTTGCAAAAGAACTTGAGAAGGTTGAAAATGAAGCTCAGGTTGCACAAACCAGAAGGAAAATCCAATTCATAAAGTCTAATTCTGCATTGAATTCATGGCCTAGTTTGTCTATCCCACCTACAAATCCTGCACCAGTTAGTGGTCCCATAATCCCGACTCAGAAAGTACCCCAATCTGCTCCTACCTCATCTTCCAATATTGGCACTCAAGTCCCATTTGTCCCACCACAGCTGTCCCAAGCTGCTCTCCTAAGTCAAGCTAATGCAGCTAGTACCTCTAACGCTCCTGGTTTCCAGAAGAAACCTATATACCTTGAAAAATATAGAAAAATATCATTTGTTGGTATTCCTGGTGCCCCCCATCCCATATCTTTTGATTTAAGGGATAAAGTGGTTAAGTTTTCTGGAAATAATGCTGTTACTGGTGAAGAACATTTGAGAATTTTCATTGACATGCTCAATGATTATGAAGTTGAACATGAGGACATGGTGATGAAATTATTTGTGCATTCACTTACAGAGGATGCAAGGGATTGGTTCAGGAGGTTGCCTGATGATAGTATTACTTCATGGAGTGATTTGGAGAAATTGTTCAAAGAACAATATGGGGACAATACTAATGCAGGATTCATGTTGAATGAGTTCAACAATATCAAGAAAAATCCAAATGAATCCACATTTGATTTCAATGTGAGATTTCAGAAAGGGATGTACAAACTATTTCAGTTTATGCGGTTAAATGAAGACATTTGTCTTACAACCTATTTCAATGCCTTTGATAGCAAAATGACCTACCAACTGAGAGATAAGGATCCTAAAACTTTAAGAGATGCCTATAGAGTTGCAGTGAATATAGAAAATAATAGAAAGGCCTCTAGAAAATTAGGGAGGAGGGATGATCCTAAGCTTTTCAATCCTAAGAATAATAATAAAAGGGAAGGTGACAAAACTCCCATAGGAAAAAGGCCTGAAGAACCTACTATAGGCCATGTTTTAGAAATGCTCAAGAAGATGAATCCCACTATTTTCAATAAGAAAAATGTTACTGAGAGAACCCCTGTGAATAACAACAATTTCAATAGACAGCCTAGGATGCAGAATTACCCTTACACCACCCAGTGGAAAGATGGTAAACCAGTTCCCAACCAGACCCAAAATATGAAAGATAAGGGTACCCCAGACCCCCTGCAAAGGAACACTGTAAATATGAATGATGATGTACCTTGGTGCATTATATGCCAATCACCTCATTCTGCTGATTATTGTGCTGTTTCCCAGTCGTTCGCCCAAGCTCAAGGAGTGCAAGCAGAAGAGGAAATAGAAGAAAAAAAACCATGATGATATAAGCTGCAATATGGCGAACACATCTGATGATTTGATAGATTCTGATTCAGAAGAACCTGAGAATGATGTTACCAGCCAGAGAATTTCTTACCAGTTACATCATCAGAAAAAAATTTTAGATGATGAAAAGAATGATATAGATAAGGTATGCAATACATTTTCTGACGTAAGTTTCACAAACTTAAGAATCCCCTCCAAGGAGGAAATTGATAGAATTACAGCCGAGATGATTTCACAAGTCCATAGTAACTACAATTTGAGAAATAGAGCAATAAATAATGAGGCAGGGAGGCCATCTAGTGTGTTCATCAAAGACACCACTCATAAGACAGATGGTCAACACAAGAAAGTCAGTATAGATGTGCCTAAGATCAAGGAGAACAAGGGTCAGAAATGGGAACCAAAAAAGAAGGTTCAATTTCAGAAAAGTGAAGCAACAAAGACAGTAGTGCAACCAGAGAAATCAGAACCGGATGTTGTCAAGCAAAAAGTGGTGCCCACTACTCAAAAGACTCTGATTCTAGGTACTATTGTAAAACCTACTGTGGTTGAACCTGTTGATATGATTGCCATGTTATCTCAAATTACTATGAAAGTACCCTTGTCTGAGCTTTTTAGAATTGAAGAGCATAAGAATAAGGCTTTGTCATGGTTGGGTGGAATAGCAAACAACAATAGTATTGATGATCAAGCTGTAGCCCAACAGACCCCATTAATAATAGAGGACAATGGTATTATATCCCAGATTCTTCAGATGTTTTTAGATGATTCATCAGTTGCGTTCATACAAGATATTGATCCTTTTTTCCTTAGTCTAATCATAAAAGGGAAAACCTTAAAAAATTGTATGATAGATTCTGGAGCTTCCAACACTATAATGCCTTTCAAAGTAATGGAAGCCCTAGGATTGAAGGTCGATACTAAGCAAGGTAGATGCCAAGGGATGGATGCTAGAGAGGTTCCAGTAATAGGTACTATAAATGCCTTACCTTTCAAATTGGCTGGATTTCCTGAGGTAGAATTAACCATGTCTGTCCTTGTGGTAGATATACCCCCACACTACGGGATGCTACTTTCCAGAAAATGGAGTGCCGCCATGGGGGGAAGCCTACAATGTGACCTTACTTATGCCACCTTCCATATAGGGGACAAAGCTGTCAGGGTAAATAGGGAACCAAGGGTTAACCACATCTTAGGTGAAGAAATTGACAAAGATACCACCTGTTTCCTAGACACTGAGATTAATGCTTTCAAGGCTGAATTAATTATTCAGGAAGTGGAAAACTTGCCTGATATCATTGAAAATGAGGTTGAATGTTGCATGAATTCACCAAAATTGTGGAAAATGTTCTTTGATGGGGCTAGTTCTAAAGAGGGTGCAGGGGCAGGTGTAGTCTTTGTGTCCCCTGAAAATAACACCTTCAGGTATTCATTCACCTTGAAGTTTGCTTGCACTAATAACATCGCTGAATATGAAGCATTGCTGCTAGGACTCAAAGTGGCCACACACCACAAAATTAAGAAATTGTGTGTCATAAGGGATTCTGAATTGATCATCTCTCAGATCAAAGGAACTTACTCCTCAAAAAATAGGAGATTAAAACAATATAGAAATGCAGTCTGGGATCAAATAGAATTCTTTGATGCATTTGGGATCTCATGGAGAGATAGGACCCAGAATAAAATGGCTGATCTTCTGGCCAATGTAGCTATCAAACCAAAAGAAATATCATTTGCAGGAATCTCCCAGATTAAGGCCCAAAACAGACCTTCTATACCTAAAAACATTGAAAATTGGCAGGTGTTTGAAGATGACAAAGATATCACAAATTTTTTGCTAAATGAAGACAAATACCATGGTCAGGAGATGGACTGCAATGGACTGATTGAAACCATAAATGGGAAAGAAACCATTTTTGGTCAAGAAATCATGCAATTAAAAACAAATAAGATGCCTAAGGAGTTGGTAGTCTTGGAGAATATTTTTGATAACCAAGACAGAGTAAAATCGGGAGTAAAGGACCCCAAACCGCAGGAGCTAGAAGAAATGAATTTGGGAATGGATGAATTCCCTAAAAGGGTTTACATCGGCCAAGATCTGCCTATTCAAATCAGAAAAGCATTGATTGACCTACTTAGAAAGTACAGGCATGTTTTTGCTTGGTCATATGATGACCTTAAAGCTTATAGGGAGGACCTTTTCCAGCATGTCATACCGTTGAAACAAAATGTAAAACCTTTTAGGCAAAAACAAAGGCCAATCAATCCTACCCTTGCCCCTAAAATGCAGGAAGAACTAACAAAACTGAGAGATGGTGGAATAATCAAACCAATTAGGCATTCCACTTGGGTTTCAAACCTTGTTCCTATAAGAAAAAAGAATGGAGATATTAGGCTTTGTGTGGATTTTAGAAATCTAAACATTGCATCTCTAAAAGATAATTATGGCTTACCTAATATGGAAGCCATGTTGCAACAAGTGACCGGCTCTGAATTGATGTCAATGATGGATGGCTTTTCTGGATATAATCAAGTTCTGGTAAAAGAAAGTGAACAGTTCAAAACAGCTTTCACAACCCCTTGGGGAACGTATGTGTATGTGAGGATGCCTTTTGGCTTGATTAATGCAGGAGCTACTTTCCAAAGAGCCATGGATGTAGCCTTTCATGAATATATTGAAAAATTTATGGTTGTGTACCAGGATGACTTTATAGCCTATTCTAACAAGGCTGAAGATCACTGCAAACATTTGGAAATTTTTTTTATAAAAGCCCTGGAATATGGGGTATCTCTAAACCCAAAGAAATGCTCATTTGGGGTCACAGAAGGAAAGTTATTAGGACACATAGTGTCCAAGGATGGGGTAAAAATAGACCCAGAAAGGGTAATAGCTATTGATAAAGTCCCTAAACCTAAAAATGTGAAAGGTATATAGTCCTTTTTTGGCCAGGTTAATTTTCTGAGGAGGTTTGTTACCAATTTCGCTGAAATTAGTAGACCCATTTCAAAAATGCTCAAGAAAGGAGTTGTTATAGATTGGAATGGTGAACCTTCACAGGCATTCCAGGATATAAAAACTGCGATAAAAAATGCTCCAGTATTGAGGACCCCAGATTATACTAAACCCATGCATATTTTTTCTTTTGCATCATTCCATACTGTAGCTGCAGTTTTATTACAGAAAAACCAAGAAGGATATGAGCAGCCTATTGCCTTTTTTAGCAAATCCCTGCAGCATGCTGAACTGAAGTATGAAATAAATGAAAAACAAGCATATGCTTTGGTAAAGGTTGTAAAAGCATTTAGAAGTTATTTGGTAGGCACTACTATTATTGCCTTTGTACCTAGTGTTGTAGTTAAAGATATTTTCTCTCAGTAGGAAGTGTCAGGAAGGAGATGTAGATGGATCAATAGAATCCAAGAATTTAACATTGATATGTAGATAACTAAGTTAGTAAGAGGTCAAGGTTTGGCCAAACTTATGGCCGAAACTAACCTGGAAGCTAATCAGATAAACCTAGTAAATGATGATTTTAGAACTGATTTCTGCGACATGGACCAGTGTGACTGGTACACCAATGTTATACATTACTTGCAACATATGGAAGTTCCTCCCCATCTGCCTGATAATGAAAAAAGGAATATTAAATTGCAAGCCATCAGGTATGTAATTGTTCAAAATAACTTATGGTGGAAAAACTTTGAAGGAGTTCTATTGAAATTTGTTGACAAAGAAAGGGCAAAAGA
This sequence comes from Cupressus sempervirens, assembly GCA_028749045.1. Classification (NCBI taxonomy): domain Eukaryota; kingdom Viridiplantae; phylum Streptophyta; class Pinopsida; order Cupressales; family Cupressaceae; genus Cupressus; species Cupressus sempervirens. The sequence continues at coordinate 745,202,758 of CM053787.1, forward strand.
GATTTTGAAAGAAATGCATGCTGGAGTATGTGGAGGACATTACATGGCCAAAACTACTGCGCATAAGATAATGAGGGCTGGTTTCTGGTGGCCTGCTTTGTTCAAAGATGCTCAAGTTATGGTTAAGAAATGTGATCCTTGTCAGAGATTTGCTGGAAAGCTGAAATTCTCAGGGAATACTCCACTGAAGCTAGTTGAAACTAAAGCACCTTTTCAACAATGGGGTCTGGACTTCATAGGAGAAATTTTTCCCAAGTCCAGTACTGGCTATTCTTGGATTCTGGTTGCTACTGACTACTTTACAAAATGGGTAGAGGCTATCCCTACCAGAAATGCAATGAGTAAAGTGGTAAATAATTTCTTATTGAATAATATCATTTCCAGATTTGGATGTCCACAGAAAGTTGTCACAGATAATGCTATGTGTTTTAGGTCTGAGGAATTCATCAAGTTTTGTGATAAATATGGAATGACAAGAACATCATCTGCTCCATATCATCCACAAGGGAATGGGCAAGCTGAGTCCACAAATAAAAGCCTGCTAAAAATCATTAAGAGAACCTTGGACGATAATAAAAGGGCATGGGATTCCAAGTTACAGTTGGCAATATGGGCTGACAGAGTAACTGTAAAGAAGGCAATTGGGGTGGCTCCATTTGATTTAGTGTATGGAATTCAAGCTAGAATGCCCCAGAACAACTTCATGGGATTATACAATTACATCTAGTTATATGATGAAGATACTACTGATGAAATGAAAGAAAGAATGAATGAATTGGTAGGATTGATCGAAGCCAGAAGAGAAGCATCTCTGAGAAATCAAAAATTGCAGTTACAAGTCAAAACACTCTATGATAAAAGAACTGTAAACAAGAAATTTGAAAATGGAGACCTAGTCTTAATGTGGAATGCCAGAATTGAAGATAAAGGAAAACATGGCAAATTTGATCCCATTTGGTTAGGCCCATATCTCATTGAGAATGCTTGGGGTAAAGATTCTTACATAATCAAAGATATTTATGATAATATTCTTGAATTGCCAGTTCATGGACAGTTCTTGAAGAGGTATTTTTCTTGAAAAAATACTTATTTTCTTCCATGAACATTAGTTTTAGGGTTTCCTGTCATCCTGTTTTCTATAAATCCTTGTACAGTCTGTGTTTTTGTTTTTGTGTGTTGCTCTGTGCTCTCTGAAGAAATTGTCACTCTACTGGATATGTGGTCTGCTCTCCCATAGATTTTGAATCCTTGCATAGACTCAAGTAGTCTATCATCCCCAGACAGAGCCACTGTTGGTCTGACTTTTCTGTAGTAAAAAATTTTTCAGTTAAATCATAGAAAAGTCAGATGTTCTATGTCTAAGTGAAACATAAGATTTTGGATAAACCATCTATAAGAAATAATCACCATAAAAACCCTATATTCATTTCTATTCATAAATTATCGGGCGCGAAATTTTGAAATTTCAAAAGAGGCGAATATGCTGTCATATTCCTTTTCCTTTCTCCCGGGTTACCTTTCTTCCTATTTGTCCCAACCGTCGAATCCGATTAGATCTACCATTGGCGTTACCTCGCTATTGAGAGTTGCATGCTCATTAAGTATAGCGAGATAGCGAGTATTGAGTTTTTTAAGCGGTGGGACCATAAAGTGAAGATGCGGCGATCGGAGATTTGCTTATTAAATGTTTTATTGTGCAGGTACACTTTGCAATTCGCCATCCAAAAAAAGGAGAGGGACCCACTAAAATATCTGACATTAGAGCCGGAATGTTAATTTTTCCGGAAGTTTTGCCACCTCGCTATCAAAAAATTCAGGCACTTCACCGTTAGCGAAGTAGCGAGGCCACGGGAAAATCTAAAAATGATGACATTGCATCTTGCTTGTATCATAATTACACCAGGTGGCATGACCAGTCATAAATACCATTGTCAGAATAAGTTTTAATTAACAGAAGTAATTACTGGGTAACCCTTGCATTTTCCGGCATGGAATCCTTTCAAGTGCCGGAGCTCGCTACCTCGGTATCAAAAAATTCAGTGCTTCACCGTTAGCGAGTTAGCGAGGCCCAATAAAATGGCAAAAGATCGGCAAGATCTTTGATGACGTGTAATGACAGATGACTGTGATAAATTTTGACATGTGCCAGCGATGCAAAGATCCGATTCTCATTAATACCTATCTGACTAAATGTACAAGAAATCTTGAACGTCAGCTTGAAGTGAATCAACGGAGCTCACTACCTCGCTATGAAGAGTTGCAAGGAAGATAATTACAGCGACATAGCGAGTTGGGCCCGCCGCCTTCTTTCTTAAGAAGTCCTGTAGCGTATCTTTCGATCATTTCTTGATTTGATCAACGATTGTTGCCGCCTCGCCATGGCAAGGTGCTTGTTCTTTATGCATAACGAAGTAGCGACATGTTCACACGTGTTCTCCGTCGTCAGTGGGTCTAAATATAAGCGCCATCAAAAGAAAGAATTCTATACATGGCAAGTTCTCATTGGATAAAATAACTGACATGGCAAATATAACTCCTAGTTGTTCTCTTTGTACCGCATGATCGTAGGATCTTTGAAGATCAACGGCACAGTTTTAAATGAAAAATGTAGTGCCACTCTCTGTATTAATTAGACAAGAAAGCTTCATCTGTGAGGAAAAACAGAGTATCATACAGAGAGATTTCATCAGTTTCATTTCACGCGAGAAAATATTTGAAGCCATTTTTGTGCAGAAGCCATTACTGAAAGAAAAGCATGCCAAGGTTTGATAAAAAATTTGTCAAGTTGTTTGTTCGCAAAAAATTTGCAGGAATAGAGAGGAGAATTGAGACAGAATTCAAGTAAGTAAAACTACCATCATCTTCGTGAGCTTTTAAGTTTTAAAAAGATAGCCCAAGATGCCTCCTAAGAAGGGATTTACAGGTGCAATAAACTACTTGAATAGAAATGTGCATGATGATTTGCTTGAGTTACTTCCTGAATCTACTGTAGAAACAGTGCAAGTTAAGATGTTAACCTCACTCAACCCTAGGCTAAGGGTAGCTGATGGATTGTATGATAAGGGTAATTGGGTCCGGGATGCTCAAACTTCTCAAACTGGTTTGAGTTTATTCAAAAAATGGTTTGCGGAAAGGAAGTTATATGCCCCTCATGCCAATATATGGAATTTTGATCTTGGGAAGCTTGTTGTCCGCAGCGTGTTTATGGATTTTGACCTGCTTGAAGCTATAGCAAAAAACTATGACCAAGCCACTAAGGTAGTGAGAAGAATGGATGGTGAGGCTTTAGTTACCATCAGTCCCAAGGAGATTAGGAAGGTTTTCAGTCTAGGACCCCTCACCATGTATCATGTGCCCATTAATCTGATAGATTTAGAAAAAGAATATATATCCAAGAGGGATGTAGTTAGATAGGGTGCACTGAAAGCCCACATAGGCTGGATTGGAGGCCTCCCAACCATAACATCATCTTCTAGAGAACCATTCAAGAAATCATGCTTTAATGCCAGGGTAGTGGAGATATATAGGACCCTGTGCAGAGTCTTCAGAGAGGGCGAAGAAGATTTTATTCCGGTGAGCTTCATGTATATGATCACCCAAATCTCTTCTTTTGGTGTGGAAATAATTTTTGATTTTGCATCTTAATTGGCAAATGAGATTCATCAGGGATTGGTGGGGATTGCACAGGGCAAGGTGGAAAAGGTTTGGGGTCAGTATTCCTTATTGATGCATATGTTTCTTTTTAAAGGGGCCACTTATTTTGGTAAAGAAATGGTTTTAAATAGAGAACAAGAAGGGGAGGCACTGCCAGTCCAATTATGGAGTGCAGACATGACCTGGGAAGCAAAAAATGCTAGCTTCGTTAGATTTGATAGGCACTTTGCCTCCAAACTAAGGTGCCTCATATTGAGTGATAATCCCAGAATCCCTAAGGCATTAATGCACCTTGTCAGGCCTATGGACAAAACCCATAATCTAAAAGTTTCACATAATTGGGGAGATATTATCCCATATTCGGTCTCAACTGTCATCAGGGTCTATGGATTCAAAGGAACACCCCATGTGTTACCCTATCAGGTACCTTTAAAGGTAGGGATAGCTGAATTTTTGTGGCAGTTGGGAGGAGTGGAGGAGGCCTTTTTGCACAAAAGGGGGACAGGATCAATTTTTCCTACTTGTACTAAAGCCCACCAGTTTGTGATAACTAAAGAAGGGTGGGTCTTTCTCCATAAAATTTTGGATCAATATAAGATGGCAGTGTCTCACTCTCATTTTTGTGATGCAGAAGGTTTCTTTAACTCTGCCCTTAGATTGAGAATCAAGCTTCGTCCAGTTCAGCATGAATTCTATTTTCTTGAAGATATAATAAGAAATGAATACTCTCTCCATGAGCAAGAAATAAAGAAAGAAAAATGGAGAGTCTATTCAAAAGTTTTGGAATTCATTAATTGTTTTGACAAAGATTTCAGTCCTCTTAGTAATGCTGCAACCAATGCAGATAAAATACATAAGCTCATGAGTACTTTCTCTGTGATAATGGAAGTAATGAATGAGAAGAAACAACATTTTATTAATTCTTTTCCAGATAAAGCCAGAGAAATTATGAGAAAATTGGGTTTCACCCCCAACATTGGAATAGGTCCACTGGTGGTACGAAAGAAGACATGATATACTATTGTTCGACAGCAGGTGCCCGTTGTACATAAAGAAAAATAGATAGTTGAATCCACCAGCACTGTCCTAGAAGAAAGACCCCCTGAACCTTCTCCCAAAAGAAGGAGAATAATAAGGGAGGAAGAATCCCCTGATGAAAGTTACTCACCTTCTCAAACCCCAATGAGAATTGAGGAAGAACAGCTCACCAATGAGCAATTCGAACAAATGGGGTCACAAGGAGAAATTTTTGTTACACAAGTAGAGATTGATGAAGGGAACCCCCAAGAACCCCCTGTGCCAAGTTTTGAATTAACTATAGCAGATTTTAGAGGAAGGGAATTGGACCCTGTTTTGGAACAAGCCAGTCAGCATTTTTTATTTGATAACAAGTTTGTAAGATCTAGGGCTTTCCATCAGTTTGCGTGGAGGGTAAACATGCACATTTTTTACCAAAGGTGTAAGAATATGAAAACAGAACATCCAAAAATGGATGAGCCCTCCATTCAAAATCTAATAAAGGAACAAATAGTGCAAGAGTTCCAAAATATAACCCCTGATGAGGGAAGACAGATGGTAAAAAATGCTAATGTTTTATTATTACCCAATTGGGACATTGCTGACGCATTAATTTTTAATTCTGTTTCAAATAATTTAGGACTCCAGGATCCAAATAAAGAGGAATTCTTGGGTACAACATTCAGCAATGATCAAGCTGCCCTTGTTATGTAGTCCCTGAGAAGAGGATCCAGAACTACTTCATCACAGCCTGATGATTCGGGATTAACAGGGAGTATCTTTGTAAGGAGAGTTGCTGATACTTCAAATGTACAGGCAGCCCACATGAATGTGGATTATTCTAAATTTTCCTTGGCTACTGCAGAAAGAGGAGAGAGGGAAATGATTGATATGCATAATAAATATGAAATAGTGGTGGAAGCCTATAACCAAGAGGTAAAAAGGAGAATTGAGTTAGAAAACAGGGTATCTCAATTAGAAAAGGTACTTGGAAAGAGGAAAGTGGGAGAATCCAGTACATTGAGAATTGCATATCCCCCACAGTCATCTGTGGGATTAACCCCTATTATTGAGATACCTGACACCCCTGAAAGACCCCAATTCTATACTGTAGAGGAATTTGAAGCAGAAAAAACCAAATTACATGAGTGGCAGATAGAATTTAGAAATCAGCAGGAAGAGAAATGGAGGCAGGGTGTGACATATTTGAGGGATAAAATACAATGGTCAACTTTTTATGATCAGTTGACAAGGATTGTAACCCTCATGGATGGGTTAAATAAAGAAAAGGATGGACTAGATTCTCTTGCACAGAAATGGAGACAGAGAAACAATGATGTTACAATTATTTGTATATCTACAGTTCAAATGCCTTATCATCAGGTTGAAAGGATTTTTGATTTATTGAATCAATTAGATAATTTTGAGAATAAAAGAGATTCTTTACAGAGAAAATTGATACTCTATTTTTCAAAATATCTTGCTAAAAAATTCACCCTATTTCCTTGTGCCTTAGAATCTGTTGATACGGTAAAGGAAAAAGAAAAATGGAAAAAGGAAATGGATGAATTATTCGATAACAGAATAACAAACATCATCAGTGAGACTGGCCATTGGTTTTGGGCAAAGACAAATGAAGAGCTGGTAAAAATACAATTATATTATGCTGATATGAGAAAAGAATTCGATGATTTAGAGGAAAATGCCAATTCTTTAATAAAGATACAAAGAGAAACCCTAAGTTTTGATTGGCCAGATGATGATACTTTTAACAGATGGAAAAATCAGTTTAGTGAGCAGATGTTAGGAGACGATGACGAAGAAGATGTAAGAGTAATAGTTACTTTTGTAGTCAGCAATGATGACATAGAAAATCCCCAGGTTAAAGTGAGTTTGCATGTAACAGAAGATGATACATCACTTACAGACCTTATGGGTATGTACTCTGAAGATGAAGAATGATTGTGAGATCAGATCATAACAACCAAGAAGCATAACAGAAAGGGACCCGCCAAGAATTGCTGTTGTAATCAACCTTTCTGTTATTCTTGTTTTTGTTTTTCAAAAGAAGGACACCTGTCACCTTCTGTAGCCTGAAGCTTGTTGCATCTCACATTATTTAAGTGAGATCCCAAGGCTAAAGAAGGGTCCAAATTTGGTTTTCACTAAGTATTGTGCTTAGTTCTGTTTTTGGTCCAAACATTTTGGGAAGGAAATTTATAGTATACTTTTCTGTCAAAATTTCTGAGATATAGATGAATGTAGAAAGAACTATGCTTCTTCTCTGAAGGTTTTTCTGGGTCTTTTGTAAAGGATATACCATTTTCAAAGGAAATGAATACAAATTATGAACTGTCCCCATATCTGTTCTTCTCTAAATTTTGTCTCCTTTTAAATACTTAGCTACCTTGATGTTGTGTGAGTAAAAGCTTATGCAATTGATTGCAATATATTAAGACTGTACATCCATTTGTTATTGTTGTTAATTCAATGGATTAAATAAAGGCTCTGATGAATGTGATGAGGTTGCTTGGGTGTTAATAAGGATTTTTGAATGATAAATTCTGGTAAGAATTGCTGATGAAAATTTGTTGCAAAGCAACAAATTAGATCTAAGAATTTACTTGACTCTGAATTCCCAATGGATTAGGCACTGATCGAAAGTATTTCAGCCAAAAGAGAAGTATATTTTGACTAGCTTTTTCAAAGTACATCATAAAATCAATCTTTACTTATATTTCCTATAAGATATTCAAAGTTGGCCAGCACTTTCCTGCATGGATTGTTTTAGCTTCATTTAGCCATTGCTGTCGGAAACATCTGCAGAGCTATAGAAGATTTCTTGGCCTTATCTATTCAAGGGATGTGTTTATCAATTCGGTAAGATTTACATATATGTTTGAGGATTTAGAGATGAGAATCAAAATGAAACTAAGAATAATTCTCATTCAATTGTTCCATTTTTTAACCATCCTCGGGTACACCCGCCCTGGTTTTTACAGAGCCAAAAGAGTAGAAAACCGTCTAAGGTTTTGTTGGAGTTGGGTCCTAGTACTTTGCATATGCAAGTGATAATGAGAATTGGCTATTCTTTAGGTTGTGTATGTACTGATATCTAGGTATTAAGGCTTTTGTCGCCTAGTAGTTTTAGCACTGTTAACATCAAAATAAAATACCAACAAACTGAACCTAAATGGATGCAATATGAAAGGTAATAGATACTAAATGAGGACTAAAAGGTGAAATATGAATTCTATATGATGTAAGAATGAAGCTTGGACTAGGGTGAATGCAAGTGAAATCTATGCAAGTGTGAGATTTACATTTTGCCAAGCACATTTAAGAGTACAAGTCGTCATGTTTTCCAAGGTTCGAGTGTGTTTAATCAATGTTTGCAAAGTTTGATAAAGGTTGAAATGTTTTGGCAATGTGTGGTGTTTTGACAAGTTCAAATGATATCCACACACATGCAAGACACATTAAGACAAGAATAGTTGTTGTAAAAGTTAACAAAAACACCACAACCTAGGCTTTTAAGACTATATCCACTGAATTCCTACTTGAACTGAAGTTCAACCGCACTTATCCAGAGTGGACAATCTAGGATCTTGGCACCATAGGCTCCCCCTTACAATGCACTCACTTCTCAGGGCTACCAAGATCCGCTTCCCGAGGGGCATGACTTCCCAAGGGATTGTTGCCTCTACTAAGGACCACGAGAATGTAGGATGTCTTCACGGGCATGGGTGACCCCTTGAGCTAGTGGATAGAAAGGATTTTAGCCACTAAAACATGGCTTTTAGTAAGGGCATTCCATTCAAAAAGTTAATGATAAACTTCCGTAGAAGGTCTCCCAGCCCCGAGAACTGAGGTTTGATGCACCATAAGGGTACTGGAGGAGAGCTATCATGCAGCAATATCGCTGACACAGCTTTCACTATAATCAAATTTTATATAGCGACTGGAACATTGACCTGGCTTTGGCCCATTACTGCTCTGAGGTCGTCCCCTGGCATACCCAATATCGAGTATCTTGGTCCAAGGTAGGCCTCCTATAGAAGTTACATGAATTTCTCTTACACCCAAGATCCACAAATGGTGAGGGGAGAGGATACATCCAATGCAACTCCTAGGGATCTAACACCGTAGACACGCCAAGTAGAAAAGAAAAAGGTTCTTTTTAAGCACCAAATGAAATGTTATCTAATCTAGGAAATCCACACACATAGTTTTGAAAGACACACAAAGTCTTCGACAATGTCCTGCAAAGCACACATCAGTAGTTTGTTATGATCATATCTTCATCCAACGATCGCCACATGCAACAAATAGACCATTAGTAACACAAAATCACATAATCTATGTCCTAGAGAGTGATAGGAGCTTGAAATGCAGATTTTGATTGGTGTATGTGCTTACTATGAACCTAGGTGTGCTTCAAAAGTACAGATCTAGGTGTGAAAAGGAAGAGCAGATAATCGTTATACCCTTCCAAGTGAGCTCCTTCCTTGCACCTACAATCACAAAACAAGAAACCCAAGTTAGATATGCATGTTCACATTGGGTTCACCAAATGTAGGACCAGCAAAATGGCTTAAAATGCATAACATGCTATGAGAAAATCACAAAACTCAATAATCATATGTTAGCACCCACTAGTCTACCATGAAAGCCAAATAATTAAGAAAGTAATAGAAACCCCCTTTTTCGTTTGTAGCTCCCATGTTCTTCTTTCTTCTCCAAATGATTGTAGCTCCAATTTTCCTATAGTGCATGCAAGGTTGAAGCCAAAGCCTATGATGTGGATAATGCCATGAGAATACTTGAAGTGTGATTTTATGTGAGAGAGAGAATGCAACATGCAAATAAGTAGAGACTCAAAGATTCAACAATTTGGATTTTCAAAACTTAAGCATCTAGATCCAAAATGAGAGGAAGAATGTCCATTTTATAATTTTCATGGAGAGTGAGAGAATTGAATTTTCCACCCATAGATATGTGATGTGGCAAGAGATTCCTATGATGCATATGATAGAATATGCCAAAAGTAAGATTCTATGACACATGAGAGTCAAATTTGGAAGAGAATCTATGATGCGTCATAAGATTCCTCAACCCACTTAAAGCCAAGAATCTATGACGAATAAGTCAAATAGGGACATGCGTTAGAGGTAATAATAATTCCTATGACGCATATGACAAAATATGCCAAAAGTAAGATTCTATGACACATGAGAGTCAAATTTGGAAGAGAATCTATGACGTGTCATAAGATTCCTCAACCCACTTAAAGCCAAGAATCTATGACAAATAAGCCAAATAGGGACATGCGTAAGAGATAAGAATATTTGATTACGACAAATCTCAGCCAAGTGTCAAAGGAGAATCCACGAGGTGTCACATCCAAGTGTCATGATGATGGAATATTTTATGAAATATATGAATTAAAAATCCTCTTATTCCACAAAATAAGAATTAGTAGAAAATGGAATTAATGATGGAAAATGGAACTTAGGAAATTAAGAATTTCCATGGTTTGCAAATGATAAACTATTTAATTAACAAAATTAATTAATTGAGGATGATAATTAGGAAGAATAATTAGAAAGAATAGGATTAAATTATGGGTTATTTAATCCTATAGAGAAAATTAGTAGATAATTGGCCAAATTGATTAAATGAATGTGATCGTATCCTTTGACAAAAATGTGACAATGATGGATATCGAATAAGATGATGAAAAGGTAGACCAAAGCCATGGTAAAATTAATTGATAGATCAAAATTGATAACATGCCAAGGACACATGACATGAATCAATTGATATGTAACATTTAATCGACATTGTAAATGCTACAGGATTGAAATTGATTGATAAGGTTTGATCATAATAACACTGATGAACACTGTCAATATTATTAAAATGGTTGATGATGCCATGATCTAACGTTGAAAGCCTCAACAATGTCAAAGATTGAATGACATGAATGATATTTTGACCTAGTACTGAGAGCCATGACAGTACTAAGGTCAGATTGATAAGATTGATAAGTTGATAGGTTTCCAAGACACTGAAAGCCACAAAAATGCCTAGGAGCAGATAAATGATGATTGATTTGGGATGTTTGAGAAGTTTTGGGTTGATTAGGACTGATTTTGAGTAATTTTGAGTTGATTTAGGGTGATTCTGAGTTGATTTGATATGATTCTAAGTTGATATGAAATTGATGTGAAAGGGGATAAAAATGACAAAATATGGTCAATCTGGCCAACAGATCAAAGTTAGTAGAATGAGAAAATTGGACAAATTTGTATGAAGAAGTGATGAGGTCATAGATGAAAAACATTTTTGAGCATCTACACTTATAAGAACGACCTTGTAGAAGCTTTATCTATGATTCCACCTAAAGTTGTGATGTTGCAAGATGTTAGAAGATGTTATAACTAAAAAATTGGAGCTATTGGTGATATGGAGATTAGGGAAGCATACAATAAACTTTGTGAGAATGGGGTATTGAAAGAAGAGTTTCAAATTTTTGAAAGGAATGGCTTAACCCGTGCCCTAGATTTCCCTATAGTATTTAAAACTAAATGGGTAAGAATTGTGCTCAGCAAAATCCAAGATGGATGCCTATGGTTGGAAGATGGATCCATTAAATTGTCCAAAAGAATTATACATAGACTAACTGGGTATCCAACCTTAGAATGGCCAAAGACCCTAAGGAGTGACTCTAGAGAAGCCATAGAGAAGAACACTGGGGCAAAATGGAACAAGAGAGGGATGACAATTGACACAATCAAAGATCCTCTTGTAGAATTTTTTATTAGGGTAATATCCCGTAAATTCTACCAGTCAAGCCAACTCAAAAGTGTACCTTGTATTGCAATTATTGTTGGATATAAAATTGTCAAGAAGGATCATACATATGATCTAGCTAAACTACAATTACAATAGATTATGGAGAATTTGGGAGCCATAAGAAAGTCCAAGGGAGTCCAATGAAAATTTGGAGTAATTTTGATATGTTTATTTTTCTATGTTTAGAATGAATTCCCTTTTAGAAAGGTAAGCTGGAAAACAAACAGGTCAATAGCAATATAGGTGAATGAATATATAGAGTAGATGGGAGCAAATTTTGAAACTATATTGACCAGATACTTTGAAGACTTTAAGATGTCAATGAAATAGAAACTAAGGATATTGGTCTCTCTTGTTGAACAAGACATCAATGGCATACATTTTTTAGTTGACATTGATTTCACATACATCCAAGCAGTAGTACCAAGGGTGAGATGGCCTAGGCCACTTGGATATGAAATCAACATTGATGAAGCATCTACCACAATAATAGCTTTACTTGTAGAGGAAGTAGATAAAAGTGTTCAACCCTTTGGCACTTATGATGTTGTTAGATCCAAGGTGGACATGGAATTGAAAACTTCCTCTACCTTGAAGAAAAAGGATAGATTGGTCGAGAAGCTTAAGGCTAGATTTGGTGAAGGCACAAAAGAAGGTCAGGAGGATAATGAAGAGGTAGATGAACATGAAGAAGACTAGGATCAAGGGTCACTTGCATTGACCCAAGGCATAGGAGAAGATGCAAAAGAGCAAGAAGGTGCCAAGGAGGAAGAGGAAACTAAGGAATCACATACCAAGCCAGAGGTAAAGAAAAGAGAAGCCTCCACCAAACCAGCTGCAAATCCCAAAAAAGTTGCTAATCCAAGCCTAGGAAAACCTACCACAAGGGCTAGTACAAGAGCCACATTAAAGAAGGCTAAGGAGTAATAAAAGAGGAATGCCACTGAACAGGAAGATCTAGTCAAGAAGAAGCTAAGAAGAAAATATGTTGCACCTCCTGAAATAGATGAAGAAAGAATAGAATCTAATGACAATAGCCAATTCAGAGTGGTAAGTCATAGCACTAAATTTGATTTAGAAAACATATGTCATAACATTAGGGGTAATGTAGACTTGTCAAGTTTAAAAGGTATTGATTTTAATAAGTTGAATAGAGAGGAATGGAACATGTTTGAATAGTTAGTCTACACCATGATGGAAAAGTTCAAGAACACTCCACTTGAACTTGATAGTACAATGCCTAAGGATTTATATTCCATTGTAGAAAATAAATATCATTATTGCCTCAATATGGAAAAATAAATAAGAGAGTCAACATTGGCTCAAGTAATGCCTAAACTTACTAAAGGGAAAATTAGTAAGGCAAATAATAAGCATGGGAGAAAATTTGCACCCAAGTATAGAGCCTTTAGTATTTTATAAAATAAGATTGAGGATGTTGTGAAGAAGTCCACTCAAATGTGGAATTTAATTTATGGCCTCACAACTATGAAAGTAGGAGAAGAAAATCCCTTTGAAGGAAGAAACAATGAAGAAGAAGAAGAAAATGATTAGGAGGAGAAAGAAGAGAAAGAATCAAGGGAAAATACAATAGAGGAGACACAACCAATGATAGATAAAGTGGCAACTACTGAACATAAGCAACAAGAATAGACTGTGAAAGACACACAACTACCACCCTTGAGACCTCCACATTATACCACCACACCTATAGATACAATAACTATACAAGATGCTCCTATTAGAAATGCTTTAGAATAACTGGGGGAGTGAATCAGTTATTCAAGGTCCAAATGTCCTAGTCAAACTTTTCACTAAGAATAGTGAGCCTATTCAACCATTCACTCATCCAAGCTTAGACTTATCTAATCAAAAAGTTATTGTAAATCAACATGCAAGCATAACACATAAGAAATCAATACATAATATAGTGATTTATGTGGAAACCCAATTTGGGAAAAACCACCAGTAACATGCTACTCAATTCTTACTCTTTTGAAGTGATGCCCTATGAAAGGCTTGCCCTATTAGAGGCTTAAAAAACACTATCAAATGTGACCTTGTTAGAGGATTTATCCACCCTATTAGAAGTGGACCTGGTTAGAGGACTTTAGAGCATTCACTTGGAATGTCACCCTGTTAAATGATTTGCAAATGGCTATTAAACCAACCTAAGTCCATAGGATTTTTTCAGATCTAATAAAATTGCTAGAAAGTATTAGAATAATCTTGACTTGACTACAACATACAACTTATCTTGTAGATTTCAGATCACTTCTCAGCTCATACCCTTGCTTGACCTTCAATCTCTGCAACTCTGATAGCTTTCCCTTCTTTCAAGCTTAGTCTCCTTGAGTCTCCATGCTCAATGTACTAGTGCAATCATCTCTTCATGATACTTGTATAAGCAAAGCCTCTATGCTCTTCCTTTTCTTAGATGTCTCCCCCTTGACACCCTTCTAACTACTTTACAGACTTGGCTCTTCAGCAACAATAGTATTAGTAGCTCTTTGCTTCTTGGTTTATGACTCCTTAAATAGAAGTGTTGGAATACCTTTTCTTGCTTGATTCATCCATTCTTTAATTTCAATTTGTATGGATTAGATAGGATTCATTACATCTAACCCATATTTTGTTTCCTCTAGAAACTTCTTGAATAATTCTTTAGAATTCACCCAAAAATGGTTTACATAGGATATTGTGCCACCAACTCATCATCCTTATCTTCTAACTTGTTCACAAAATTCAATGTAACTACTGTGTCGACTCAAATTTAGTGAATCTTCATCACTTGAAATAATGCAACAACTCGCCACTATTGAAATACTGGTGCTCAACACATACTCTGTTACTCGGCACGCTCTACATTTTTCCTAATGCTCGGCACTTGAAGATCACTTAGCACCAACTAAGAATTTTTTGATGCTCGACACCTGATCTTAACTTGGCACCTGAAGATCACTCGGCACACACTAGGATTCCTTGTTACTCAGATTCAACTGAGAATTTTCTTAGCTTCAACTAACTTGCTTGACATCCACTAATGATCTTAGTTTAAGATTTGCAAAAAACCTTGTAACAACTTCTTCCTCCAATGTTTCTAAGTGTGACCAACCTCCATAATTTTGAGTATGTCATCAGTACATCATTTAACCAATGTCTTAACTGATCCTTCCACTTCATTACAACATCATAAGCCAACCTTTTCCTTAGGTTCTCTTGTTACATCTTGTTGACCAAATCCTCTTCATCAATCAACTAAGTGATAGTACTTGGATCATATAAGAAAATGTCATTCCTACAAGTAGTAGGTTTGATATCAATGACAAATTAATGATTGAAAACATTCTTCAACAACAATCTTCCTCTTTTACAAAAATCTCCCTCTTTGATCTTCAACAATGATTTTTTCAATTAGATTTCCAAGAGTTCCACACAATTCTAGCCAGAACATAAATCCACTAACTATAGAGGATCTTAAAAATATTATTCACCAGACTACACAGCAAGCACTATTGTGTACAAATCTAGTCTTGGTGAGTTTGGAAGAACTACAAAAGGTTGTAGCAGACATAACAAGGGATAAGGACAATCCACAAGAACCACCTTCTCACATCCCTATAGACACAAGTGGACAACCAATAGTGTAAATAGTAGTAGACACATCAGCAAAGGTTGACTCCACTGTACCAGTCACTACAACTACCAAGGAACTAGTAAATTATCTAGTATAGTGGACTAGGTATAGAATGAAGATCTTGATACAAATGCAAAACTATTAGAATGGTCTGAAGAGAAGTTTCAAAAAAAGGTAAATGCAAAAATATCAAGTAAATAGCACTATCTCAGGTGGAGTTGGCAAAGAAGATTAAAAAGGTAAAGGTAGTATTTTAGAATATATTCTCATTGCACTCAAAATTGTGTGACCCATCAATTTTCACGCAAGAGACCAGCTAGAAAATAATGAACTTGGATAGGAACCTTAAAATATCAATCATGCAACTAACTAGGGATCCATCTTAGAGTGAGAAGAATTTTCAAACTACGCTTCACACTCAGAAGGAACTAGTTGTGCTAATAGCAGATAAGGCAAATACCAAGGCCAAGTTAATACAGATTCAATCTTCCATCATCCCACACATGGAAATTTTGCAAAAAGAACTAGCCTATGCTAAGAATGTGTTAAAGAAAGACCCCAATATTTCTACATTAGAAGGCCTACTTCACCTTGTAGCCGAGTCAGCCATCCAACTTAAATCACTTGAAATTGCACATTCAGTTAATGTATAGAACCCTTTGACATAAGTATCAAAAAAGGGGGAGATAATTATAATAAAAAGAGGGAGATAAAACTAAGGGGGAGATAAGAAGATAAATTTTTAGGAAGAGAAATAGATAAGCCAAAAGAAAATTATAACTGCAAGGGAAGATGTGTGAAAGGGGCAGCAAAACTAGAGCAAGGTAGATAGAATAGAGCATATAGAGAAAGAATGGAAAGGAAGAGATAAAGAGTATCAGAATTAGCATGAGACAAATTCAGCATGAGAAGTTTTGGATACAACAATGGTACATCAACTCAGGGGAGTTACAAATTTTGAGGTATCTTCACAAAATTTTGGACAATTTTTGAAGTTTTGTATATATGCCAAACAAATGTATATAATACTCAAAAAGATTAGATTCATCATGTATAGTTAAGTGTTTTTGACACTCATTTCAAAGGGGGAGATTGTTGGTCTCAAATTGGTTTTGACAATTAAGTGTCAACACACATAAGAAATTTTATTAGATAATGTTGAGTATAATATAGATGCCAAGTTATAGTATGTGTCAAGCCAAAAATTCAACAAGTTCTAAGTCATTTAGATGCCAAGTAGATAGATATTGTTGAGCAAGTTTCAACTATTGAGTGATTAATTGATGTTGAGCCAGTATATGTACTGAGTAAACTATAGGTACCAAGCAAGACAAAATTTCTATAGGTGTCAAGCAAGACATAATCCCTATGTGTCGAGCATTAGTAATCTATAAGAGTCAAGTAAAACAGCATCGACAAAAGAGTTTGTGCCCTCACAAACTTAGATGTAAACCATTTTTGAGCTGACACAAGATGAATCTTGAAGGATTAAAAGATAAGATCGAATCTTTTTGATTCCCTATGAAATCAACATGCAACCAATCAAAAAAATGGAAAGATCTAAGTGGGAAAAGATGGATGAATCTCAATCATAGATTCATACCTAACCCTAAGTCATGAAACCTTTTTAAGGAGGTCAAAACCTCATAATTTAGGAATGTATGGAATGCATGGCAGAGTATGCGATCAGAGAATGCATGCAAGGAGAGAATACTAGTGAAGTTTGAAGGAAGTGAAAGGGGTGTAAAGACTTAGAAGAAGGACAACACTGTAGAATCATATGGCCAGAATAGAGTATCAACACTTCAAACATAATCATATCAGATCAAAAAGATCAAATCAGAATGGACAAAACAAGGATCTAAAATCAACAATTGAGGATTATAAGTTATCAGGTCATCACATTTTACTATACTTTCTAGCCATTGTATTAGGAGAATGAAAACCCTATGAAGATAGGTTGGTTTAACAACCATTTTGTAAATCCTTTAACAAGGTGACATTCCAAGTGAATGTTTGTAAATCCTTTAGATAGGCCACTTTTAACAAAGTGTTAGAGCCTTTAATAGGACATGCCTCTCATAGTGCAGAGCATTGATGATGGTCAAACTTTGTAACCTTGACAAGTTGCATATTGTTGCAGTGATAAATTTTGGGTGTCATCCCCACCCTAGTTTTACCTTCTCATTTTGAAGGTTTTCTGCATGATCAAATATTGTATTGGCAATTTCCATACATGCCTTTACTTTCATGTTAATTAGAAATGTTTCATGCATGTATTGATTTTAGTTAAAAGTTTTATGGGTTAAACTTTGGTACTTCTGATTCACCCACCCCCCCACCCTCTAAGAAGTATTCTTACCACTTGTAAATTCCAATAACTCTATATTAGTAATTCCTTCAAGTTATCTTCCTGAAAAGCCCTTTGTGACAAATACATACAAACTATTGTCAAGATGTTCTTGATCAAAATGTAAGGGCTTTTCTATAGAATCTAAAACTTTTGATGCTATCTTCTTCATAACTCAACCAAAAAATTATTATATCTTCATTCTTTCTTATTATAGTGTACTATAGATTTAAGTATGAAAATTCATATAAATAAACAAATCACAATAGTTCAAGTGTGCATTGGATTTTGATATATGTATGCATTCCTAAGAACTATATATAAATTTGAACTAATATCATAGAAGTAAATTGCTACCATTTGGTAGAGATGACTAAACTATTTCAAAACTAAAAGCTAGAGTTTTATTTATTGAGAGAAATTGAGAAGGTCAAGTTCAACTAATTGGATTTTTCATAGTAGGCTCCATAAAAGGGGCTTGCACCCTTTCTTTAACCATAAGCATGGTACTACGAAAATAGAAAGTACAAGTTACTAAAGTAAAATAGATCTATATCTATTCAATGGGAGCTCCTTGTATATAGATATAAGCTTCAAGTTGGTCTTGGGGTATTGAAAGTTTCTACACCAATTTAGGGAATTTTGTCCTATGTGACAATTTGAAAACATGTTTTTAAATATATATATAATCTTAGAAGAGAAAAGATACTATCTATTTTGATATATTTCCATAATTTCTAACATATGCTCAAGTGACTTCTACCTAAGTTATTTCCTCATTATTGGTCTACATTGTGTATGAGTGATACTGTTGGAAGATACAACCTATGAATTGCTAGAAGAATAGATTTGCAGAGAAAAACAAGAATATAAATTGAATAACTTCATGCATGAAGAGGATGAATATTATAGATAGAAAATTTTAAATATGTTGTAGCAAATCTATAGAAATTTTTGAGCTTATAGTGCAAAGAAGAAAGGGGAAAATAATGCAACACTCAAAGAAAATGCATAGGATAGATTGGAAAATATGATTCCAAAGTAATAAAGGGGTCTATTATCTTGCCTAACCTAAATAATAAAATAGAGTAAAGGATAAAGGATTATCAAAAAATTATACTTACCCAACAGAGATCCAATGTAACATCAACCAGTACAGATCCAATGCAACACCAACCAACAGAGGTCCAATGCAACACAAACTAGGACAAATAGGCCCTAAAGACCAAAGAGGGATTATGTGGCAATAGAAAAAATCATAATTAGTGAGAGCAGGAATTAAATTAAGGGTTTTTTTTAATCTTGTATAACCTAGAACAGAGGAAAGGATAAAGTATTGTTGAAAATTTGTACTTACCAACATTGGTGTAACAGTGACATCATGTTTTCTTTTGTTTCATGGAAGTAGATAAGATGGTGGAAGGTTTTGTGTTGTTAAGATGGTACTAGCAGGAGTCGACACCATAACTCAATCCCCCATAAAGTTATGAACACGAAATCAACAAGTAAATGTTCTTGTAAATAAAAGTAGTGAATCAACATTGTAAAGAAACCATAAAAAAAAAATTTATCAGAGTTGCATAGTATTGGAAGGTTGGTAGGCACCCATGGGATGTTAAGAAACATTTTTTTAAAGTGTGGAATAGTTGAGATATTGAAGTTTGGAGTCATAAATTACACTCAACAATAAAAACCTCACGAAGGATGGGTTTGAAAGTTTAATCATCTACTCAAAGTCAAGGAGCCCGAGAATCAATAGTTTGAAGATTCTTAATAAGGTAATGATAACCTAGTTAAGAGGACATCAGATATTACATAAGATAAGCTATTTTCCTTCTATTGTTGCTAGGGTACTAGAAAAAAGGTTTTAGATTTAGAAGGCTAGTCAATGCACTTTATCAAGCTAATACCTAAGATTCAAAATAGAGTTACATATACAAATTCAATCGTGTTTATTAAGTAAAATAAATTTGTTCCTCTAGGAACAAGAGTTCCCCATTATCATCTTTCTAGTTTGATAAGAAAATTTTGATCTCTATTATGACTGTACATTCTATATTTTCTAGAGTTTCCAATTAAGTCTTGGAACTTTTCATAAAAATTTCCTAGTTTTAAGGTCACAACTATAAATCCCAATCTTAACTTTCAACCTCTATGTCTCTTACTCAAAGTTAACTAATCAATCTATTCACATTTTTCTCCCTAGTTTATAATGCATTCAAACAAGATAAGGAAAATTCTCAATAACCTCCCTAATTTACTAAGAGATGTAACATTTGAATACAAGATAAAAAATAGTAAAACTTTTTAATTCAAATGTATTGAAGAAATGTGGCATTTTAAAATAAGAAAACATGTAATAGTAATATCCAATTAAAAAGGGGAGTTTAAGCTATGAGTGAGAAACTTTGCACTATCAATAAGATATGTTTATGCCCTTAGCATATTTCTATAGCTGCAAGGTTATGACTTGAAATAGTTATGATTTGGGTGTTTCAAAATAAACAAAGTGTAGAGTTCATACAAACTAATAGTCTTGTTTACCAATTAGAGAAGGTATAGTACCAAATGTCAGATACAACTTTATTTAAAATCTCAAAAAATATCATATGACCACTAGTAGAACTTATGTGTTTATGTGCAATTAGAAAAAGGTTAAGGATTTGAACTTAATAAAATTTGACCTCAACAAAGTCTGATGTAATGCATTTTAAATTGGGAAGATAGTACACAAGAACCCCATATCGATTTGTCTAAAGGAAAAGAAATGGAAAGAAGAGGAAGCAATGGAGGCATTCACTCTTATTGGCTGGGCATATTCCTCTAAAGTTTTGAATTCTTCATCAAAATTTAATAGTTTTCTTAGACTTCCTTAAAATTCTATCCAATGTTGACCATCGTATCAGGGAAAAAAAAAAGAATTCATCAAGCCTGTTAATTATCAAATCACAATCCTAATTTAAACTTAGTTTGAAATACAAAAATTGTTTTGCTTCAAGTTGCCAACGAATAGAGGGTTTTGGTTTTTTTTTCTATTAAATTTAGGAATAGTTCCCTATCTTTCCTAAAATTTATTCTATCTAAGTGGCTAGCTTAGAGAAAAAAGTACAAAATTAATCTATCCAAGATATGTAAGAGAAACAAAGAAAATAAATTCTAGAATAACTTGTATGATTTCATTTTCATATTCCTTTCCAAGGTAGATATACACATAAAGGGTTCAATAGAAGAGAAGAAGAACCTAAATCAATGGAATTCATAGTTGAATGAGCACCTTCCTCCAATTCCCACCTCAAAATATGCGTATCAAAATAATGCTTTTAAGGAGTGGCTTTATTAGTGGACATATAACATATATTTTATTCATTTTTTGTCACGAACCCAAGTTGTTCAAACTTTTGACCAACTTGGGAAAACCTAATTTGGTCAAAATTTTGACCAACTTGGGCGTAAAACCCTCATTTCATCAAAATTTTGACCAATGCAAGGATTTAAAAAATGACAGAATCATAGGCCAATATGGCCTTTGGTTGGAAATTTTGATAGAAAAAAAGGGGAAATGTACTAGTTCTTGTAGTTGACTCCATGAACCAACATCTCAAATCCTTTCTTAATCTTGGTATTTGAAGATGTCATTACTCAGTAGGGTTTGAACATGCAAGATATCTTCAATAGCAACTACTTAAATCATTGGGGGCTCTGAATTCACTCTTCACTAATAGCTCTAGAAATTTGTGGTGAAATGAATTGATGAATTTTCTCCTTTTAACAAATGTTAGTCTTTACTATCACCATTAATGTTTGGTATGCATACATTCTCAGTGATAGACTATCCTCCACTTAGTTTGGTCTTAAATGCTTAGAAGAAACCTTCAACTTAGCAAGGTCTCCTAACTTGGTCTAAACTAGGTATTTGGTAGAGTCACCAACTCGATGTTTGGATCCAAATCTCTAGTGCATCCCAACCTTGCTTGGTAAGGTCTCTTATTTCCATCATTTCTCAGTGATCCTTGTGCATAATTTTGATTGGATCATTTACTTACTAACTAGAACTGGTGTTAGATGTATGTTTTTGAATCTCAATTCCAATAACCTTCATAGGTGACTAAGTTGAAATGGTTGAGTCACACAACTCATTGAGTTTGGTGTCAACAATGTCAAGACTTTGGCTTGCATTCTCTAGAGATTTTTGCACCCATTGTTGCCTCATTTTTCTTTTGATATTATCAAGTTTTTCTTTCTTTTCATCTTCAATTCTTCCTCTATTCATATAGTTCTTGGCAAGATGTCCAAAGTCTGTACAAATAAAACATCTCTTTGTAGTGTCTCTCTTCCTCATGTGATATCTAATACAATTTTCTCCAATCTACCCATACTCACCACACTAGTGAAATCTACACCATGTGTTGTAATCCCAACCAAATATTACTTTCACAATTTACTCTGCTAGGTTCAACTTCTTGACCTTTCATTCTCAAGATCTATATCCTTGTTTATTGCAGTTAAAGCATTTTCCTTCAAACTTAGATTTATCTTTGCATTTGTTTTCTCTATTTCCATGCTTATTACAATTGTAGCACTTTTTTCATTGAATTTTGTTTTTCCATTACTCCAACATTTGTTTAATGTATGACTTATCTTACCATAATGATGACAAGTAGGTCTTTGATTCTTTTGAGCTTCTTACTATGAAGATTGACCTTCTTCAGTGTATCCTAATCCAGATTTTCCTTTGTGTCTATATTGATTTTTCTAATGCAACTAATTCATGGTTTCTTTAGATTTCATCATCCTCTCATTGGTTTTCTTCTCCATGTTGAGATCATTCTCTAATCTTTTATTATCTCATCTTAGATTCACAAGTTCTTCATTTGTACCAATGAGTTGATCAATAAAATCTACTTGTTGAAGGGATAGTTGATGGATTTCATTATCTTTTTCTTCTATCCTTTCAGTAAGCAATCTCTTCTCTT
The DNA here is from genome assembly GCA_028749045.1 of Cupressus sempervirens. NCBI lineage: Eukaryota > Viridiplantae > Streptophyta > Pinopsida > Cupressales > Cupressaceae > Cupressus > Cupressus sempervirens. The sequence continues at coordinate 745,225,247 of CM053787.1, forward strand.
ATTTGATTTGTCTATTTGTTCCAAGTTTTCACACATCCTGACTGATTGCATTTCTTCCTCTCTTTCCAAATTTCTGACTTCTTCTTGAAGAGTAAGATTTTCTCAAGTAGATCTTTGATTGTTGCATCTATAGACAACTAAATTTGATTACATTATTTACGTAATCCTATTTGATCATCTCCTAAGACACTATTGATTAAGTATTTAATATTTAATTAATTTATTATCGTCCCATAGTTTATTTATTTATTTAATTTACTATAGTCCAATTGATATATTTAAATGACAAACCAATAGTCTACTTATCAATTAAGTCCCTATCTCCTTTTAAATAAATCTCATTTATTTAAAAATCCTCCACATGCTTAACTTTTTCTAAACCTCAATAAAGATTAATCTAATCTTAACCCTAACCCATCCTCCATCAAATTTAATAAATGATTTCTTCAAATCATTTATTCCCCCTTTATTTATCTAGCCCTCAAAATGAATTTTTAATTCATTTATCTTGACATGTCTCCCACTCCTTCCATTCTTTACTCCTCAACTCTACCATGTCTCCCACTCATTCCATTCTTTACTCTTCCACTCCTCCATGTCTCCCACTCATCTCATTGATTATCTCTTCCACTCAAGTCTGTTTCCCACTCACCCCCCTGATTATTCCTCCACTATGACATGTCCCCCATCTATCCATGTGCATCTTCTCCTTGCATCCTGGCCATCCATTAGCTTTGCATCTCAACCATCCATTAGACCCATCCTTGTCCTATAAATTGAACCCTTCACCCTTTGCTAAATCATCCACATATTTTTCTAATGTTATAATACTATTTTGAGAGCCTAAAAACTACCAAAATACCATCATAATGGAAAAATCCATCCACAAATCCACTTTGATCCATATCCTCCATTGAAGATTGAGCAACGTCATTGAGCATACATCTCCATCTAAGGACACATCTACACAATCAAGGAGGTTTGGGGTGATCTTCTTCTTGTTTTTCACTCTCTTTTACCCTCTTGTCTAATCTCATATGTGAATATGGTTTTAGTTTGTGAATGTTTGCATTTATGTTAACGTTCTTTGCACACTAAATCTTTGTGTTCTACATTTTGACATAGAAGAACTAACTATCATATCTGAAACCTCAACTTTTGATGAACTCACATCTTGTGTTCCAAATAATGAAGATCGTATTAAAAAAGAAATAAAAGAGAATGTCTAGATCTTGCTGCCCATTCTATCCCTTCTGGGTCCAAAATACTTCCATTACCATCCCAAAGTTCTCGTCACTCATATTCCACATCTATTTTGGGTCCTTATCCTAGTACTTCTTTCCATCCCTCCATTTTGGAACCATATATCCCTTTTCTCAATCCTCCATCCTTCCATCCATTTTAGGTCCTTATATACCCAATCCAAATCCTCTGTCTCCTCCACCTATTTTGGGACCTATCCCTTCCTCACTTCCATCTATTTTAGGTTCCTATCTTTCATTTCCTACATGTATTTTGGGAAAGTATATCCCTCCATATCCTATCTTCCAATCCATTACTCAATCCCCTCAAATCCATAAGATAGATCATCAAAGGCTCTCATCCTTGAATCCCTTCCAATCATCAACCTCTATAATTCCATCCATCCACCCCACTTAAAGAAATGATCCATACATCTCCTATCACACCATCCACTCCAATCCAATCCTATAAGACCATGTCCAAAAGCATGTTGAAATATCCCATGACACAAAATAAGATCCCACCATGCCAATTACTCCCCTCCATGATCCACTTTTACCATCCACTACATCCAAAGAGCAATCACCATCTCCTCCATATCAAGATCCCACCACTTCATCGACCATTCCACTTCAACATTCTCTTATCCCTAAAAGTCAAGATCCATCTCCATCAATCCATCCAAATCAAGATTATATCCTTCTATCCACTATGCTTCATTTTAGTAAACAGATTTTTCCTTCCAAAATTAAATACAAAGAATGACTCAAAATACCCTAATAGAAGAACAACTACCACTAAGAATTGGAAATTCTCTCATGAGATTGATAGCTTTCCTCTAAATTGAGAGGTACAACTCCCTCTTAGAAAGATATTCAAAGAACTTAAATGGCTGGTTATGGTTTTTACTAGAAGACACAAAGGCTTTCTAGAATTTACCCATCACTATGGGAGAAATGAAATTATAAGATTTATAAATTGGATGATGAGAAAAGAAAAATGAACAAACAACCACATGACTATCTATCCAGTCTTGCATATCATAGAGGAAGTGCAAAGAAACACTTTTTATTCTACTAACTATGAATGATAATGTAGAACTACACCTAAAACATGAAAGGAATGACTATATAACCATTTTCAATCCAAGAAAATTGAATTCAGACTTTAGAATCTAATAAATGAAACTCTTTTTTATTTTAGATGTATAACAATATCATTTTATCTCTATCATTATAGTCAAGTTGTAGAAAAATAAAAATAAAACTTCTATTGCTCCTCCCTATTACAATCACTACCCATAAAAATGTATTCTCTCACTCCTTATAGCTACAAAATTGTTAGTGGCAACAAAGCCCCCCATTATGACTTTTTTTTTTATGCTGATAGAAATCTGTGGTTACAAGTTGTATTAAAACTATAACAATATATACACCAATATATGCACATGAATCACATGTTGGAGTTTCCTTGCTATACATCTCATTATCCACCACCATTTTCTAGCCTTGGATCTTGGACTTCCAAGCAACTTATAACATCACATTTGCTTTGTATTTTATGCATAAAAAAATGACCTTTCGAACTCTAAACTTTAACTTGAACTAACCTTATTTTGAACTTTGAAGTTGAACTTGAACTTGAACTAACTCGAAGGTTCAACTTCAACTTCAACCTACGCACTCCAAAGACTTTAAAATTTGACATTAAGGGTGAAGAAAAATACATGTGTAACACTTAGCAATCTAAAGATTCGAGAATCATGATCTCTAAATTGACTTTACCCTCACCTGTTACAAGCATTCTATCCAATAGTCCATATGCAAAAATTGATCTTAAATTGTACAATTGATTGAGTTTCCATGATAGAAATTAGACTTGAGTAGGCACCAACAAGCTCAACATCATTATTAGAGTCACCTCTCCTTACACCCTCCAAGCTCAGAACATCAGCATTGGTTTAGTATTTGCATGATCTTTCATTCCATTCAATTATTGCAATGGTATCAGGCCAATTTTAAGGTTCAACCCTTAGTCACACACATGAGATGTGTTGTTTATGCCTGCATATAGATAATTTTAAGGAGCTCCCAAGTAATAGCAACATTTCTTCGACTTTGTTGACATCGACAACTTCTACTAATGCAAAGAATAGGTTCAAATCGATGCCTATCCTTAACTTAGATATTCTTCCATACAATTTGATTCAAGTTGGATTATGAATATTTAGAGATGATGGAGCATATCACTTGAATGACAAGTAAAACTTCAAGCCTTGAATTTGAACATGGAACCCAATCCATACATTTGAGTTAGCTGGCTGGTTGCAATTTTATGTATTGAATTTGTGTCTTCAAGACTCACAACCAATGAAATTACATTTTTGAATGTCTAAACTTATAAAACTTGAATCATTGAACCTAAATTTTTGAGCCTTGATTCTGCAAACTCAAACTTGAATTTGAACTCAAACTTGAAGTTGAACTTAGACTTGAAGTTATGAACTTGATGGTTCAATTTCAGCATACCCCCACAACACTATCTTCTTCACAAGTCACAATTTATACATCATCATTAGAAATTAAAACCAACCAAAATTTTCTCTATGGATCTGACTTGGAAGTGTAGAATGTGAGTGCTAATAGCATGGTAACAACTAGCTCTAACTAGGGATGTGGGTCATGAGGGACACAAAGAATCCAACAATCTTTGGTAAACGACTAGTGCCTTATCCATTGGGAAAATAGGGTCTACAAAACAAATAAAACTAGGAGATAATTTCAAAGAGGGGAAAGTAGGGAAACATGCCTAAACAACTAATATACAAGAAAACCAAAACTACCAAGAAAACTACACCTAGCCACAACAAAAACTTTATATACAAAGAATAGGGCAAGCAGCCCATACTCAGAAGAATGTACTTGGCTACTCATGGAAAACCATTAATTGGTTGAGAGAAATATATGTTGGTATGAAAAAGTGGCTAGAAAATGAGATGCACCACTCCAAGCAACCATTGAGTAGCAGATAAAAGCATAGATTCAAATATCATGTTTTGGAGCAACCTTTGAATCACTATGTTGGTTCGAAATAACCACTTAGATCCAAAGAAATCTAATTGTAGCATTCTAACATGATTTTTAATGAGGTGATTTGTATCCCACACACCTTTATGACCAACCTTATAAAACTCAAATTTACGCTTTGCACATAAACTCCTCATGAAAAAGAAAGGATTCCCAATAGTCTACACCTTAGTATTTTCAAGGCCCTTTCATGTTTTATGCTAGGGAAACTTTTCACTAATCTCCATGTAACCAAAATGGAAGCATTGATAATCAGCATGCAACAAATTTTCTATTTTAGCATAACCACCCTTATGTGTTTCTTGATCAGAGAGTCGACTGAATATATATATCAAAAGTATCAAATCTAAAAGATTATAATTCTGAAAAGAAAACACCTTATAGTAAGCTCTTACTTGTTCTAACATCAACAATGCCCTTCAGAGGGTCTTCTTGCTCCTGTGGTAATTCAAGATCTAATCCTCCTCCTTGAGAGGTATAATGAAGATGATAGATTTCATTTTCCCTCTATGTATCAAGATAATAGCTACCTTGTTGTTCATGTTGATTTATCACATTTTCCCAATTATCACTAATGGATGGGACAACATTAGGTATTACAAAAGAAAAAAATTTGAGTTCTTGCAAGGGCACAGCTAGTGATGAAATTTCATGCAGTTGATTACCACCAATTTTCCCCTCAGTGAAAAACCTAGCAAACCAAGTCATCATATCAGATGATTGAGGACAATGTTGATCATTATTTTCAGCATGCAAACCGAATTCTTTTTTCATATCCAAAGAATCATTTTCAGTGGGTGTGGCTTCATGATCGTCTTCATCATTGTACTCAACATGTAGATGATATGCTCTAGCCATATCAAAGTGGTTGCTTTCAATTATAGGAGGTACTCAAAGATTTTCTTCTCAGAAAATCATCAAATTTTGGCAAGAAGAGACAAGAGGTGCTGATTTTATTTTCCTTTTTCACAATGAGCTTCTTCTTAGAAGGCTCAACCTTTAGATAATGTGGTTTTCCACCAAAGGTAGTCTTTTATTTGAAGATTCCTTATAGATTTTAGGCCATTAAGAATCAAGTCATCAACCAACTTGATTGCCTCCTTTTGAGCATCTGCCAAACTTTGCATTGCAAGATGCCTTAACCCAAACTAAACTTCAATTTCTATTATAGTAGTAAATATGCCTAGTTGATTGATTTCATTAGGTTGATCATGGGCTATAGGGATTTTAACAACACTCTATTTGAATTCATCAACAAAATTCCTTACAGATTCATCCTTTTTCATCTGAGTTTGGAAAAGATCCATCAACAATTGATAGGCATCAATTGTGAGTTGAAACTTCTCAAGGAATTTTTTCTTAAGATTATCCCAAGCGGTGATACATCCAGTTGGTAAATTCTAAAACCATTCAACAACATTTCCCACAAGACTTTGAACAAACAACCTAATGGATACATTTTCTTCCTGCACATCAAGAACACCACATGCAATAATGACTGCTTTGATTTGGTCATTTTGATCCTAAGTTTTGCCTCTAGAAAAGTTGGAAAGGTATTACCATGATCTTTTAGGTATGGTTGAATACTAGACCAAGGCAAATGGTCGAATCTAAGATCCCAATGGCTAAGTGGAAACCATAGCCATAATACACACTGAACTTCTTTAACTGAATCTGAATAGAGTCACCAACCTCTATCCTCAAGGAGGTATCTTAAAATATCCAAGAAAATAAAGCACTAGAACTTTTCTTTTTTCTCCCCAGTAGAGATGCCAAAAATTAGTTAGTAAATAGATTTGTCCTTCCCAAATTAAATACAAAGAATGACTCAAAATGCCAAATAGAAGAAAAACTACCAGTAATAGTTGGAAGTACTATCATGAGTTTGATGGCTTTCCTCTAAATTGAGAGGTATAGCTCCCTCTTAGAAAGATATTCAAAGAATTGAAATGGTTGGTTATGTCTTTTACCATAAGACACAAAGGCTTTCTAGCATTTATCCGTCATTATGGGAGAAATGTGATTATAAGATTTATAAACTGGACAATGAGGAAAGAAAAATGAACAAACAACCACATGACCATCTGTCCAGTCTTTCATATCACAAGAGAAGTGCAAATAACATTTTTTATTCTACTAACTATGAATGATAATGCAAAACTACACCTAAAACATGAAAGAAATGACTATATAACCATTTTCAATCCAAGAAAATCATATTTAGACTTTAGAATTTGGTATATGAAACTCTCTTTTATTTCAAATGCATAACAAAATAATAGCAATATCATTTTATCTCTATCATTACAGTCAGGTTGCAAGAAAAATAAAAATAAAACTTCTATTCCTCCTCCCTATACAATCACTACCCATAAAAATCTATTCTCACACTCCCTATAGTTGTAAAACTTTTAGTGAAGAGAAGAACCCCCATTATGACTATTCTTTTTAATGCTAATAGAAATCTATGGTTACAGGCTATATTAAAACTATAACAATATATACACCAATACCTACACATGAATCACGCATTGGAGTTTCCTTGTTGTGCATCTCATTATCCACCACCATCTTCTGGCCTTGGATCTTGGACTTTTGAGCAACTTATAACATCACATTTTATTTGTATTTTATGCATAGAAAAATGACCTTTCAAACTCTGAACTTGAACTTGAATTGACCTAATTTTGAACTTTGAACTTGAACTAACTAGAAGGTTCAACTTCAACTTCAACCTAGGAAATCCCAAGACTTAAAAATTTTACATTAAGGGTAAAGAAAAATACAAGTGTAACACTTAGCAATCTGACTATTTAGGAATCATGATCTCTAAAATGACTTTACACTCAACTGTCACAAGTGTTCTATTCAACAATTAATATGCAAAAACTAATCTTCAACCATGCAATTGATTGGGTTTCCATGATGAAAATCAAACTTGAGTGGGTGCCATCAAGCTCAACATCTTTATTAGAGTCACCTCTTTGTATACTCTTCAAGCTCAAAGCACCAACATTCGTTTATTATTTGCATGATCTTTCATTCCATTCAATTATTGCAATGATATCAAACCAATTTGAAGGTTCAACCCTTAGTCACACACATGAGATGTGTTGCTTATGCCTACATATAGATAATTTTAAGGAACTCTCGAGTAATAGCAACATGACTTTGGCTTTGTTCAAATCAACAACTTCTACTAATGCAAAGAATAGGTTTAGATCAATTCCTATCCTTAACTTGGATATTCTTCCATAAAATTTGATTCAAGTTGGATTGTGACTATTTAGAGATGATGGAGCATATCACTTCAATGACAACTAAAACATCAAGGCTTGAATTTAAACATGGAACCCAATCCATACATTTTAGTGGGCTAGCTAATTGCAATTTTATGTATTGAATTTGTGCCTTTAGAACTCACAACCAATGAAATTACGTTTTTCAATGTCTGAACTTATAAAACTTGAATCACTAAACCTTATACTTGGACCTTGATTCTGCAAACTTGAACTTGAAGTTGAACTCAAACTTGAATTTGAACTCAAACTTGAAGTTATGAACTTGATGGTTCAATTTCAACATACCCCCACCACACTATCTTCTTCATAAGTCACAATTTATAAATCATCATTAGCAATTAAAACTAAGAAAAATTTCCTCTACAGAGCTAACTTGGAAGTTTAGAATGTGGGTGCCAATAGCATAGTAACATGTCATGATCACACATCCTCCATAATTCATGATGATAAATCTATAGAAGAAGAACTCACTATCATATCTAAAATGTTAACATCTTCAACTTCTGATGGACTTGCATCTTGTGTTCCAAGTAATGGAGATCATATTAAAAATAAAAATAAAAAGGCATCTCTAGATGTTGGTCTCCCTTCCATCCCTTCTAAGTCCAAAATCCTTCCATTGCCACCCCAAAATTCCCATCCCTCTTATTTCACCTCTATTTTGGGTCCTTATCCTACTACTTCTTTCAATCCCTCCATCTTGGGACCGTATATCCCTTATCTAAATCCTCCATCCTTTCCATCCATTTTGGATCCTTATATACCCAATCCAAATCCTCTATCTCCTCCAACTATTTTGGGACCTACCCCTACCTCACTCCCATTTGTTTTAGGTAGCTATTCTTCATTCCCTCCATCCATTTTGGGAGACTATATCCCTCCATATCATGTCTTACAATCCATAACCCCATCCCCTCAAATCTACAAGCTAGATCATCAAAGGCACTCATCCTTGAATCCCTTTTAATCATCAACATTTATCATTCCATCCACCATCCCTCCATATCCCCCATGCTCGTGTTCCCATACTCTGGCTAAAAGAAGTGAATTGGATGCCAAAATTAAAAAGCATGAATCCAAAAATCCATAAAAATCCAAGAATCCCCATGTCCCATCAAAAGAAAAAATCAAACAACCACAAAGGCCCAAGATGAAAAGGTTCATGTGGATACTCAAGATGCCCATAAAATAAATGCATCTCAAACAAAAATTTGAATTAGCATCCATCCCTGCTACTCAAAGAGCCTCGTCCATCCATACTTTCTCCAAATCTTCATGTCCACATCCTCCATCCCCACAATTGACTTCTTATCCTACATTTCTAGCCCTCCATCTTCCAACTTTCCTTTTGGTCCTTATATTTCTCTTGCTTCATTTCCAACTTAATCTTCTCCAAACCCATCTTTCCCACTACTTCATCACCTTTCAAAGTGTGTGCCAATGATGACTTTTCTGAATTCCCCCCTCCATTTTCCAAAAGTCTTATATCTTCCCATCCATTATCTTCTAACTCCCACACATCCTATCAACATCTATGAGAAAATCCATCAAAAAAAGAAAAAGAAAAAGAAAAGTGTCTAATGGCAAAAACTTGGCAATTCAAGCACCTTGGACAAGTACAATGATGAAAACCTGGCGAACAAGAACCATGCATAATCCCCCCATCCAAATGATCTATACACACTTGGGGACACTTTCCAACACCCACCATATCCATCTCATCCCACCATATCAACCTCAAACCTTATCCATCTCCCCTCCTTCATCCTTTGGATCTTGATAAAAATTAAAAGCCACCACCATATGGATGCTTCTGGTCATCTTCTTGACATCCATTTCCCTATCAGCTCACATCCACCTATCATTTATCCATTTCTTCTTTCATCCATATGATCCCTCTATCAACCTCATCTGCCGATCACCATTACCCTCGCTCATTCATCTTTCCCATCCCAGCTTCCATCTACCTCCCCATCCTCTTGTCATCCAATCTTCCATCCTATCACACCCCTCATAAATACCTCCTCACACATGAAATATAATAACTGGGTGCACTATATTCCTTTGATATTGTGTCATTTTCATCTTTCCATCTCCCCCTTTTAGTCCCTTTTCCATCTAGTTATCCCTAAAACCATTCATCTCCTAATCCCTATCTTTTTGCATTCATCTCCCAAATCCTTCTATCCACCATTCCTATTTTCCTCTATTCTTGCATCTCCCAACACCTCCATCTTTCCATCAGCTGGTACATCCCTTGTCATCAGTCTTTAGCTCCCTACTATCACCTCAATTTGAGATTTTCATCTACTGCCAACTCATTTTAAGATTTCATCCTGCTATCACCTCATCTTGAGTTTTTCATCCACTATCACCTCATCCTAAGCTTTCCATCCCCTATCACCTCATCCTAAGCTTTCATCTTGCTATCACCTCATCCTGAGCTTTCCATCTGCTATCACCTCATCTTGAGATTTTATACATCAATCCTTATAAATATCATGGTTAGTCAATTGTACATCTTGTGCAATCAATCCTTAGCTTAGTACCATTGTGTATATCTCAATTTTTTGTGTCATTTCATGTTTGATCAAAGTCTGCAATTTTCCCAACTATACATTTTAGAAAGTCCTCATGCGAGATCCTTTGCCATCAAAGTGTTTTCCTAAAAGTTTCAATTTTTCTCAATCACATCACCCCTCTAGATACCACTGATAGATCCTTGTAGGATATAGCTTTCCTCTTGTCTGATCTTGGTCTGTATGTCTCCCATCCTATCGATCTCTTTAGAAAAAGATTACTTTCTATTGATTTACTCTTGATATTGAATTTCAATTTTGGTTCTTGATTATCTTTTCCAAGAAATTTGGTTATTCCCTCCTCAAAATCACCACAATTATTCATATCATGGTGTGTTGTGAATGGGGCAATTTGAGAGCAAGGTCTTGATCAGGTCTTTTTCTTTATTTTCTACTTCTGAGTCATTCAGATGTGACCCTTACATATTCAAAACATATGAGCACTTGTGGTTACATGGTGCACTTGGGGAATATCATTTTCTTGTGGGTTACCCAATGTTGTTTCCACTCTGATTCCTTTGGGATTCACGTGTGATGTTGGGGAAATCATTGTGTGTTTATTTTGTGTTAGTCCTATGTAATATTTGTAAAAAGGCCTTGATATTCTTTGTAACCTTGGCATATCTTCAATATTCCTATATCAAATGTAGTGCTCAACTTATGGAGTTTCTCCCTTTAAGGAGTACCCTCATGCTCAAACTTCAATGGATTCCATCTCCCTCCATTCCACTAAAACACTAGCCACTTTTCAGAATTCTAGCAATATCCAATCACAAATCCTATCCAAGCATCCAATCAAATCAATCCTACCAATCATGATTTAGCAACTTTATCAGTCCTAGAAGTATATAAAGTTTCCACCACCTCCTTCATCCCACCTTGGTTTAGTTTAAGCAGAAAATCCCCTCCTCCCCCCTGATTGCTTCTTCTTGCACATGGTTCCCCCTTGTCTGATTATCCCATAGTGAGAGTCTGAGTCCCTGTCCACCCTTTCTAAGTCAATCTATGTCCTCCTGCTTGTGACAAATTCTTATACTTTTTAAGAAGCTGACATGCCTCATCTTCTCTCCCCATCACCTTCTTGAGGGGGCATCACATAGTTTATTCTCTCCTCTTTCTTTTCAAGACTGGGGAAACCTTGTTGCTAAAAAAATCTTCTTCATGTCATTTATCTTTAAACTTCTTTGAAATAGTTTTGTCTCAACACTATGTCAAAGAGGGACAAAATGTAGACACCTAAATTTGATTACATCATTTACGTAATCCTATTTACTCATTTCCTAAGACATTATTGATTAAGTATTTAATATTTAATTAATTTATTATCATCCCCAATTTAATTATTTTATTTAATTAACTATAGTTGAATTGATATATTTAAATGACAACCAATAGTATAATTATCAATTAAATCCTTATTCTCCTTTCAAATAAATATCATTTATTTAAAAATCCTCCACATGCTTAACCTTTTCTAAACCTCACTTAAGATTAATCTAATCTTAACCTTTACCCATCCTCTATTAAATTTAATAAATAATTCCTTAAAATTAGTTATTCCCCCTTTATTCATCTAGCCCTCAAAATGAATTTTTAATTCATTTATCCTTACATGTCTCCCACTCCTCCATGTCTCCCACTCATCTCATTGATTATCTCTTCCACTCAAGTCTAACTTCCACTCATCCCATTGACTATTCCTCTACTATGACATGTCCCCTATCAATCCATGTGCCTCTTCTCCTTGCATCCTAGCTAATGATCAGCTTTGTATCTCAAACATCCATCAAACCCATCCTTGGCCTATAAATTGAACCCTTCATTCTTAACTAAATCATCCACATATTTAATAATTTTATAATGCTATTTTGAGAGCCTAAAAAATACCAAAATACCATCATAATGGAAAAATCCATCCACAAATCCACTTTTATTCATATCCTCCATTGAAGATTGGCCAATGTCATTGAGCATACATCTCCATCAAAGGACACATCTACACAATCAAGGAAGTTTGGGGTGATCTGCTTTTTGGTTTGCACTCTCTTTTACCCTCTTGTCTAATCTCATATGTGAATATGGTTTAAGTTTGTGAATATTTGCATTTATGTTAATGTTCTTTGCACACTAAATCTTTGTGTTCTATGCCATCAACTTCATTCTTGGAAAAAGTCTTCAATACTTTCTTTAATGTAGAGATTATCATTCAAATTGCACTATTAGTTCCTTTCTTCCTTGCAAGGATTGAGAGAGATGCTCCTTTTCTTTCTTGAGTTGATCCATGGCCAATTATAGATCCAACTTCTCATTCTTGATAGCCTTTTCTAGCATGTATACCTCCATTTCCTCTAATCTTTTCTCAAGCTATCAAACTTTTGATGTGAGAACTAGGAGCTCCAATTCCAATTGTTGGAAATATAAGGTAGGCTAGGTTACTACGAGGGGAGGGGTGAATTAGGAACCAATAAAAATTTAATCTTATTTCACCAATTATTTCTTCATATATTATGCTGATCTAGTTTCATGCATGAAAGAACGAAAGCAATAAAACATTCATAACACTTTGATACAAGATATGGTGACCTAGGAACCTTCCAAATAGAAAGGGAAACTAGGGTGGGGATAGTACACACAAGCTTTAGTACTAAAGTATAAAGTTGGCTTGTTAACACTTATAATTGATCACTTTTTATGATCTACACTATTAGGAGCAATAAGGACTATTAGTCCACCTTGTGAAAGGATTTTTCAAACATACAATGAAGTATGCACTATGTTAGGAGATTTATCAAAAGACTATTAAGTCTACCTTGTTAGAGGATTTGATTGATCCACCTATTAGGATGAATCAATGGTTGATCTCTAATTTGTAACTTTTATTTTCTAGTTGAGATTCCTTGAATTACAATGATCAACTTACTATGATAGATAAGTCTTTGCTATACCATATACTACTCCTAGCCTTCTTCAATTTTCTCTCATCTACTTCTTAATACTTCTTATTATTTCTTATTCATTTTTTTATTCATATTCTAATTGGATATGATGTAATACATATATACCTATCCAATTGAATATCTTTTGGATTCGGCTACAATATCAAATTTACCATATTACACAAAGTCGGCCCAACTATTGTAACTCAAGTTCTAATGACAACTTAGTGATGTTCTGACACTTAGAAAACACTAGCAACACTTAGGAAGCTCTAGCATTTGGTTGAAATTGAAGCTCAGTCCATACTAATCACTTCAAGTAGTAGTAACTTGATCAATACTGTGTGACTTAGTGAACACTGAGAAACATGGTAGATACCAAATCACTTAGTAGACACTCCATAGCTCAGTCAACACTAGATTCACTTTATTAACATTGAAAGATTAGTAGACATTGATATGCTTTGCTATTACAAAGTTTGGCTAACATTATAATCTTCTTCACTTCTACTAAAAATCTTGGTATCCATTTCTATGCTCGGTTTACACTGTACATTTCCTCTAAAGCTCAGTAAATACTCTAGAACTTGGTGAGCACTATAGTCTGTCTTAGATGTTCAGTAGATGTTGTGAAGCTCAGTAGCAATAAAACCATCTAACTAAGTGTTAAGTCAGTAATAAATAAATGATTTGACCATAATTTCAATAGGATTAGATGATCATGATGATGAGTTTGTATGTGTTTCTATGAAAGATAATTCTGATGAAAATGAGGTAATTACATTAGTATCTTATGTGACTAAAAGTGATCAATGGATCATTGAAAATGGATTTTCTCATCACATGATTAGTGACAAAAGTAAGCTTCAAACCCTTGGGCATTATAATGGAAATAGTGTTAAATTTGGTAATGATGCACCTTGTATAATAAAAGGTAAAGGATCAATAAGATTGACAGACTAGATCATGTGTGAAAATGTTCATTGTGTGGAAGGACTTAACTATAATCTATTTAGTGTGTCACAATTGAATAGTTTAGGATGGAAAGTTGAATTTGAACATAAGAAGGCCAAGGTCTATGATACTAATGATGAACTCATTGAAAGTGGTGATTATACTAGAGGTACTCTATTTTATCTTGACATGAGTGAAGAAATTTGTTTTGTTGTACAATTTTATGATGTGTTGCTATGGAACAACAAGTTATGTCATGAAAATTTTGACAATCCGATTAGTTTCAGTAAGATGAAAAGAGTCAAAGGTTTGCCAAAATTGAAGAAACTTGATAATGTGATTTGCAAACAATGTCAATTAGGAAAGATGACAAAATTTTGTTTTAAGATTAAGACTCATACTTCAAATGAAATTTTGGAATTAGTTCATACTGATCTATGTGGACCAATTGATGTACAAAGCTACAAAGGTGACAAGTATTTCATTCTATTTGTTGATGATTATTCTAGAATGATGGCAATGATATTTTTAAGAGAAAAAACTAATGTTTTTCAAGTGTTTAAGTGGTATTTGGGAAGAGTTGAAAAGGAAACAGGTAAACACTTTAAATTTATGAGATTTGACAAAGGTGGAGAGTTTACATCAAATGAATTCACCAATTTTTGCAATGACAGAGGAATCAAGAGACAAACATCTGTAGTGAGGACCCCTTTGCAAAATGGGATTGTTGAAAGGAGAAATGGGTTAGTGATGGATTTTACTAGAACACTGATGATGAAGAAGAATGTTGCTTTTAAATATTGGAGACAAGTTGTCAGTACAACTATATATACCTTGAATAGAGTACAAGTCAAGGAAGGTACAAATTTCACACATTTTGAATTATGGTATGGATACGCATCCAATGTTAAATACTTTAAGGTATTTGGAAGCAAGGCTTACATTATAAAGGGCAACATAAAAGGTAAACTTGATGCAAAAAGTCATGAAGGTATATTCCTAGGATATTCCAAAAGAAGTAAAGCTTATTAGTGTTTAAATACTAATACTAACAAAGTTGTGGAAAGTGAAAATGTAAAGATTGATGAATATAAAGAGGTACTTGATGTGAAGATGAACCAAAGGAGGAATTTGAGAATTACATAACCTTTATGTGCTACTATGAAGGTATGTGTATGATGAAACTGGGAGCCAAGTTGCTAATTAGCAAGAATTGATGATTGTCAAGTCACATATAATGGATGTCGAGTTGCATTTAGAAGTCATGTTACATTCAGAAGCTAGGTTAAATTCTAATGTTGAGGTCAATTTACAAAAAAGGAATGTCAAGTTACCTAATAGAGAAGCACACAATGAACCTAAGATAGAACTTCATGAATGGCCAATTGTTGAAGAAAGAAGAATAGAGCCAAGACTATCAAAATATGTCAGAAGACATCATCCTACTGAACAAATCATATGAGGAAAAGAAGATGGACCAATGAAAAGGAATAGATTGAGAAATGAAATATGTTTGTTAAGCATACATGAACCTAGAACAATGAAAGATGCACTAGACAATGAAGACTTAATTCAAGCCATGATTCAAGAAATTGATCAAATTGAGAAAAGAAAAACCTAGACACTAGTACCCAAACCAGAGGACAATAATGTTATTAGAACCAAGTGGGTATACAGAAACAAGTTAGATGAGAATGGTGAAGTAACAAGGAATAAGGAAAGATTAGACTATAAAGGATATGAACAAGAAGAGAGAATTGATTATGGGGAGACATTTGCCTCAGTTGCAAGATTAGGAGTAAGAACCCTACTTGCTTACTTTACTTACAAAGGATTCAAAGTTTATCAAATGGATGTCAAGTCAACATTTTTGAATGATATACTGGAAGAAGAGGTTTACATTGAACAACCTGAAGGATTTTTTGATCCACAAAAACAAAACATGGTGTGTAGATTACACAAAGTTTTATATGGTTTAAAGAAAGCTCCTAGAGCATGGTATGTAAGAGTGCACAAATATCTTGTGAAGATTGGTTTTGAGAAGACTGATAACAACAAAAACTTATATTTGAAGACAAAAGGAGGTAAAGGAATTTTACTAGCTAAAATATTTTTTGATGATATCATATTCAAAAGATAAAATGCCTTATGCAAGACATTTTCAAATGAAATGATAAAAGAATTTTAGGGGTAAAAGTACAAAGTTGTGTCACCTTTTAGGCTAACTTTTCAAAATGACTGGATTTGAGTATTTCTACCTAAAAAATATTTTTTTTCAAACATATGATCTTAATAAATTTATTCTATCTCAGTTGTATATGGTCCTACACTTTTTCAATTGGAAATCTTTATTAAATGCACATTTTATACTAGTTAGTATCCAATTACTAAAGAAATACAATTATTTCATAAAATTTACATTTCAATAACTCTTACTATTTGTTATGATATTTTTTTAATAACATATAGACACCATTTTATAGAGCTCAAACTCAAGAATATTCTCATATAGAGTTCATAGTGTTTTAAATAAGATGTAGTATATTATAATTAAAAAATTCTACAAGTACGTATTTTAACACTCGAAAAGATGTTGATTTTGAGAAATAAAAAATACTAAATCATATTAAAAAAATTGAAAATTATATGACATTCTAGAGGAGGGAGTCCTCTTCTAGAATCTATAATTTTTCTTTTGGTTAGAATAAATTTATTTTGAAAAATGTGGTGGAAGATGAAGACTATTGATTTGAATATGTTGAAATTTGAATCATTATAAAAGAGAAAATATAGGTCTAAAGCCAATTTTTATTTTTGATTTTTCTAGCTACATATGTTATCTATAATATAATCTAAATTCAAAGGGAAACAAGTTTATTTCCATGTAGTTTTGTGCCAAGAACTAGACCCCTAATTTCCAGTGTTTTTCAGAAACTAAAAGTTATCCTTAAAAAATAGGAAAATATATATTTTCTTATTCCAAATAATTATTAAAATTAATAATTTCCTAAACTTCATCCATTTCTACACATTTCATTCATTTACTTCATTTTCAAATTGTAAATAATAATACCAATTTTATGTCATTAAAGGTGAACAACTATAATTTTGTTAGCCTTTTCCTTTGTAAAA
Source organism: Cupressus sempervirens (assembly GCA_028749045.1). Classification (NCBI taxonomy): domain Eukaryota; kingdom Viridiplantae; phylum Streptophyta; class Pinopsida; order Cupressales; family Cupressaceae; genus Cupressus; species Cupressus sempervirens. The sequence goes on from CM053787.1 coordinate 745,242,478, forward strand.
GGGTGATAGAGGTTTGTGATTTTACCCTAAGATGTCTATGTTTGCAGATATAAAGTTCTTTATTGGATTACAAGTATATCAAGTGAAATATGGTATTTACATTACTTAATCCATGTATGTAAAGGAAATCTTGAGAACTTTTTGGGATGGAAGATTCAAGACTAGTTAGTACTCCTATGTTAACTATATATAAACTATCCAAAACTAATGATTCTATTGAGGTAAATTAAGCATTGTACATGTCTATGATTGGAAAATTGTAATATGTAGTTCATAGTAGACCTGATATTGCACTATTTGTTGGGATCATTGCAAGATTCTCTGCAAATCCTAAGGAGAATCACTTAATGGTTGTTACAAGGATTATGGAATAATTGAAACGGACATAAGAATATGGTTTATGCTACAAGAAGAATGACAAGTTTAAATTGAGATCCTATACAAATTTTGATTGGGTTGGAAACATTGATGGTAAGAAAAGCACAAGTGGTGGAGCATTTTTCTTAGGAAAAAGATTAGTCTCATGGACTAATAAGAAACAAAATTGTATTTCACAATCTACTTCTAAAGCTAAATATGTGTTTGTTGTAGTGAATTGTACAAATGTGATGTGGATTAAACATTTCCTCAAAGGAATGAAGGAGGAAATAATTGAACCTATTGTAATCTAAGTTATGAAAATACAAGTGTTATAAACATATATAAGAATCATGTGATGCACACAAAGAAAAAGCACACTGCAATCAAATACCATTATTTGAGAGAGTTGGTTCAAGACAAATAAGTGAGAATGGACTATGTGAATACAAAGGAATAAATAGATAATATATTCACAAAGGCTTTACCTAAGGATGTACATGAATATCTAAGACAGAAGCTAGGGGTGTTACCCCTATCTCAGGCTACTTAGAGAAGCAAAAGTAGTGCCCTACATCAACTTAGTTGAATGTCATATCTTATACCTTGATGTAGTGGATCTTACTTTAGAAGCTTCCTAAAGTAATGAAGGAGCTGAAATAGAAGATTTATAGTCACAAGCAAGGTGAAAGAGGGAGAATCTTATCATAGAACCTGAATTATTGATATCTACATAAAAGGTTGACAAGTCTTTGGCATTCTTGTCAAAAAGGGAGAATTTACTAGAGCCTAGAGAGAGTATTACTAGAAAAGAGGGAGATTTTTCTGAAAGTAAGTAAGATTTTATAAGAAGAAGAGAGATTGCAAAGCATATAGTTTCCTATACAGAGAAAGGACATATATTGATAGAGGGAGAGATTTCAATAAAAGATATTTAAGTTTCTTTTTGGTACTAGTTTTCCATCAATGCCAAAGAATGAGATTGTTGAAAAGAAGATTGTTGAATTATAGAAATGAGGAATATTTGAGAAACATATCATGGAACAATCAATATTTTGTCACAGATGTCAATCCTACTACTTGTTGGTAAGACAATTGCTTACTTTGGTTAGAATGATATCATTTGATTGATTAATGAAGAGGTTTTGAAAAGAAAGGATAACAAGAGTATCTAGAGAAAGTTTGATTTATATGGTGTCTAGAAGGAGTACAAAGACCAAATAAGATATTGATGATATAGTGTATTGTTTATCTACTTAAGGCTGAAATGAAAGGATACTCAAGAAAAGTCAAGAAGAAGAAGAAGAAGAGTAGAATGTGTCTACAAGATTTGACCGAGCAAATAGTGCAAGTCGAGCATTTAGTTCAAATCAAGTAGAAGATAGTGTACACTGAGAAATGTAGAAATTTAGTATATGCTGAGAAAGTTTAGTATTTGTTGAGCATCAGCAAATGGGTAGTAATGGCCAAGAAGAGACTGAGTTCATGCCGAGAAACCTACTATTGGCCAAGCATTAGAAGGTAGTTATTGCCAAGTGATAGCATAAAGAGCTCGATGAAATATTTGATGAATCTGAGCAGAAAAAGTTGATTTCTTGAATTGTGTGAAGCATTTTGAAGACAAGATTAATGAGCTAGTGGCACAAAATTCAAGACAAACCATTTTTAGGAAAATTTAATGAGGATTATAGGAGAAGTTTTTAGAATGAACAAAATAGAGAAAAAGGTTAGATTAAAAGAATCTAACCTAACCCTAAGATGGATGATTGTGATTAATCATAAAAAGATCAAATTTCTCTATATAAGGGGATACAAGGCTAGAATAAAATGTTAGTGAAGTGAAGTGAGATAGAGAAGAAGTTTGGAGGTATTGCTTCATATAGTAGCTAAAGGAATGGATCTGCAATTAGCATACTAAGAAAGAAGGCTTAAGCAGATGAAGGCTTGAAGAGTGAACAAGAAATTAGAGATGAAGGAGAATGAATGTCAAGCAGAATGTAGAGTTCAATTAGAGATCTATAGTCTCCAAGTGAGTTGTTTTGTTATCAAATCAAGTCTTACTATTATGCTCTAGCAATTATATTAGTTTAGATAAATCCTTTGGATTAAGGTTGACGTAACAGTCATGAGTAAATCCTTTAAAAAGGTGATGTTCTAATGGGATGTTCTAAAATTCTCTAACAAGGCTCACTTCTAATAGGGTGATTGAAATTCTTTAATCAAGGTCACATTTAATAGTGTGTGTTGTAACCTTTAATAGGGTTGGCTCCTCATAGGGCTCACTTCAGAAGAGTGAAAATTGGTAGGAGGTTACTCATGGTTTTTTTGGGTTTCCATATTAAATCCTTGTGTCAAATTATGTGATGTTTCATGTTTATATTTATGCAAAGTTCATTTGACCTACAATAGTAATATACAAAGGTTTAAGATAGTGGATGATCTAATCAATGCATGCATGTATATGAATATGTTAAGTACTAAAAAAAAATTATTTGTATATTTGGACCTTGGATAACAGATTCACCCCACCCCTCAGTTATTCTAAATATTCTAACAATTGGTATCACATTTAATAGTGTGTGTTGTAATCTTTAACAGGGTTGGCTCCTTATAGGGCTCACTCTAGAAGAGTGAAAATTGGTAGCATGTTGCTGGTGGTTTTTTCCAAATTGAGTTTCCACATTAAATCCTTATGTCAAATTGTGTGATGTTTCATGTTTACAATTCTACGAAGATCACTTGACTTAGGACAATAATATACAAAGGTTTAAGATATTGGATTATCTAATCAATGCATGCATGCATATGAATCTATTAAGTACTTAAAAGTTTTATTTGTACATTTGGACCTTGGATAAATGATTCCCTCCCCCCCACCCACCCCTTCCCTCCCCCCGTCTTAGTTATTCTAAATATTCCAAAATCACTACCTTGAGCAAGATATATTGCCCTAGATCTCCTTGGACACATTTCTAAGCCAAGTGCTTATGAACATAAACTTGCATGGTTTGGTAGTAATGATTTTTTCTATGGAATAATATGTCTCACAATTTCTAAGGATATTTTATATCATTTAAATCATATAGAGTGATTTTTCATTGCTTGGACCATCATGTGACAATTTTATGGAGGCATTGATTCTTTATGTAAAAGTGTTGATTCCTTGGATAACTATGCTTTCATGGGTGATACTAAGATTTCATTTTCCCCATATTATGTGGAAATATCTTTCTTGGATGATTAGTTTACTAATAAACCTAGTGATCCTATTATTTCTTTAGAGAATTTAATTTTCTTCATTGAAAGATTCCAATGATTCCTTGCAATAGGAACATTTGTTTCTTCCAAATTCAAGTCATTGGGATCAATTTATATTGGGTATATCTATTTTATTTTTCAAATCCCTCATTTTGATTCTAGATGACAAAATTTATTTTATACATATTCCTTTTGATGAATGTGGTTCTTCTTCAATTGTTGTGAGGGAACCTTCTGACACTCTTCTTTCTTCTCTAGATGGTCATTCTTTAGAGTTTGATATGAGTTTGGATACATTTGCACAAAATTTTGAGGAGATATATTTTCCTTCTAAGGTGAGAAATATTTCTTTATTATGTTCTACATTAGTTTCTAAAAATATTCTAGCTATTTCAGATCAATACAAAGACTATGGAGCAAGTTTCAGAGACATCATACATCTAGAGTTTCCTTCCTACATTTTCTTTTTAGGATTTGGTAGACATCATTCACAAATTTTTAGTTTCTTTCCTTCCTCAAGGGAATATGTTTTTTTAAGATCATATACCTCCTTCTGGACATAGTTTCAAATATCTAGCATTGATTGTGCACTGTGGAGGGATCTATCTTCTCTTCCATTTAACTTTCTAGAAGATCTTCTTTGGGTGCAAAAAATTGTAGTATAGTAGTATTATTGTTTCATTAAAATCTACTTTGAGAGGGGTATTTTGTTCCCAATAGGGTTCTCCTCTTTCCTCTTTTCTTTCATTAATTTTTATTTTCTCCTTTATTTAAATTAAGGGGTGTGTTATTGTTGAATTCTAACTCATTGTTTTATCGGTGCATAATTTTATATACATTGTTTTATGCTCTAGTTTGAAAAATGAGTCAGAATTAAATATAAAGTGAACATACTAAATCATCTTAGATATATGGCATTATCTCACATATTTGTGATTGTTCAAATTGTATGTTTCCATTGATGGTACACAAGTGTTAGTATTAACTGAGCAATGAAGAACTTGTAGTATTATCCAAAATATTCATTATTGACCGAGTAGTTGGGCAATGAAGGGCATTCAATGTTAACTAGGTAGTCGAGAAATGAAGGATATCTAGCTTCCAGTGTTAACTGAGTGGTTGAGCAATCAAAGGAATCCCAGTTTTAACCGAGTGTTCAAACTTAGTATTGATCAAGTGTTGGCAAAATACACTTGTCTAATAATTTACTGATTGAGGCCAACTATTTGGATGTTTAATTGGTATTTGAAATGATATTCAAGATGACTTGTGAAAGCTTATGATGTATAAGAAATGTCAAGTAGTGAAGATAATACATGAAAGTGGAATACATGGAATAAGATGGATATGTCAAAAGGAAAGGCGAAGCAGGAACATAATAAATATAAGCTACAAAAAACATTCTCATCAGTAAGGATCTAGAGGTCAAGCCAAAATAGAGATTTGAATCTACAAGGAAGTTGGTTCATAAATTAAGTCAAATTACTATTACCTTCTAACCATCGTTGCAGCCAAGAAATCCCTTAACAAAGTTGACTTAATAGTTAGATTGTAAATCCTTTAACAAGGTGACATTTCAAGATTGAAGTGTTTGAAGACCTCTAGCTTGGCCATTCCAAACATGGTAATCTAAATCCTCTAACAAGGTCATACTTATTAGTATGTTTTTTAATGTTTAACAAGGTTGGCTCTTAATATGGCTCACTTCAGAAGAGTGAAAATTATGATAACTAATTGCATGGTGGTTTTCCCTAATTGGGTTCACATTAAATCTTGGACTCATATGTGTTCATATTATTTTCTTTATGCTTTATGTTTCTACAACTAAGTTAGTAAAGGTTAAAATAGATTAATATTCATTAGATTTTTTTGTTAACCAAGTGACAACAATATCTTTGTTATAACCGAGCTAGACAATATTGCATTTATTAGTCAAAAGTTTGATTTGACATCTAGGGACAGGGAATTATTTTTGTGGTAAGTGATACACCTCTCCCCTCTCAATTACTCTCTTCATTTCTAGAAATTGGTATTAGAGCATTTGGTTCTTGTAGGAAAGCTTTCAAGGACCTAAGCTAAAGATCAGGATGTCATACAAAAGGGAGATTACCAAGCTTAATAGAGAAAAAATTTCAGCATGGTAGGAATTGATGAAGTTGCATGTAATTCCCCACCCAAAGATCCTTGGAACAAGGATAAATATAAGCCAATAAAAGTTGGGTTTAGAGTCCATATGAAAAAGTGGCTAGCATAATGGCACAAAACCCAAAACCCTCATCTTGAAAAATAGAGAAATATTCATTCCCACCCAACTGAGTAAAGCTAGCATACAGAAATAGAGGGAAACACTAGTTCTTAGCCTCCTAACAAACCACTACCAAAAATAGAAGTAGAAACACAACTGAAATAATAAAAAGGGAGAGCCCTACCTCACAGCCAAAAGAGCAAAAAATGGAAACATGAGACATAAAATAAAAAGCTTGCGGAAACTACCAAAAGTTGTAGCTATCCAAACTCTCCCTAAGATGGATCCAATGAGACCATCCTTGCAATGATCCCATGCCCATAGCTCCCACAAAAAACATAATAGTAATTCCTAATGAAGAGGATTTTGGGTTTTACTCTCAAACTTTCTAATTCAAAAGTGAGAAGTCTAGAATAAAATTCCTTTTTGGATACTTATTCACTTTTCAAGTGAATAATCAATTACAGTAAATAACTAGCCAACCTAGTAAAACCCTAAATTAACCCAAATGAAAATAGGCTATTCCAAGTCATTGGAATTCATCTATAGCAAAGCTGCCAAAAATTAAAATAAAATAAAATAAAGCCCAAAATTTCCAAAAATCATAGAATTTACTTAACAATCTTCACAATAATGTTAACCTCTGAATGCATAGACATGTTCATAGGTCTCGTCACATAATGTAAATAAGTTATAATTTAATAATCACCAAAAGGTTTAATTTAAATAATTAAATAAGGATATGTCGACCATATAGGGGCAACATTGGTAAAATATTAATAGTTGAATCACCAACTCCAAGTGTCACTACCAAGGATATAAATCCTACACACTAACATACATGATCAAGTGCAATTGCATATAATAACATAGCGGAAGTAATAAATGCATTAAATCAGCTAATATAATCATTTATTCAATTATACTAAAATAATCCATTTACATCACTCATGTTTGCATAAAGCATAACAACACAAGAATGAAGTAAATAACCATAGCATTAAATTTAACATATAAAGGTAAACATAGGGTATGTCCAAATACCAGATAACAAGGCATCATCATAAAACATATTGTTATCTCAAAAGAAAGCATCATCATGAAGATATGATCAATTGAACAACACAGTAATCTAACATGGAAATTAAGACAATAAGCATAATCAAAGGAATTGCAACAATAACATGAATCCAAACACCTCAAGGGTGTAAACCACTCGTGGTACCAATCACAATCACTTCAAAAGGAAGGATCAACAAGGTTGCACCCATCATGATGACTTACATAAATCAAATGGTAGACGCACTACACTACACCTATCAAGCATTGAAGATGTTGGTATGTTCTATTTGGAAAACAAATATGTGCCACCACTTAAACTTATGATTGTGGAACAGCTCAAAGAAGAAAATGATCACAATATAATGATGATTAATATAGCTTCCTCTCTCAACTATTTTGAATTTGATGAGATTAAAGATTGTCCTACTACATTTGAAATGTGGGAAAAAACAATAAAAAGTCTATGGAGGTGATAAAAATGTGCAAAGAGCCAAGGCATAACATTTAAGAGGCAAGTTTAATTGAATGAAAATGAAAGAAGGTGAAAAAATTGTCCAACATAGTAAAAGAATCAAAGAAAGTGTGAGTGCAATCAAAGTTGTAGGAGGAATAATAATTGATGAAAAAATGATCAAAAAGTACTAAGAACTCTTCTTCCTATTTATGCAATTAGAGTTTCAAAAATTCAAGAGATGAGATGCAATTCTAAAAATAATATAACCTTGGATGCACTTGTGTGAAGATTGACTGCTTTTAAATTGGATAGCTTTGATAACTATCCTCCTAATCTTAGTAACTTTGAATCTGCCTTCAAAGACAAACTAACTCTTCGCAAAAAAGGAGGAAACTCAAAAGGTAATGGGTTGATAGTGAAGAAGAAGAAGAAATAGATAAGGACCTTGAAGTCATTAAATCCCTACTTGCACAAAGAGTATCAAAAAGGAAAGGAAAATTTAGAGGTAAAATCCCATTGATTTGTTTCTCATGTAAAGAGGTTACTCATATTCCTACAAGATATCCAAACAAAGAAGATAAATATGAGGAAAGAAATAATAGGTTCAAATCCAAGAAAGACTTCAAGAACTACAAGGACTATAAAGACAAAGGTAAGAAATCTTGTTGCATTGCTAATGATGAACTGATAGTAATGGTAATGAAGAAGAAGAATTTTATATTGTTGCTAAGGATGAATCTGATAATGAGGAAAATGAAAATATGACACTTATTTCTCATGTTAGCAAAAATGATACATGGATTGTAGATAGTGGTTCTTCTCATCACATGACTAGTGAAAAAACTAAGTTTGAAACTTTAGAACACTGTGATAATGGAAGTGTTACATTTGGAAACAATGGACCATATTATGTAAAAAGTAAGGAATCATAGCATTAACTGAAGGAATCAAATGTGAAAATGTTGGCTGGGTTGAAGGTTTAAGACATAATCTATTCAATCTGGCACAACATAAAAATATAGGATACAAGGTAGAATTCATGAATGACAAAGCTAAACTATTGGATGGCAATGGAAACATAGTTGGGACTAGGAATTAGACTAAAGGTAATTTTTTTACCTAGATCTCAATAAAAGTACATGCTTGTTAGCTCAAATAGAGGAAAGTAGGCTATGACATAAAAGGATGTGCCATGTTAACTTTGATAACCTGATTACCATAAGAAAGAACAAAAGAGTAAGAGGCATACCAAATCTAAATAAACTTTAGATAGGCATATGCAAACAATGTCAAATTGGAAAGATGAGTAAAAGAAGATTTAAAAGTAAGTCTTTTAATTCTACATAAGTTTTGGAGCTAGTTCATACAGATTTTTGTGAACCAATAGGTATAGAAAGCTATTGTGGAGATACATATTTTATTCTATTTTTTGATGACTATTCTAGGATGATGATTGTAATGTTCTTAAATGATAAATTTGATTCTTTTCAAAAGTTCAAATGGTATTTGGCTATAGTTGAGAAAGAAATGGGGAAGAATCTGAAATGCATGAGATCATATAGAGGAGGTGAATTCATCTCAAATGAATTCAATGAATTCTACAATGAAACAGGAATCAAAAGATAGGTATCAATGTCTGGAACTCTAGAGAAAAATTATATAGTAGAAAGAAGGAATAGATCCATCATAGACAATGTAAGAACAATAATGACTAAGAAGAATATTGCACCAAAATATTGGAGAGAAGCAATTGGCACAATAGTTCATACACTTAACCTAGTTCAACTCAAGAAAGGTACAAACAAAATACCTTGTGAATTATGATATGAGTACAAAGCTAATGTTATTTATCTCAGAGTATTTGGAAGAAAATGTTTTATCTTGAAAGATGTAAGGAAAGGAAAACTTGATGCAAAAAGTGATGAAGGTATATTCCTAGGTTACTCTAATAAATGTAAGGCATACAAATGTTTGAATCTTGCTACTCATAAAGTCATAGAAAGTGCACATGTGAAGATTGATGAGTTTGTAGAAAGAAATGAAGAACATAACAGTAAGGAGCTTGAAGACTACATAAAGTTTGTTTACTATAAGGAGGAACATGAGACTTTACCACAAACAATTGAAGCTAAGAAATATCAAAGTGAACCTAGAAAATCACAGGTAGTGCAACCTGAGTTGTAGTCATAGACAAAGAAACTCGAGTCACAAATAGTGTAACCTGAGTTACAATTAGAGGAACCCAAATTACAACTAGGTCAGCTAGAAGATCCCCAAGAAAAAAAGGTAGAAGATCGTGGAGAACCAAGTGAACCAAGTTTAGAATCAAGAAAGAAAGATACTAGACTTGCAAAATATGTTAGAAGACATCATGCACCTGAACAAATAATTGGAGAAGAAACAGATGGCATACTGACAAGGAACAAATTAAAATATACATATTTTCTTGGTGAATTTGAACCTAGATCTCTAAAAGATGCTTTAGAAAATGAAGGTTGGATATAGGCAATGAATGAATAAATTGAGAAAATAGAAAAGAATAAAATTTGGTCTCTTGTATCGAGACCTAATTAAGGATAAGAATGTGATTGGTACAAAATGGATATTCAGAAATAAGTTGAATGAGAAAGGAGAAGTAACAAGAAACAAGGAAAGGCTAGTATGCAAAGGTTATGCACAAGATTAAGGTATTGACTATGGAGAAATATTTTCCCCTATTGCAAGACTTGAAGGAGTTAGAATACTTCTAGCATATGCTACACAAAAAGGATTCAAAGTATATCATAAGAATGTAAAATCAACTTTCTTAAATGGAATACTAGAAGCAAAAGTCTACATTGAGTAGCCTAAAGGTTTCATTGATCCAAGAAAAAGAGTCATGGTATGTAAACTTCACAAACCTCTATATGGACTGAAGTAAGCTCCTACAACATGGTATGAAAGGATGCACAAATATCTAATAAGAATTAGTTTTGAAAAGAAAAATGATAATAGTAATTTGTATATAAAGGAAAGATCACATGACAAGGTCTTGTTTGCAGAAATATTTGTGGATGATATCATATTTGGAGGACACGAAATGTTATGCAAATCATTTGCTGGAGAAATAAAGAAAGAATTTGAAATTTCTATGTTTGGAGAAATAAAATCCTTTGTTGGTCTACAAGTTCATCAAATGAAGGATTTCATATACATCACTCTTTCAAAGTACATCAAGGAAACATTGAAAGCATTTGGAATGGGAAATTCCAAACTAGTTGGAACACCTATGTATCTTGGACATAAACTTTCAGAAAATGATGATTAAATAGAGGTGAATCAGACTACCTATAGATCAATGATTGGGAAACTTTAGTATGTGGTACACACTAAACCTAATATTACATTGTCAGTTGGCATAGTTGCAATGTTTTCTAAAAATCCTAAAGAAAATCACAACATGACAATAAAAATAATTCCAAAGTACCTAAAAGGAACTAAAGAATATGGTTTATGGTATAAGAAAGGAGAAAATATTGAGTTAAGAACCTTTACTAATGAAAATTAGGTAGGAAGCATTAATGACATAAAAAGCACTAGTGGAGGAACATTCTTTCTTGGAAGGAGATTAGGGTGACTGCAAAAAGTTGGGTTGCAATTTTGCGGAAGTCAAATCCATGGAATTGTACTTCTCAAAAATGAGTACCCAATTTTGTTAGAATCAGGTACCCATTTCTAAATTCATGCTTCGGCCACCCGAGCCACGATTTAAAAATCGAGTTCCCAATTTTTAAAAAGCGGATCAGGTGCCCAAAGCACTTAAAAATTGAGCATCTGATTGCTTTACAAATTGGGTGCCCAATTTGCTAGAAATCGGGTACCCAATTTTCAAAAAAATTGAGTAGTCGATTTCAAAAAATCATGTATACCCAATTTTGGCATTTTTGAAGTCATTTTCATGACTTTGAAAATGGGAGCTCGATTAGAGAGAGATATGAGAGCCCAATTTTCAGCTCTACTGACCACCCCTTGTTGCTAGTCTTCAATATACTAGGTATTTTAATATGTTTTGTACTATTTTACTTAATTATTTTTAGTTTTACATTTTATATGTACATTAATTTACTATTTTTTTCAGTTTAAATATACATAAAATTGTAAATTTACATTGTTAATGAGTATTAAGTTTAGATTATTATATCTATTAATTTAAATATAGTTTCATAAATGTTCATTTAAAAATTTATTATTTTAGATTTTTTGAAATGTATTTAATTTATGTATTTATTACAATGTTGAATTATTATATTAGATGTAAATTCATTGTTTAAACATGTAATTACAAATAAATATAACCTCGACCTAGAACCATATAACCTCAACCTAAATTCATTATTTAAACTATAACCTCGACCTAACCATTTAGTTATGTACAATAAAACCCTAAACATATAACTAAGTACTTAATCACGTAACACCCTGTCAAGGGATCCAAACAAAAAACTTAGTATTTAATGATTTTACTTAAATTGTATTGTACTTTGTTTCATGGATCGAAAATGGATGATGTAAACTATTTTATAAATGTATATTCTTTCAGCCTTTCATACCCTATGACATATACAATGGATGATTGTGCATTCCAAATTAATTTTCCAAGTGGCATTCAGAACAAATGTATATTATTTGAATGGATTGAACTCAAGTAGTTATTCTTTCATGTGGATGTGTTATTTATTTTATTTTTAGTACTTATAACTATTTAAAAATGAAATGTAAATGTGCTCGTTAAGGAATGTAATCTCTTATGTTTTTTATAAATGTAAATTATTGTATGTATGTTATTGCTTGCTTAGTAAAAATTTTGATTAGTTCTTTGGATCCCTTCGTTGGGCTTCATTTAGGATTAACTATAATCAAAATTTTAATCAAAACTCTAATAATAACCCTTACTGTCATCCTAAACATAATCTTAATTTGCTAAATCCTGCACTAGGTAATATATAAAGAATTAAATAACTATCCTAAGAACCATGTACTAATTTTATAAATGTCAAACCATAATCATAACCTTATTTATGATAAACTAAATTATCCTAGAGGAGCATCATATCTACATCTACATGTCATACATGTGAATCTAAAAACATTTACATATCTAATTACATCATTTATTGCATAGGAAGGATTTAAATTTTTCATTATATTATCCATGCATATCATATCAAAAGAATCATATAGAGATATGTCATTTACTACATCCATCATAGATAATCAAGAAGTGTACTTAGGTAAATTTATATATAACACTATATTATAAGAAAAGTAAAACACCATATAGGAGCATCTCATGTATAAACTAAAAAAATTTACCATGACACATGTAATGAGATCAAATAATATTTGTAATAATTGCATATACTATCAATTTATGGGGGTGATATAATCAAAATATATCAAAAAATGAATGATATTGAAGCATTAAATATCTTAATATAACACTAAAATAAACTAACCCAGGTAACCCTAAACCAAATTGAATATCAAACTAGATCGAAAGCTAACCTTGGCCCTTAACTAATTAATATTATACTTATAAACCAAATTAAATTAAACCATGGACATAAACCTAATTATATATCCCAACTTAATAGTAGAAACCAAATTTAACCTTGAATCCTTTCCCCAACCATTAACCAAATTGAACCCTTACCCTAAAATTGAACCAAGTTAAACGTTGACCTTAGGACTAAACCAAATCACCCTAAACTTAAACCTAACTCAATAATATATTCAACACTTTAAAACAAAATCTAAACCTAACGTATTTCAATTAATGTTGGTATTTAATCTAAAAGCTCTAACTATAATTCTATATCTAAAACCAAATTTAGCACTTTAAAACTTAATTTAATTTATCAACTCTTGTCCTAATTGAAACCTAAGCATAAACCTAATCAAATAGAAAACTAGATTGAACCCTAATCCTAAAACTAATTAAACATTGATATCAAGGTCTCAAAATGATACATCATAAAAATGCTAGAAGAGAAGAAGGAATCAGGCATCTAATTAAATAACCTTCCCTCACCATCAAGAGGTGGAGGTGCAACATTAGTGCGAGTAGGAGGGACTACACCCTTGGATGGCTAAGAATATATCTAGAGAAGTGAATAACTTGTCTTTCCACTAAATTCCTAAACCTTTATATCCTAAGCGAGTATTCATATAATAGTAAGCCTCTCTAGAGTTATGATAAGTGGCCTCACTGTGTGTAATCCTTAGTTGAGAAGTTAGCTAGATGCAATCTTCCTATCATGATCAATTACCTTGCTAGCTTAGATGACCACCTATGTCTAGACTATCACCTGGTACTGTGCTACTCTCAATATTCTCTAGAATCCCCTAATGACATCTTCTTATGTGGGCTCTCCTTTGGCTTCTTGCTCCAGAGGCCCATGACAAAACATCAATAATTTAATATTAAAAAAATAATTTTAAAAAAGGGGCATTGATTCATTAATTAATCCTAACATAATTAATCAAATCAAGTTTTTAAATCCTATGGCTAGAACTATTAATTAAATGCATTAATTAAAATGATCAGTTATCCATATCATCACTAATGGAAAATGAAATTAATTCCCACCAATAAAGCTTAATCATGTATTGATCAATCAAGGATTCAACCTCCACCACTCATGGAGAATGAATCCAAGCGATTGAACTTCCAGAGATTTCTATAAATGTGCCATCAACTCAAGCTTTTGAGATATCTACATTTTTTGTAATAAGGTTATGCAAATCATTCTAGGTGATTTGCAAGTGCTTCTAAGTGAATTATGGGCCTTTTCAAGAGCTAATCCATATTACAAGATCATAATCTCATTACACTTTATAGCTTTCTAGCATCATGTAGGGTTTATTTAGTGTGACTTGAGTTCACATGATTACACACATTTTATGATTGCATGTGCCTAATTTACAAAATACTAAACCTTGACATTAACTTTTAAATTCTAATTATGTCAAGTCAAAACCCTTATCCTAAACCTTTATATCCTAAATTCTTAACCCTTAGACTAAGTAAGTTATCCTAAATGGTAAACCTTCAACCTAAAAAAATCATAAATGCTAAGCCCTTCTCCTAATTCTAAATAAAAATATTAAGCTTAAATGTTAAACCCTAATCTTTAACTTAACTATGATTTACATGTATAAGGTTAGGGTTTAACATTTAAGATTATGATCTAGTATTAGGATTTGTATCAAATTCTAGAATATAAATAGGATCTAAACTATTATAATTTAGATTTTATAAGTATATTTAGATTTATGATTAAGGTTTATAATTAAGATTTATGATTAAGGTTTATGATTACTTGGTTTATAATTAAGGTTTATATCTAGCAACTCATTAAAACACCTTAAGAAAAATGATGATTTATGAAGTTTAAGTACTTATGATTAGAATTAGGATTCTAATTAGAATTAGGATTATTATATGGTTAGGTATAGGGTTCATGTATTAGTTCATTAGGGCATGATCTAGACTTATAGTTTGCATTAAAAAGTGAATAATATTTAGGATTCAAACTATAATCATAAATAATTTAATCAAATCATAATTCTATCTCTAAGCTTTCATTCTAATTGTAACCTTAACCCTCATGCTAATGCCATCTATTATATATCCTTTAAACAATAGGACCATAATAAATATCCAAAACCTAAATGTAATTCTAACTAAAACCATAATCCTAGGTAAATTCCCTAACATTAAAGGACCATAATCATTATAATAATCTTAAGCTTAGCCATCATGAAAACCGTAAACATAAGAAAATTGTAAACCATAACCTTGCCATAATCTTAACTTTGTTTGATCTTGAGATGAACATATAATCCATAATGAGAATACAATCCCCTAGTGTCACAAAATAAGTGTACATGAAAGAAAAATTAGCTAGGTGGCTCATGTTTTAAGAAAAGAAACCTTGAACTAACCTAGATATAGTTTTTTGGACTATTATTTTATGATTAGACTTAAATTTAGTATTTAATGTTCAATTTGACTTAAGTGTTTAACTTTATTTATTTAATTGCTATGATTTTCATAAAGATATGCACATTTATATCTAGTTGATATTTTAGATTTAAATTTTATTAACTAGTAATTTTGTCATTTTTTATGTTGTTTATACATATATGCAAATTATATTTGATGGCCCCACCACCACCCCCTCTCCCTCCCACACCCCCACCTCTACCCCCTCCATCTCTACCTCCACCTCCACCACCCACCATAGATGAGCTCCATGAGAGCATGAGGCATAACCTTAATGACCTCATGTGTAATATAGAGGCTATTCAACGTGAGACCCACCCTCCTCCTCACCTACTATGTCTTGCAGATAGCATGCAAGGCGTGATTCACTCCATACATCATTTAGATTCTAACATTGATTCATTTAGATCATGGAGGGAAAGCATGTGTGCCTTCTATTCTGACAACTTATCATACTAACAAGTTCATAACCTCAATATAGGTAAAGGGAATTTTAAAAGTTATTTTTTAAGCCCTAAGATGGGTGAGGAAATTAATGAGAAAAAGTCTCACATTTCCATTAGGTGGTGTACACATCCACGTATAGTAGCACATTTTTGGGAGTGGTGGTGGATGGTATTTGACCATCCACCACACGCTAACCATGAGGTGCCCATGTACTTCCTTAGGAAGCTATGGGCTAAGTTTGAATTGGGTTTGAAACCCAATTATTTTGATATGAAAGCATTTTAGGGGGTTGGTGGAGGGATACCTAAGGATAGGCCTGGGGAAAATTTGAGTGATAGAATGAGAAACCATAGGCGAGCTTAGCCCCTTGTACCTCTTTCTACATGTGTTGTGCCTGCTCGTCACCATCATCAAGTAGTTCCATCTAATCTTACCCATTTGAGTGCCCTTTTGGGCAATTTAGTATAGCAATGGATGCAGGTGACACATGTTCCTCCACTTGGACATATTTGTACTAGCTATGGAGGCATATAAATAGGCCCCTAGAGCGATGCTGATGTAGCACATGATGACCATTATGTTGAAGGTGCTGATTTTGATGATGATGTATGTGTTGCCCATGGTGATGGTAGTGACGAGATAGATGTGTCATCATTTGTTGACCTCATGCAATAGGGAGCACTTGGAGAGAGTCAAGAGCAACAGGTAAAATTTTAATTTTAATTTAAATATAAAGTACACATAATTATTTACTTTCTACATACATGTGTAATTGTATTAACCATATTAATTTGTACTTTTGAAATAACAGAGGATGGATGATATTGTTCCTCCTAGGAGGCAGTATAGTCTTTTTTTGAGACCTACAGACGTTGATGTCCCTTATATGGTATACACTTTGAATTACACTATAAAAACATACATTCGAACTCGAATTTAATAACATGTGCTCATATGTTCTTTTTATCTAATTTTGTAGGGATTGTCCACAGCTACACAGTTTGATGTTAGTAAAGGTCCTACTCCAGTTACCACTGAGACACAACCTCAAATACATACAGTATGAACTTTTGAATAAAGACAAATAATTTGTACTATTTTTATGTATGTACATTGTTATTAACTTATAATCTGAATAATTTTGACTCACATGTACATATATATTTTATGTGTTTTGATTTTACGAATAGGAGCCATATCATACTCATTCATACAGGCCTCGATATAGTCTATTTTCCACTCCATCTTATGATCATCATGCTAGTATACATGTAGACACATTTGTGACATTGGCTACTACTCAGGTATGATATATATACATGTTAAATTTATAGTGTATAAAAAATGTAGTGTACAAATTATGTACTTTTTAGTTTGCATACTTTGTAATTATTCATGTATATATAATTTTGACTAAACATTTATGTATCCATAATTTTAGGACTATGTCACCATGAGTGTTGCTAAGAGCATAGGAATTAGCTAGATGGAGGTACCTACATTGTCCTTTGAGGTTAGTATTGTGGTTTATGTACATAATGTATAGTTCATTATGCTCTAAAATCAAATTTTAAAAATGCATGTATTGTAAATTACAGGGCCTCACCATTGTTTTATTTGGTAGTTTTCACAGTGCATTTCCTCCCATTACTGAGGAACACCCATCTCATGTGGTATTTATTTTATTATGTAGTGAACATTTAATTTATTTGCAAGCTAGATTTTGAAACCCATTTCAATTAAGCATGTACATGATGAGATGTGCCTCATGTTACACAGGGTGATCCATCTACCTCACAGGGTGTCCCACATGATGAGACGACTCATATTACACATGATGATCCATCTGAGTCCTCTTTGCAGGGAGTATAGAGGATATTCGATCAAATAGATTAGGTCTTTTTGGCACCTGTAGATTGTGTTTTTATGATGTATATAGTTTATGATGTATACACTTTGTGTTAGGACAGTTAAAACTATATCATATATGTATTTTTTAACTTCATAGATCATGTTATGATGTATGTTAGACCATGAACTATTTTCTTATGACTTCTTATCATGCTTGTGTATGTAGTATATATTATTACGTTTCATCACGTTTTAAGTTTTCAAACCATTTTCTTTATTTTGACATATTTTATTCATGAACATATGACACATTTTGTAAGTATATATGCTAGATGAACAATAATTTTAACTATTTATAGAGCATTCATACTAATATAAAAAAGATTATTGGATAAATATCACATCAAATTTATGCATTGAGATTCATACAAATAAAATTGACCTACTAGATTAAAAAATGTATGAATAACGTACCTAAAAATGTATCATAAGTGATCTTAATGTGTTGTTTGGTAATGCAAGACTCATTATTACCTAATAATACCTATTATGTGCTAGTAAACATATCAATACCTATCATAACCTATAACAGACATAATGACCTATTAGGACTCTTATGTCCCCTTAAGACACACATGTATAGATAATGTACCTAAAAATGTATCATAAGTGATCTTAATGTGTATTTTGGTAATGTAAGACTCATTATTACCTAACAATACCTATTATTTTCTAGTAAACATATAAATGCCTATAAGAACCTATAACAGACATAATGACCTATTAGGACTCTTATGTCCCCTTAAGCCACACATGTATGGATAATGTACCTAACAATGTATCATAAGTGATCTTAATGTGTTGTTTGGTAATGTAAGGCTCATTATTACATAATAATACCTATTATATCCTAATAATACATATTAAGACTTATTAGAACCTATAAAAATTATTATGACCTATTAAGACTCCTATGTCCCCTTAAGACACACATGTATGGATAACATACCTAACAATGTATCATAAGTGATCTTAATGTGTTGTTTGGTAATGTAAGACTCATTGATACCTAACAATACCTATTATGTGCTAGTAAACATATCAATACCTATCATAACCTACAACATACATAATGACCTATTAGGACTCCTATATCCCCTTAAGACACACATGTATAGATAACGTACCTAAAAATGTATCATAAGTGATCTTAATGTGTTGTTTGGAAATTTAAGACTCATTATTAACTAACAATACCTATTATGTGCTAGTAATTATATCAATACCTATTATAACCTATAACAAACATAATGAACTAGTAGAACTCCCTAGGTCCCCTTAACATATATAAGGATAAAAATACCTAAAAATGTATCATAAGAGGTCCTTATGTGTCATTTGGTAATGTAAGACTCATTATTACCTAATAAGGCATTTTCACCCTAATAAGATATATTAAGACCTATTATTTAACAAATAACACACATTATGACTTGGTAGGACTCCTTATCTCCCCTTAAGACTCATTAGGAACCCTTATAATCCATCAAAACCTCTTAGAAACCTCTTGGACTCTCTCACTCTCTTCATCCTTCCCTCCCTCTCACTTAACATGGTTAACATGGTTAAACATACATGTCAAGTATCAACATAACAATAACATATAATCAATACAATGAGTAATGATATTTAAATTATCATGTACAAGTGACTTGTTTTTAATATTACTATCAATAGTAATTTGAAACTTCAAACAAACATTAATTTAAACATGCTTCAATGTAAAAGTAATGGAAAAAATAGGAGGTCATTACTTAAATTGACAATTAATTTATAATTTATCAAGTGCATACCTTTAACTTTCAAATAAAAGTAAACTATCATTTTTAAATTAGTTTGTACAACATATTTCACAATATATGTAAGACAATGTCAATGATGTATTTATAGAAGTGAACTCAAAATATAAAATTCGTTCAACACATCTCTTCAAACGAGGTCTTGTAAAATAAAATTGTAAAACAAAAACACATGTTAATAAACACATAAATTAATATGAGGTATCTGAACTATGTAAATATATGTGTAATTTATATGTACTTACTATGTGAAATTGCACAAGATGTTGATGTTTGATCCACTTTAACATTTAAATTTGCATAAATTGTAACTGAGGCCTAAATAAGAGGTATATATAAGTTCTCTAAATTGGTATTGATAGCACGAGCATACATGTAATTAAATTATATAAGTACATATATATATATAAATAATACAATAAAGAAAAAACTTACATGTGTTTGATTTAATTGTAGTCATCCCACTGTACCATCTGCATCCTCTTTCTTTTGCAATGCATCTATGATTGTCTCGTGCTCGTCCATTGAAATTGTCCATAATACATTATTGGTGGGTCTCCCTTTGTATCTTTCTAATTTGATATTTGTTGCGACAACCAAATGAGAATAGTGTAAAATTTTCTTTTCAGTTTGGTAGTCTTCAAATTTTGGCAAACCATTTCTTCTTGTTAGGTATCTATGTAGCTAAGTGCCAGCTACAACGACAGACCCAATTGGATACTCAAAATCATCATCGTCTACTTGATGACATGTCAATTTTTTCTTAAGTTCCACACATCTAGCTAGCCAATACTTAGTCTGTCCATCGTTATCACTATATGCAATAAAAACATAAACATGTCATACAAGATAAGATAGAGTATAGAAAAAATTTAATCACATGAGTGTACATATGCAGATTATATAAATTGAAGCATAAGATCACAACAAAATCTAATTAAATTGTGCATACTAGGTTCTATGAGGTCTGAAATACGATCATAGTCTTCTAATGCAAAAGTAACATTCTGGCCTTCATTTACTATATCATCTTCAAAATGCATGTCAATAGGTGCTAATGATCTTTGTTGCCAATATTCAATCCATTTTGTATTCTCACATTCTTCCCATTCACCTACAAGACAAAATTGACAAAAACAAGCAAGCTTCCTAGTCCATATAGTCCAAGTGTTAGAATCTAAACTCCTAAATGAATGCCATTTAGCTTACCCACTAATTGTATCACAGTCATATCTTGAAAGGATATTCTTTTCTTCAACTAGGTAGAAGAAATGTTTGATTCTAGAGTTCTGACTTGATCCCTTGTATAAATATTTGTTACACCATTCGACAATCTCATGTGCATTTTCGAATTTAGATTTTTCCACAAATTTTAATTGCTCTCTACTAAGGGCTCTCTTCATGCATGCACCAACACCATCATGTTCTCCTTTACCATTTGCAGCCTCAAAAAAACTCCACACATGTTGGATGTTAGTTTGCCTATGTGTCCTACTCAACCAATAGAACATTCTAGCATTCTTGAATTGTCATGTACAATTATCTAACCACATCCAATGTTGTGTCATTTGAATTTGTCTCTCTTTTAAATTATCATAAAAGACCTTGAAACAATATTGGACAAACTTAGATGAATGGATTTTATTATCACTCATATAAAAAAGGTACTATTTCAATATTTTTCGATCCTCCTCTATACTATTAGGTGCATGCCCATAAACTATATGAACATAAATTGTTACTTGCACTGAAATGTAATATTGTGGTTGTACCTCTTCTTGCGATACAAGCATGTAGTTCTCTACAAAGTCAACAACTAAAAGTATAGTACCAATTGGAAATGTATTCTTACATATTCAAAATTGTCCATCAAGCCATCTAGAATATTGAGAGTGTTTAACATATTTTGGTATGATCACACTCTTAAACTCATCCATAAATGCATGACAACTAACTTTATCTATAACTAGATCAAACCTTCTTCCAATCTTCCCATCCTTCAATGGATATTCAATAGTTTTGAATCTTTTTACCTCAACTAATTGTTGTCCAAAAGTAGTCAAAGCATTTTAATGCAAATATTCATCTAACAAAGAAAGATTGCCACACATATCACATGTACTAGAAAGACATGCATTGAAAAGAAAGTATTGATCATTAGGTGGCTTACAAAACATACCTGATATGAAATCTTTTATAGTTTGAGGTGTTATTTTTATACCACATTCCTGCAACATTTCTTTACTATGCATGGTACCACATATAGATCGAAATACATCATAATGGTAAAGAAATTGAATACGAGTTTTACAAAAACATGTGATTCTTTCCTTGTTAATCCTTACATAACATGGTTTACACTTTTCAAAAGATCTTTGACTAATGGTAATATTTAATACCTTATCATATAAAATTTTTTTAAACAATTCAGTTTGAGTCATGTCCAAAAGGTGTTTAGGATGTGGATCACGTATTTTTGACCCAATTCTCAATTTAAGAACATCTCTTGAATTAGGTGATACTCTTGTATTATCATGCCAAAAATTTTCAATCAAACTTTTGACTTCACTAGTAAGTTTCATATCACATCTCGAGAGTCTACCACTAGAAGTCCATAAAATATTTGTTGGATCACATTCAAAGTTAACAATTCTCTTTACAACTCTTTCTAAAGTCTTGCAATTCACATTAAGATATCCACTATGTTGCTAATCAATCTTTTGTTAGATGTTGATTTGTTAACTAAAGCTATTATTATTGCTCGCCATGTTGCATTCTTATCTTTAGACCGAATTCTCTTTCCAATAACATCAAAGGCACTAGCAACAGTGTATACAACTTGTTTTTAAGACTCATTTTTATTCTTTGGTTTTGCATACATTCCCAACTTTCTCAATACTTTTTGCATTTTAGACATTTTAATTAGTTGCAACTTTAACTAACATTGAAACCTAAATTTCTTATTATAAAAAAAATGCCTATATAACCTATTAGCATGTGTCCTAATTTGTCTCCATGAAACCAATCCCTCAAGATTATCTAACACATCATTAGGAATATTGAAATTATGTCCAGACACTTTACTATCATTCTGACATGTTTGTTCAGTAGTTGGTGTTTCTATGTCTACATTCATGCAATTTTTATTTTCAATTGACATTTCATTTTCATTGTTATTTGGAATTTGAATCTCATTTTCAATTTTTCTTGGTATTTCTTTTGGGGCATGCATTTCAATTGGAGTTTTTTTGTGCATGATCATTTGATAATTGCTTCTCATGAAGAAAATCTAAATCATTTAAATCATAATCTACTTTTGAAAAATCACCTATTTCATCATGAGAGAAAATGTGAGGGTTTGGAGACACACCTGTATTGAATGCATGATTAAAATGTGCAACTGAATTTTCTTGTATTGGGTTCTCTTCTTTGACCTCTTCATCCATCATGGTATCCTTAATGTCTTTCTCCTTTGAAACATTGTTCAAGTCTCTAATTCCCTATCTTCTCTCTCATTGACGTCATGCTTCATTCTCTTTATTTGCTACAATCTCCTCATCTGTCAAAACTTTTTCTTTCTTCTTTCTTTGTTGTTTTGATCCCATGTTTGCCAATTTTGAATTTGAATCAGGAGCTTGCAAATTGTATAAGAGGACAAGAAAAAAAAAATTATGATAGAATTCGTTGTTGCAGATCAAAACTATTATTCAATCATTGAAATTTGGTCTGTGGGGCAACTTTTGGGGCCCAACGGGTACCCAATTGCTTAAAAATTGGATACCCGGTTCTTTAAAAATTGGGTACCCATTTACAAATTGGGTACCCAATTTTTAAATAATTAGGTACAATAGTTGAAAGCAATTGGGTGCCTGATTCTTGAGACATGAGTGGAAATTTGGTATGGCACCTGACTTTTGCATGGGGTTTTGCCTTGGGGAAAGGCATGGCATAGGCTTGGTCTCACTAAGCCATGCCTTTGTGATCCATTTTTTTCTAAGGCATTTAATCAACAATTTATGGTATTGTCATAATTTTTTTATAGTCATCCCCATTGAATTTTTTGATGAAACAAAAACCCATTATAGGTCTTACTGTTCTGATCCCACAAATGTAAAGTTTATAGTGTTATTAGTTTATTTAATATTTTTCCATAATTTATTAATCAAAACTATCTCCTAAACATTAAAAAGTGACATTCACTAAAACTTTAATAACTTTTTTATTTTATAATTTTTCTTAAATTAATTTATATGTCATCAATCTACATACAATTCTTTTGAGGTTAAAAAAGAAATTGAAAAAAGTGAGATTTTGATCAAATTATGTGGTCCGTACATGAGAGGTTAAAAAATTTACCTTTATAGCCAATTAATAATTAATAATAATAATAATAATTCAATAAAAAGTTAAGAAAAAATATTTTCATCAATCTTAAGTGTATTAGGTAACTCCCTTTAAAAATATTTGCGAAAATTCATTTATTTGTGTCAAATTATGGTGTCCGTACATGAGTGTGATATGGTCTTGAAACAGACATTTTGAAAAAGTGATTTTTTAAAGATCCATACTAAAAAAATAATCTATCATATGGGTACACAAATAAATTACATATTCAAAAACAAGATTCTGAACACTAAAATTTTTATTGCTGGAGTTTTTTTTATATTCAATCTCTAAATGCCTCAAATTTTGACTCAATTGACAAAAAAATTCAAAAATAGGAAAAACACTTCCACTTTTTGGCCAAAAGTGAGACCCAACTTCTTGCACTGACCCATTAATATCTTGGACAAGCAAGAAGCGGTATTGTTTTTCTCAATCAACACAAGAGATAGAGTATGTTGCTATAGTAGTCAGTTGTTTTAACATAATATCCAGATCAAGCAATTACTGTCAAGAATAAAGGAGGAAATCAAGGAACCAATGGTTATCTTTTGTGACAACACAAGTGCATTCAATATATCCAAAAACCCTGTGATGCACACAAAGACAAAACACATTACAATCAAGTATCCTTACCTAAGGGAATTGGTTCAAGACAAAGAGGTGAGATTGGAATATGTGAACACCAAGGCACAGATAGAAGACATATTTACTAAGGCATTACCTAAGGATGCATTTATGTATCTAAGAGGTAAACTATGGGTTATTTCCCTATCTGATGTTCACTAAAGCACAAGATAGTCATGCATCAACCAAGTTCCATTGAATATCTATCTGATTGATGTAGATTGTCACACTTCAGGTGTAAAATGCAGAGCATATTGCATATGAATCAATACAAGAGGTACATAGTAACTTCAAATTTTGTATCCTTTGGCATTTGATGTCAAAGATGGAGAGTTTAGTTCAACAAGGAAGAGTTGATGTCAAAGAGGAAGAGGGAGAGTTTTGTATCTCAAAACGAAAGTATTAAGATGATGGAAGTTATAGCAAAGAGGGAGAAAATGACAAAAGTACACAACAGAGTTTCATCATATGGAAGAGGAACAATTCATTTGGAAATGTGTCCA
Source organism: Cupressus sempervirens (assembly GCA_028749045.1). Taxonomy (NCBI): domain Eukaryota; kingdom Viridiplantae; phylum Streptophyta; class Pinopsida; order Cupressales; family Cupressaceae; genus Cupressus; species Cupressus sempervirens. The sequence goes on from CM053787.1 coordinate 745,267,571, forward strand.
CAAAATAACATTTTAAAATGTTTGACCAAAGCTTAATCTAAAAATCTCTAATAGTTAAATTGAAAAATATAATTTGTTGTTAATAGAATATTGTATAACATGTGTGTGTGTATATATATATATATATATATATATATATATATATATATATATATATATATATATATATATATATATATATAAGTTTTATATTAAACGTAAAAAGGACAAATACTTCAACAACAATAAAATTGTTGTTATAAAAATAACACATTATTAAACAAATAACAACCTAGATCTAACAAAAAGGGATAGTAATTGAACACTAAAAGTTTTTGACAATCTCACACATTTCATGAGAAAACACAAGACATTTATTAATATCACTTTTTATATTTCTGATAAGACATTATTGAATAGTATTTGTACACTAAGATGTCAATATTTATTTAAGTGAACATCTAATTTTTTAAGAGGCACACATATGTTAGATAGCTATGATATTTTGTTTGAGACAAAAAGTTATTTATTTCACTTATTAATGAATTATTTATTTTTTCAATAACATTTATAGGTTTTCATGTGTTCAAGTATTGGTTTTTTTTTATCAACATTTAGATTTTTTCCTATTTACAAATAGATCAACTAATTATAATATATAGTAAAAATCTGTGGGAAGATTGGATAAAATTTCACAAGAGGGTGATTTGACTATTGGACCCCACTCAACTACTGGTTCCTCTCCCCTATATAAACATCATCATTGCCAAAAAAAAAATCAATTTACCTTTGATATCTCTTCCATATACCCATTGCACCCTAAGGTACAATTACTAATTATTGCACATGTCGTAGGCAATATTTGAGTATTCAATTAATTTGCCCCAATCACTAGATCGACAATTGAAACATTTCTAAAAAAATTTATTTACTTATCAATTGCATTGATTTGTTTTTGCCTTATATAACCCCTTTTTTCCAAGGCTAGGTCCATTCCAAAACTAATAGTATTACTCTATTACATTTTTTTTTAAGTAGTCACAAAACTATATATTATATTTATATAAAAAATTAATTTCACATACATATATAATTTTAATAACATTACATGTTAAAAAAAATCATATTTGTAAAATTTTATTTTAATTAGTTAATTGAAATAAATAATTTAAGTTTTTAATACATTATATTTTATTATTATATCTTTTAAAAATTTACTAATAATGTACTTATTTACTATGTAAAAAATAAAAATTGTAAAATTATTTAGGATGAGTATAAACGGCAAGCTCATGTCATTATATGACACTTCATATTTTCCGAAATGTGATATTTCAAATGGTTTACATTGGAGCTATTAGCAAATGAAGGAAACACCTTGCTCTAATAACAAATGGGAAGTTTTCGTTATCTAGGAAGGGTGAACAGACTCTCATATCTTCCCTTGACACATTGTGTAGGATCGACAATTTGTCTCACAATTTCGCTGAAACCCCCTTCAAGAAGATAATAGATATAGACTTTCCTGTACTGAAAATATCTGTAAAAAAACTCCTAGAAAGGTAGTGGATGCTAACTGTATGGCGAGAAACTCTGTAAAAGATCATATGAAAATTAGACTTCCATCTTTGTGTTTGGCAATGCCGTAGTGGCAATAGCCAATGCTAAATTATGCAACGGACATCCTTGTTCCACCAACATTCTGGTATTTCAAAACAAATCACAATTCAAACATGGCATTTGGTTGCTACCATTTATGCCCAACCAGAGGCAATGCAGGAAAAATCAGAGAAAGACTACAAAAACAATTATTATCATTACCAGTATGCAGATGTTTTTTCTCGACTACAGGCGTGCAAAAATCTTAACCAACTCCAGCAACTCCATGCCCAATTGTTCATTAGTGGGTTTTCTCAAAACGCCGCTTTAACTTCTAAATTGTTGAACATTTATGCCGAATGTGGCAATTTAGAGAGTGCTCGCTTGCTTTTCGACAAATCAAGCAGACTAATCCATCAGGAGAGAAGTCTGGGAAAATTTAGCAAACCTGGTGACAACATTTCATTCTGGAATGCAATGATACGAGAGTATGCGAACGGTAGTTTTTACACGGAAACGCTTAAGGTTTACTATCAAATGCAGTTCTATGAATGCCAGAATCCAAACAGTTCGACGTTACCATTCGTACTCAAGGCATGTGCTGGTTTATCAGCCGTGCAAGATGGAAAGAGGGTTCATAATTACGTTGTCAAAGCTGGATTTGAATCGGATGTCCATGTGAGTACTGCTCTAGTGGACATGTATTCGAAATGTGGGTTGATAGAGGATGCCCGTCGAGTGTTTGACAAAATGACTGAGAGAGATGTCGTTTGCTGGACTTCTATGATTTCAGGCAGGTAATACTTTGTTGGTTATTGGTTTTTCCTCTCTTTCAATCGCTTAGCTTTGGAAAGTTTGAACTCCGTGATCATCCACTTTCCTAACAAACCATTAGCTTAAAATCTGTGCGTGCCCGCATAAATTTGTTAGACTAGCCTAAACTTAAAGTTGAAATGGTAGTGAATCCTCTGGCACGATTGTAAAGCTTTTGAAAATTATTATGTTTATTGTTCTTAAATCTATCGCTGATTTATCATCAGTGTTTTCCATATCAAACTTTTTAATAAAACAGTCATTTTTTAAAACTATACTAGATTAAGCAGCGTGATGCAAATGTTGATGAAAACAAAACAAACTTAGTTAACACATATAATCATGGACTCTGAAATCCTTGTGCTTATTATGTCCTCTTTTTTCCTTTGAACACTGTCCTATTATAAAATTTTGTTTTCAGAAATGAAAAGATTGGTCAGAAATCCAAAAATATTTCTATCTCTCACGCTTTTTCTCATCGCAGGGTATTCACAGAATAAATATGGCGAGGAAGCTTTGAGGATTTTTGATCAAATGCAAGAAGTAGGTGTTATACCTAATTGTGTTACCGTGGTATGTGCACTTACAGCTTGCGGAGAACTGGGAGCTCTGCATCGGGGCAACTGGATCCATGAGCACTTACTTAGGAAGGAGTTCGAATCTAACGTGTTTGTGGGAACTGCCCTTGTGAACATGTATGCAAAATGTGGCAGTATTGAGTTTGCACGGCAAGTGTTTGATAGAATGCCTAAGAGAAACGTGGTCTCTTGGAGTGCGATGATTACTGGGTACGCCTTAAATGGACATGGAAATGAGGCCTTGGGTGTTTTTAATCAAATGCAACACGCAGGCGTTAAACCCAATTCTATAACCATGGTAAGCTTGCTCTCGGCATGTGCTCATTTAGGAGCTCTTCAACAGGGCAAACGGATCCATGATTATGTAATTAGAACTGGATTGGATTCATTTATTTCTGTTGGTACTGGCCTGATTGACATGTACGTCAAATGTGGCAGTGTGGAGATGGCACGCCAAGTATTCGACAAAATGAGTAACAGAAATGTTGTCTCATGGAGTGCGATGATTGTAGGTTATGGATTACATGGATATGGCGAAGATGCCCTACTACTTTTTTCCCAAATGAGACAGACAGACAAGAAACCCAATGAGATTACTTTCTTAGGTGTTTTGAATGCATGTAGCCATGCTGGTCAGCTAGATGAGGGCAGGCACTACTTTGAATGCATGATTAAGGATTACCACATCACACCAACTTTGAAGCACTATGCATGCATGGTAGACCTCCTTGGTCGAGCTGGACATTTCAATGAAGCACAAGATATAATTAAAGGAATGCCATGTGAACCTGATATATGCGTGTGGGGATCCTTACTTGGTGCCTGTAGAATACACCATAATATTGAGCTAGGAGTGCAAGTTGCAGGGTCCATTTTTGCATTAGAACCTCAAAATGCGGGATATTATGTGTTGTTATCAAATATGTATGCCACAGCTGGCAGGTGGGATGAGGTAGCAAAGGTCAGAGTAATTATGAGAGCAAGGGGTGTGAAAAAACCTCCTGGATATAGCTTCATTGAGGTAAATAGCCAGGTTCATGCATTCCTTGCAGGAGACAGATCACATCCTCAATCTGAGAAGATTTATGCCATGTTAGAAACATTGACAGAGCAGATGAAGGATGCAGGGTATGTAGCAAGTACAAATTTTGTGTTACAAGAGCTAGATGAGGATGTGAAGGAACGTATGCTTTGCAGTCACAGTGAGAGGCTGGCTATTGCTTTTGGACTTATCAGTACAAGCCCTGGCATCCCTCTCCACATAACAAAAAATCTCCGGGTGTGCGGTGACTGCCATATTGCCACTAAATTCATATCCAAGATTGTAAAGCGAGAAATTATTATGAGAGATGCAAACCGTTTCCATCACTTCAAGGATGGGTTGTGTTCTTGCAGAGATTATTGGTGATACTAACAAAATCCTCTCATGCAGATGTATTCTACTTATTTTTTGAAGCGCAGATAGTCCTGTGTAATTCTATTGAATGATACAATGTGTAAAAGTTTGAATTGTGAGTGGAGGGATTGAGCAAGAAGGATACAGTTGGCTAATGAAGCTTAACAGGCAGTTTATGATACTCTTTTCGTCACTTTTCATCACTTTCAAGACTTCTATAAAACATTCTGTACAATGTAGTTATGGATTATATAGTTGAAGTATGCTCATTGATCTGCGTGCAAACAAATTGAGATATTAATAACAGATATTTCCCCTGTTCCGATGTACATCCGATGTTCCATGCCTCAGTTTATTGTCTTTTTTCTCATTTCCACTTCTGTTAATTGTTTTATTTGCACTTCATATTCAACAGATACAGTGATTCTTTAGCTACAAATATGTCACATGGCGACTCTTTGTTTCCTCTCTTATCATATTCAGATGGAATCAAAACAGAAATGTGACATTTATGTAGTTCATTTCACGAAATTGAAAATAATTAAAACAGAAATCTAATAGTTTTGTCTGATTTTTTTTAACTGGAAAGAATCAAAACATAAACATTTCTATACACAAATCCTTCAAATATGGCTTAAAAATACCAAAAGATTTAAGGATTCTATGCTTTGGTTTTTTAATCCATTCATAACCCAAATTCTCACAAGTTTTCGAAAAGCCCATAATGTCTGGGAAAAAATCCTTTGATCCCTTCCGGGCCTAAAATCCTACAGGGAGGGATTGAATATGAGTAATGTATGGAAAAGTTTGAGATCCTTTCGTGGTCCAAAAGCGCATTAGGGTTCAAAATGACTGGTTCTGGTAGGTTTGATAGGGTTGTTTAGTCCAGTCTCAGCTAATTTTAGACCTAGGGACATTATTCAACTGTCTTTTTAATGGTATGATGCATGATGCATGCGAGGTCAAAATTTTGTGGGGCAAATCCTACAACAGGATTTTTTTAGGAAAAAAACAACCTAGGGCATTTTCAGGGGAAAAAAATAACCTAGGGTATTTTTATGATAAAAAAAAAACCTAGGGTACTAGAAGAAAATTTGGCAAGGTCCAATATATTTACTAGTCTAAGATATTGGAAACAAAATCCTCATTAATCTAAACTATAAAAGCAAGAGTGAGAAAAATGAGAAGTCTGTTTAGTTGTAGTGTTTGGATACATAGAAATAACAAAAACTGTGAACAAAGAATTCATCACAATAGTGGGGAGAGTAGTTGAGGCAGTGATTTAAAACATATTGACATTTATGACAATCCAAAATTCCCACATACCAATTTTAAAATTGTCACAATATCCTTAGATACCTCAAAATCTATCTCACCATTTGTATTTTTGTCAAATATAGCCATTATTGCCTCACAATTCTTCAACTTATTTGTTTCGCTAAAACTAGATTAAGGAATTAAGCTCAGGTCAGACAAAATAGACAAAAATAATATAAACTTGCAAAAAACTCAAAATTACTAAGAGTTTGATGAGTTACTTATAATGTTAAAGCTCTCAAAATAGATAGCAATTAGAAAAAACAAAAAGAGTTGCCAAATAATCACCAGTCAAAACAACATTAAGCATATCCAATAATTCCTTAAGGCCTAGTAATCATATTCTAGAAAGAAAATTCACCAACAAGACTAATCTTTAGAAACTATGCTCCAAAATTCATGGGGACTCTCCTCTCTTGCTAACAACTTTGCAGAAAAGGCAATCCCAACACTTAGACACAAAATACTAGCTATAGAGAGACAACAAAACCAAAAATAAGGCTAGTTTGCACATAAAACAAGCATTTAACTTAACATCCACAAAGAACATAGTTGCAAACTAGTGTTTCCATATTGCAATGTGTTGGTAAATGTCACTGCAAATGTTTTCTTCGAATGACCTTGTTCACCTTCTAAGTAGTGACAATTGTGCCAACAGTTGGATAGACTAGAATCGATCACTATCGGGTTGTAAATTTCCTCTGCATTTGAGAGGGGTAGCACCCTCGTAAGATGGGTGTATTTGTGATTTTTGTGTACTTTTCACTTGAAAGTATAAAATGATAGAACATGAAACTAAACAGGATGAATGATAGAAACCCAAAAGATATACATACGAACACCAAACGACATTCCTAAAAGATAACTATCTACAAGGAGTTTTGAGCACAACACACAACAATAACAAAGATCGGATAGTAGACCCTAACATATAGAAGACGAACTATCCTAGTGCATTGACATCAATATACCAAGAGATGAATGTTTTCCTTTGCATCAAATACACAATCAGCATAGATGCATAAAGGAGCTACTAATTTGACATACGATAAATTAACAATCATAATTTAGAGAGACATTTGGATATACGAACAAGTGAATTCCTTATTATTTCTGAGTATGTACCAACCCAAAAACCTTTACACACAATATGAAATCACAATTTATTAAAAAAATTTCTGAATATTTCAGCAAAGTTTCCCCTTTGCAATGTTCTCTCTCCCCTTTTACATTCCAAATAGCCTTGTATATATAGGCTTTATAAAATAACTACCTCCACTTCTAGATTAATAACTAACTTATTTTTACTATTTCTTACTAATTTTGAAAAAGGTTAATTAACCTTAGAATTTTGTTAAAAAGGTTCAAATTCTTAACCTTTGACCGAGGGAAACAAAAGTACCTTTTTACAAAATAATAACTCCTATCCTAATATTTAACGTTGAAACCAAACCCAATCATCAACTTTTTCTGAGATATCTTGTCTTCTTCATTACATAATCTTCTGAGGTCGATCCCAACTCAAACATGTGTGTCACTTTATTAGAGCAAATAGCTATGACCAATCTTAAAACCCATCACGCGTGACCCTCTTCATATCCAAATATCTTTATCTTGGCACCATCTATAACCATACAACCATGCTTGAATAAAGGTTAAAATTCATTATAGATCTTCATACATGAACACATTAGTCTATTTTCGGCAAATTAGATGATACTTTCTTGGATAATGAGCTATCAAAATGTTTGAGCTTCATGGTCAATGATATCACATTTGTAGAAGGTGCATGCTTTGCATCCGATCCACCATTTCAAACGTTTTTCACTATGCCTATAACATGTCTCTAAGGGTCCGTTTGGTTCGTGGAATTAAAAAAACCCAGATTTCTACAAACCTTGGTTTAGCCAAATCAAGGTTTTGCATATCTTCATTCCAATTTTTGGGATTTTACTAAAACTGTTTGTTTCACTTGGAAGATGCATGTGAAGTGCGTAAGCTTGCAGTTGAAGGCAAATTTAAAAAAGCAGTCCAATCTATTGTTTTTACACTCCTTAAAAAACAAAACCAGGTTTTGATTTTCAATTCCTGCTTGCTAGTAGGAATTTGGAAAATCTGGTTTTGAGGCAAAACTAGAAGTCGCGTATGCTAATTTCATTTTGCAAATTTTGAAACAAACGCACAAATTTTCAAATCTAGGTTTTGAAAAAGCCAATTCCTATCATCTTCCACAAACCAAATGGACCGTAAAGCTCCCATATATTCCCACTGGCTTGAGCACGGTCTTAAGGATTTCCCAACTCAACTTGGTGCTCGATCAAACAGTGTACACCTTGTTTACCTCACACAATCTCACCATTTTTTGAGTGTGTTTGGAAACTGCTTATAGCAACTCAAGCGATGTTTCCATGCACTCGAGAGTATTCAAAAAGTGGCTATCCTTACAAATTGTACCATCGACTAAATTTTTAAAAATGAAAACACAATGAAATTTTTAGTATTTGATCTTTATGATCTGTATATTTTGTAATCCAAAAACAACAATTTTTTTAGAAAATTTCACCGCCAAGTATTCATGGGTGTTTCGGATATCCTTTTTCTGTACAGAGCCGAAATCCTATCACCTTCTTCACGGGCATTCTGTCAAACCGTTCACATGCCTTGGTGTCAAGAGTGGTTACTAGAGGAGTGTGAGAGTGCAACCAACCACGAAGACAAGCATGACTCCACTTCCAGTCCCATTGGAAGAAAGATTTAATAATGATCCAATTTTCTCAAGGGAATTTTACATTGCAATTTCTGTATCTTTAAACCGCGCACAGTCAATATCATTATCCCAAAGGCGATGGGCACTCCATCAAACAATTTACATTCTTACTGTCCATTTCTTCTCTCTCGGCAACATGGTTAGGAGATGCTGGCAAAGTTCTGAATTTATGTCTCTATACCAACCACAAATTCTTTAAAGCAGCTTCCGCATACAGCAGTCCACTTTCACTTTGTTGAATTCAGCGTACATGTTCATAGGTTTTTGAAAACCGCTAGAAATGTGTCTTCATCTACCCGGAAGCCTCCATTGGCATTTTGAATATCCCCCATATTTGCAGAATCAAATTCCCTGCATCTCCTGTATGGGCATTCTATCAAACAGTTGACGTGCTTTATTTGTGCTGTCAATTTGTGAACACACTTCATATTCATCTGTAACTTAGCTACCACAATTGCCTGATTTGTGTGCCCGTGGAGATGCAAATGACAATGGAAGTTTAGAACTCTTAACACTAGGTAGAGACAGTTTCAAAGATTCACTAATGCATTTATTTCATCAAGCTCCCCATTCCTCATATACTTCTCATGAAAGCTTCTTCTGCCCATTGAAAATCAGATAAATGTCTGTCATCTCATTGTTCTGTGAAGCGTTTATTTAACCATTTGGAAGCTCGTCTCCAATACTATTTGTAGCTGCAATATTAGACGAATATTTCCTTCCATTTAGTTTGTAGGTTTCTGCACTTTGCAACAGGCATGGGAAAAAACAAACTTTTCTCGAGATAATTAACCTCTTCCTTTATAACTTTCAATCGAACAAAGGGATATGATTTTGTTCAATACATTTTTAGATTTCCTTTCTTATCAAAATGAAATGAAGGTTAATATTATGTTTAAAAATATGTTTGTCAACTTAGGATTAGGGAGGAAGTACTTGTTTTAGGTAGGTTTAATGTTTTGATTGCAAATACGTGTTTTCAAAGCTTTCTTTAATCTTTCATAACTTTTGACTCAGGAATTAGATTCTAAAAATTCGAAATGTCACATAGAGATGGAAATGAGTTGAGGGCATCAAGATCATAAAATTATTAAAAATGTAATAAATTATTGGCTCTTTTAAAGCTTGAAGTTTGACACATTTATAATTTGTATTGACTTAAGAAGATAAATTTTGCAATTTGGCTAGATGGGACTATAGGGAAATGTACACAAACACATGGCCTATGAGACTCCATGAGAAAATTTACTTGACATTATGCTAACTTTGAAAATTAATGGCGGGTACAAGAACCGAGGCAACACAATGCAATGCAACTTAGCTAAAACTCAAAAGCAAAGGAAAATTGCTATCCAACCATATCATTCATGGCTGAATGCCCATTTAACCATTATCTCCTCAGAACCTTGTAATTCCTTCTGGTCAGTACTCAGTAATGTCCAATTAGAATAGTGTTGGATATTAGCAGTCAAATAAAACAATACAAAATAATAGCTTTGAATAATCAAAAAAAGCCCTTTTCTAAATTTTACCCAAAAAATGTAATAATAAGGGACAAATTGTTTATTAGTTTTTATTTTTTTTTAAATTAAATAATAATCTATTTCTTAATATATTTTTAAAAAAGAACCTCTCCCTTCATATTTTGTCTTTCCATAAAATTTAATTAAAAATGATTTAATTTATTTTTAAAATGATTTTGATTAATTCAAAACTACTACTCAGTACTACTCCAATTTGACATTTAATATTTAATAATTAACACATCTCATTTCCTTTGCTAAGAATGATGAAAGTTGCAAAAACTGGTGTTTCTTGTGAATGTGGGAAAGAAGGGTTCTAGCAAAGGCAAGATGAGCATAATTTTTTTTAGGCCACTGTAGAGTGACGTCAGGAGAGGGTAACATCCGGTAATAGTGCCCTCAACTGTGGAAAGGGCTTTCCTACTACTTTCCTCTTTCTGGTTTCCAGGTAGTTTCATAGTTTCATAGGTGTGGCATTTCCTCTCCCTTACATTTGGTCATACACTTGTTGCAAGTTTCCCAAGTGTTGCATGGTTCTTTTAGCTCATATCACGAACATATAATGACAATTCAAAAAATGGAAAAAATACATAGTGGAAAAACACACAATATCACTTATCAAAAATGGATATGAAATTCCTGTGCATTTTGAAACCAACCATCTAGTGCAAGTAAAAATTGTTTCACTAAGCAACACAAGAAAATACATATGGGTAAATCTCAAGCAGTTTAAAGGTATTCTGAAATGAAGACTTGATTGAACGAAATGATTACATGAAAGGAAAAAGCACTATCAGAAGTTGCCTAGTTATGAGATAAGACAAAAAGTTGGCTTTAAGAAAGGTTCCATTTCTCATGGAGGTGGTAAAAATCTTGCATGTGGCAATGTGAACTTGTTAGATCCGATTATGTATAGACCTACCTTTGTTCCTTTCTCTTGGTGCCTGGAGTTATATGTACAAGAGTTACTTTTGGCCAAGAAAAGGCTTGAATATATAGAAGTTAAAATGAAAGAGAGTGACCTCCAAATGCATGTGCTAGCAACAACAAATAAGTCTATGACAAACAATAACAATGCCCTAAAGTACAAGAAACAACACTTCAAGATACACTATGGGCGACAAAGCTAGAATGACAAAGCATGAAAGAAGAATGGCAGAAAATGAAGGGTGAATAACATAACTCAAAAGATGCAAGGAAATCAAACAAAGTAAAAACTACTATTGAAATGGCCCACAACAAGGAGAAGTTGGTATGTCACGGTAATCTACTGGAAAAAAGAGAGGCTAAAGAGAGCAAAAAGAGTTTCTTATAGGTTACTACAACATGGGATAAATTTACACAATATTTAGATCAGGTGGACACAAAAGAAAATAAACATGTGAGTGATGCACACAATAAGGAAGCCAAATAAAGGAAAATTAGGGCAACACATATAGTTATCAAAGGGGTAAAAGACTATGGAAAAAAGGAATACACTTTGGAGCTAACAAGGGGCTTCCTAAAGGAAATGATGCTTTGGAAAGGTCAAAACTGGCAGCTTGGAGGGTTGGTTAGATATACCCAAGGAAAAGGACAAACCAATTAAATTGGTTATTCCTAGTATTCAACACAAGCAAAATCTCTTGAGTAGAAAATAGGTCTTGAGGGGCTATTGTTTATTCTTGGAGGAGGATCTAATGACAAGACAAAAAGAAGAGAAAAGGGTGGAAGTAGAAAGAATCAAAACAACTAGAGATGTCAAAGGAAAAAGAGCTTGGATGTTCAAGGGAAAAGAACTCATTGCTCATTTTGGTCACGGTCCAACATAAATCAACAAGAGGGAAACAAATACTTTGCAGAAAATTTTGTTCTAAGAAGCCATGCAACAAGCTCTACAGTCATTTCGAGGGATAAAAACCCAACCCTGAACCTCATATCAAACAATTAGAAATCAAGTTTAGTCCAAGCCATCATAAGTATAGTTTACTGGATTGTTGGGGGTATCCTTGGAGGCATGGGCCTAGGTTGGAACCTATTGTAGAAGGCAATGATCACATTATTTGTTTGATAGAGACACATGAACATGAGGGCAATAAGACTCCTTGGTTTGAAGGATGCTTTAATGCTCCATTCATGAACCCAAGAGAAATAAGCTAACATGATTCAATGTTCACTGAGTTTTTCTTTTCTTAAGGTTTAACCAATATCAAAGTAACAATGTAGAAGCAATATACACAAAAATATCAAGTACACATAAGAAATTACAAATACAATTTTCCATTCCTCAAGGGTTCCTTCACATTGAGTCATGTTTAAGAAATTTGTAATAGTTAGTTTAAGTCTTCAGTACATGTTCATGAATCATAAAGAAAACATATACATCATCTCATAAGAAAATGCATAAATACATCTCACACAATACATTTAATGAATAACATCCACTATACATGTTACAAGGCATGTGAGAATAGATACCTGTTAACATATATACATCAACTAAATAGAAGTCTCCACAATATGAATAAGAATGCTAAATGATACAACTACACCAATGGGCATCCAACATCTGCAAAGAGGGACCCAAATGGTAAGAAGAAACTACCTCCTCACTGCATGGTCACCTAGTTAGAATTCCACTCCCACCATGCATGTAAGATAATGAACAATCCATAAACAACTAATCAATCATAAAATATTCCTAGGGAAGGAATCCTAATAGCCAAATCTAACTCAAGGGTACATAAACTACTCAAGAAAAGATAATAAAAAATGAAAGGAAACTCATTCCAATACCAACATCACACACCAAGTCAACATCCATATACAAAATAAAATATAGTATCAAATCAAGATAAAGTCAATGAAAGGTATCTACCTTAAGTCAAAGGCCACATGACCAAAAACAATAATCAATAGACAATAATTGTTATTAATAAAAGTAAACCACCAACAATAAGTACACCACTAATAAATAACTGACACTCATTAATAAAAGTCAATTGTCAACAATAAATGACATCTAATAAATAAGTAACAACTCATAATTAAAATACCATCAAAACTAATATCCAACAAGTACAACACTAGAGACATATTAAAAAAATATGAAGGAGACTCGAGCTACATACTAGGAAGTGTCATCACATGGTCAAAATACTTGAGTTACCTTGGACTAGTCTCTCATTAGATCTCGAACCATCAAGCATTGAGTTACGTTGGACTAGTCACTTTGGACCCTAGACCCTCATTGTGACACACATAGAACTAGAATATTTTCTCATGAAGATGAAGAAAAACTAGTCATGCCTCTCACTATGTATCATCTCATTCCCATCCTTAACCAATACAAGTGCTCAAGGCATGGGCAAGGCAATATCTCTAACTTATCTTTTTAATGTGTGTCTAAATATTTTAAATTACTATATTACCACTTGTTATACAACTTACAATGAGTTACCCTAGTAGCCAGTTTGGGCCACAACCCTCATTGCAAGACACTCTCATGTATATATGCACCTAGACTACCTTCCCAATACTCACAAACGACAATTGTGTCTCATACAAAAAAAGTAATATTGATCAAATTCAGTTCCTTAATAGGCAACCCAAAAATAACATTGGTTCTCAAAACCCAAGTTCTCAGTAATGCCCATCAAAAGATATGTCATAAAATAAATCAAATTTTGAATCAAAAAATACATCATGACATCTAGTCAAATCATTATAAAAGAAATATGGAAAATGCATGTGGTTCACATCCTAACTTGTCCAACTAAACAATCCATAAAGAAAACCATCACGAAAATAAGTTCATCACAAGACTACAAATAGAATATAAGAAAACACATAGTTTTCAACCATATGATTTAATTCTATCAATTTCTCTTATTTAGTTTGAGTCATAAGGATGTGTTTAAAGATAAAGTAAGAATATACATGTTAATAGAAATTGTTATGCTAATATGCTTATTTAAATCAATAAGTATTTAAATGGCGAATCTCTTTGCTCATATTAAATGTCATGCAACATTATCATATTATTAATTTTAATAATCTTTAAAAAAAAATGATTTCATTAATAACATAAATATATATTATTAGATTAAATCTTAATTTCAATTTCATTTCTAAAATATTAATTTGACCTCTATTTAAGTCCAATATTAATATTTACTTTTCCTTTAATTCATAATACAACTAGAGATAATTCAAACTTGAAACTATAATTTTAATTAAGTTATATACAATTTCTCTCATAATATTAAATATTACCAACTAGATGATTATATAGTGTACTCCACTATAGCTTCTCTTAAAATATAACTAAATTATGTAATTATATATTTATTAATTTATAACTTATTGGTCACTCTAGATCCTAGACCCTCAATGTTACATATGCAGAACCAGAATATCCTCTCATGAAGAAGAGGAACAACTAGTCATACTTCTCACTAGGTATTATCACATTCCCATCCTTAGCCTATATAGGTGCTTAAGGTATGGGTGAGGAAATATCTCTAACTTATCTTTTTAATGTGTGTCTAAATATTTTAAATTTCTAAGCTATCACTTGTTACACAACTTACAATGAGTTACCATGGTAGTCACTTTGGGCCCCAACCCTCATTACAAGTCACTCCCATATACATGCACCTAGACTACCTTCCCAAAACTCACAAACCACAATTGTGTCTCATACCACAAAATTAATATTGATAGAATTTGGTTTCTTAATAGGAAACCCAAAAATAACATTAGTTCTCAAAAACCAAGTTCTCATAAATGTTCATCAAAAGATATCTCATTAAATAAATCTCAATTTGAATAAAAGAAAACATCATGGCATCCAGCCAAATAAATATAAAAGAAATCTCAAAAATACCTCTAGTGCACATCCTAACTTGGCAAACTAAACAACCCACAAAGAAAACCATCATGAAAAAAAACATCACAAGAATATAAATAAAATATAAGAAAACACATAATTTTCAGCCTTCAATCATATGATTCACGTCCATCAATTTCTTTGGTTTAGTTTGGATCATAAGGATGTGTTTATAAATAAAGTAAGAATATACATATTAATATACATTGTTATGCTAATATGCTTATTTAAATCAATAAGTATTTAAATGTTAGATCACTTTGTGCATATTAAATATCATGCACCATTATCATGTTATTAATTTAAATAATCTTAAATCATAAATTATTTAATTGATAACATAAATGTATATTATTATATTAAATTTTAATATCAATTTCATTTCTAAAGTATTAATTTGACTTCTATTTAAGTCCAATATTACTATTTACTTTTCCTTTAATTCATAATGCAACTAACGATAACTCAAACTTGAAATTATAATTACAATTAAGTTCTATACAATTTCTCTCATAATATTAAACATTCACAACTAGATGACTATATAGTGTACTTCACTATAACTTCTCTTAAAATATATCTAAATTACAATTATATATTTATTAATTTGTAACTCTACTTGCTTTAATAAATATATAATAAGTTATATCCCACTAAGAGTTTTAAAAGTGACTGATATTTAAAACCCACTTATAAGAAAATAAATGGTGTTTATTTATTTAATTTTTTAAATAAATAAATAATATTTTAAAAATATTTTTAAAAATATTTTGAAATTAATAACTAGTTATAAAATTATTATTTTAGAAATAAATAAATAAATCTAAAAATTAAATTATATTTTTATAAAATTAAAATAAACATGCAATTGCTATTTTTGTATTCCCTTGATCTCTTGAATCATGCAACCATACTATACTTAGCTTTCTATCTTTAGTATATTTCTTTTCACATGCATGTATAAGTTTAGATACAACATGCTTTTTTCTCAATTAATCTTTTGTTTTTTTCCAATAAATTTTAACCAAATTATTTTAGATATGAGAAGAATATTTATCTTTATTTAGAAAATTCATGATAATCACATGGTTCCAATGAAAAATCAAAAGTTGATACCTTAGTTGTTCAATTTGTTATTTTCTTCCATTTTTTATAATCAAATTTTTCTATATTAGAAAGGGTTTTAAATGAATAAAGTCTTATTAATTGTCTATAGTTTTTTTCCTACTATTTTCCTCATTCAAGTTTTCTACATCAATAAGTTTTCCTTTTCAAAATCCACTACATAATTCTTTATCCAAAAATCAATACAATAAATTAATAAGCATTATGCAAGCACCCAAGAAGACACAAATTAGACAGATCTTTCAATAAAATTTACAATGAGTTTTCAAACCCTACCTCAAAGCAAGAGCTAAAATATGAGACTATCTATGAATGCATGCAAATTCAAACCCTCTAAAACTTTGAACAATTCTTTTGCTCCAATTCTAAATTTTTGCTCCCCAAAACCTGTGTGTGTAGAAATGAGCTCGAATCTCTTAATAAAGAGTTTGACTGTACCTATGGTTTCTAGTTTTTGAACATGCAAATGCCTCTCCTTAAAATAATATTTTCTTATTTAATCCCTTCATGCACACTTAAAGAAATTTTTAATTAAAATATTGTTTTCTTTTCTTTTCATCCACTTTATTAATCAATGCAAGCACTATTTAAAGTGGAATTTATTATTTAAATTATATTAATAATTAAAGCTTATTATTTATATGCAACTCTAATTTAATTTATTAATAAAATATTTATAATAAAGCAATATTAAATCTTTTAATCTTTTAACTCTCTTTTTATCCAGATTCTTAAATTAGACTTTCAATTTAAATCTTTTAAACTGAAAGACATATTGAATTAATTTTCAATTAATTAAATATCAAATTTATTTAATATTTCTTTAACTGATTTTCTTAATTAGACTTCCAAATTAAGTCTTTTAAAATAAAGTGTGTATTTAATTAGTTTTCAATTAATTAAATATTCTCATATTTTAATATTTTATTTTTAAGAAAATAGTATTTAATAATTCTCAATATTATATGATTAACTCAATATTATAATTAAATCATTTACCAAACAAATCACATAGACAAATCCACAAAAAAGCAATATTACCAAAACTGTCCAAAACTAAAAATTAATTAACATAGGCAAAGATAAACTCATGGGTTTTACAAGTGTGGAAAGTCAGATACATGTCCTCCTTCTCAGGACAAGTAATTAGACTATGGTTGTGATTGGACTTAAACATTATCTCCCCATTCTTACCATTGAGTTAGTGCAATAAGGCATGTTCATCATGGCAATTCAGGGAAGTTGATGCATTATACCTATAAATCTATATAAAATATGAACATGTACATGTGCATATATATCTAAGTTAAACATACAATGACTAGGAGTGGTACATTGTGTAGATCCTAACTAGCAAGTGACTGCGACTCCCTCTCTCAACCATATCAGATACATCAAACATAAATATAAAACAAACACACACCCTATACACATGCAAGTATGGGGTAAGTATAATAGTAAATCCTAAATATAAATAACATTGTATTCTAACATGATCATCTTATCATCATGAGGACACAATAAACATCTTTTTAACACACACCATATGACAACATCATAAAAGTAATTTCACTAACTAACTAAAAAAATTAAAGCATCATCACTACTAGTAGGAAGTGGTTACAACCTGATGTAATCAATTACTTAACATATTAAACTATTGCATTTCAAATATCAAATAACAACTAACACATCTATATAAGAGTCATGTAGAACTTTAACAACTAAGTCTACAATGATATCAAAGGAGGGGTATTACAGATAATGAAAATCATTGGTGTGGAATGAGGCAACAAGCAATGGAAAGAGTCATGGAAGCATAATGATTCTAGTAAAAGAAAGAGAGTTGGATGTGTCATCCAATTGGAAAAATTAAACATTAACGAGAAATTCATTTAGTTCAAAACTGTGGAAAACAACAATCTTCTTAGGATCACACCATGTTACTTTTCTCCACAGGTTTCTAATATCTATAAGTGTGGTTTAGATCATTAACATCCTTATGCTACTCTAAATAAAGATGTAGCAGTATTTTTTTAGTAGGGGGATGTTTTTCTTGTTGGGGATTTTGTACGAAACGATAAGATAGAGCAAGGAATGAGAAATAATCCAAGTAAGTTAAGTGTGAAACAATGTTACCATGAGATAAGCAAAATCCAAGAGCATACGCCAATATGGTTCAACAATGGAGACAAGGATTTATAAGGGGAAAGCAAAGAAAACCCCTTGTGAGTATTATGAATGAAGGCAAATGCCTAGAGAGAGAGAGAGAGAGAGAGAGAGAGAGAGAGAGAGAGAGAGAGAGAGAGAGAGAGAATTTTGGAGCAAAATAGCTCAATACAATAACATCAAATTGATGAGAGTAAAGAAGAAAGAAGGAGGAGCATCTCTTTTAAAGAGATGAGAAAGGAGTTGCATGTGTAACTCCCATTTCTATGAATTCTACATTCATAATAGGTGTATGAAAAGTGTCACAATCCTCTTAAGGAGGATAAACTAAATTCCTTAATAAAGGAATTATAAAAATGAGTTGTCCTCACATGTGGAATAAAAGACAAACAATGACATGTCCTCCACATGTGTACAATAGGACAAACTACATTTAGGGATCCTTGGAATATCCGATTTAAATACATCCAAGGGAAGATTAACCTTTCTAACACCCCCCCTTAATCTTTACTTGGGGAGTTTACATCAACGGGTTGTAAACCCAAATTTTTACAATGGAATTGAAATCTCTCTTTAGAAAATGGTTTTGTTAAAATATCATCCACTTGATCTTCACCTTTACAATAAAGAAGAGTAATTTGCTTGTCTTCAACTTGTTCTCGAATGAAGTGATGTTGAAGTGAAATATGTTTGGTCCTTGCATGAAAAATTGGATTCTTTTCCAAGGCAATAGCACTTTGATTGTCATAATGTAGAGGGGTAGGTGCTTGTTGAGGTAGACCCAAATCCTCAAGAAGTCTTCTAATCCATAAAGCTTCCTTAGCTGCATTGGTAAAACCTTTGTATTCAGCTTCAGTTGAGCAAAGGGAAATAGAGTGTTCTTTTTTACTGTTCCAAGAAATTGCACCTGAACCAACAAAGAAACAAATAGCCACAAGTGGATCTCCCATCATTGGGATCTCCACCTAGATTGAAATCAGTATAGCCATGTAAAATAAAATCAGAATTGGCATCATAGAATAATCCCATATTAATAGTTCCTTTAATGTACCTTAAGATTCGTTTAGCAACTTTAAAATGAGTTTGTTGAGGTTTAGACATAAATCGAGAAACTAAACCAACACTATAAGCAATATCAGGTCTAGTAAGAGTTAAATAATTTAAACTTCCTACCAACTGTCTATACAAAGCTTCATCAACAAAAGGAGTATTCATATCAGCCATTAATTTAGTTCCTAATTCACATGGAATTGAAACATGGTTAGAATCATTCATCTTAAATTTTTCTAAAAGATCATGAGCATACTTGCTTTGAGAAAGAAAGATACCCTTAGGAATTTGGCAAATTTGCATACCTAAGAAGTAATGTAAAATACCTAAATCAGTCATCTGAAATTTCTGTTTAAGTTGAAACTTAATATCAGAAATCAAAGCATCTGAACTAGAAGTGAGAATTAGATCATCTACATAAACAATAACAATGATAATATCATCGTTAGTATGTTTAATATACAAATTGGGATCATTCTTACTTCTAGAAAAGCCTTGAGAAATAAAGAAAGAATTAATTTTAGAATACCATTCTCTAGGTGATTGTTTAAGACCATAAATATATTTTTTCAATTTGCAAACCAGATTTTCACTACCTTTCTTAACAAATCCAGGAGGTTGAGCCATATAGATTTCTTCATGTAAATCACCATTTAAGAAGGAACTTTTAACATCCATTTGATGAATGGGCCAATTCATTTTAGATGCTAAAGCAAGAACTAATTTGATAGTAGGCATTTTAGCAACAGGAGCAAAAGTTTCATTATAGTCTAATCCTTCAATTTGTGAAAAACCTCTAGCAACTAGTCTAGCCTTAAATTTACTAATTTCATTATTAGTATTCAATTTTGTTTTGTATAACCATTTACATGAAACTATATTCTTTCCATGAGGTAACTTGACTAAGTCCCAAGTTTGATTAGCAATTAAAGAGTCAAATTCCTCTTGCATGGCTTTTTGCCAATGAGGTTGAGAGTTAGCTTGATCAAAAGACTTAGGATCATTAGAATTCATAATAGTAGTCATCAAAGCATAATTACAATAATTAATCCTTCTATGTTTAATTCCACCAAATCTAGAAATGTAGTCATCACTTTCATTGATTAAGTTTTGAGCCCATTTAGGTTTACATTTAGTTACAATGGAATTATCACTAGAGGAAGAATCATTATCAATAAAAGCATCATTAGTAGCTACTTGAATATCATTACTTGTAGAAGCAGAAATAATAGGTGGTGCTTGAGTTGTAGGGTTAAGAGGAGGAGTAGAGTTAAGATAAGGAGGTTGGTCCTCCACCAGCACAATTTTAGTGCCACTGAATTCTGCATCATGTGTAGTAGAACAGTCATTGACACCATTTTCTATAGTACAAACATCTCTAGCAACTTGAACTTTGTTAGTAGTGGAATCATAAACACGATAACCCTTAGTGTTTTCATCATAACCAACAAACATATAAGGAGAAGACTTGGCATCTAATTTATGCCTTTTCTATTTAGGAGTATGAACATAAGCAACAGATCCAAAAATCTGCAAATGATGTAAATCAGGTTTCCTACCAGACCAAACCTCTTCTGGAGTAATATCCTTGAGAGCTTTGGTAGGAGTCCTATTAAGAATATAAGTTGCACAAAACATGGCTTCAGCCCAAAATTTATAATGCAGATTCTTAGCATGCAACATGCTTCTAGCCATTTCAACAATGGTCCAATGCTTTCTTTCTGCCACACCATTTTGCTGTGGTGTATAAGGAATAGTAAGCTCGTGTTTAAAATTCCACATGATTTCAAATAAGAGTGGAAAGCATTATTCACATATTCCTTTCTATTACCAGTTCTAAGAATTTTAAGTTTAAAACCAGATTGCCTTTCAACATATAACTGAAATTCAATGAATATATCAAGAACTTGGTCCTTGCTATGTAAAAAACAGATCCAAGTTCATCTAGGAAAATCATCAACAAAGGTAAGTGCATACCAAGAACCTTGGATGGAGTTATTTTCTATCGGGCCCAAAAGGTCACTATGGACAAGATGCAACTTATTAGTTGCCCGCCATGATTTTCCATTTGGAAAGGGCTCCCTATGCATCTTACCACTCATACAACCTGTACAAGCAATCTTAGAAGGAATAATGTGAGGCAAGCCATCAACCATATTTTTTTTTGCATTAAAGTAATATAATCCGAATTTAAATGGCTAAGTCTTTCATGCCATATATTGAAATCAATAGAAGTATGTAAAGAATATCATGAACTAGCAAATTCATGGAATTTAAATAAGTTGTCATTATCCATTTTAGCATGAGCAATCACTTGTTTAGTTTGAGGATCTATGACATAACATGTATCTTTATAGAATTCAACTTTATAGTCCTGACATAACTGTGAAACAAAAAGCAAATTAGTTTTCACATCAGGTACATACAATACATCATGCAATTTACCATTAGGAATAGTTACATCACCTAAACCTTGAACTTTACAAGTCTGATTATTAGCTAACTGAATAGGAATGTTAGCAATATCAGGTTGCAGAGAATCAAAAATTTCTTTATGAGAAGTTACATGTTGTTATACACCACTGTCAACAATCCATTCTAAAGGTCTGCAAAGATTAAAGCTACAAGTAAAAGCATGACGAGAATTAGAACCAGTAGAGTTACCTTTTTTATGATTTGATTTTTGATTATGGTTACTGATATTCATAGGTTTTTTATCATTTTTCTTTTTAAAATAGTTATTGACAACATGACCATCTTTGCCACAATAAAAACAATGAGGTTTGGAATTGGAATGATTCCTTTGATTATTAGTATTACGATTGTTATTATGATTATTGTTATGGTGATTTTTATTATTGTTATATTTTGCATGAAATTTATTGTTGGAATTATTAGAATTAGTATTATATTGTTTGTTGTTATTATTATTATTATTATTTGAACGAAAATTATTATTTGAATTTCGAGACATAAATGCATGTTCAGTTGATTTAAGGGTACCAAACTGAATTAGCTTAGCTTCTTCTTGTCTTAATAAAGTTTAGAAAATAAGATAAGTTAACTGAGTAGTTAAAGTAGGAATAGCAAGCTGTGCATGAACATTAGTTATAAACTGTTGAAACTCTCTAGGAAGACACTTTTTAAGAATAAGATGAATTAAACAAATATCCTCTAATTGAACACCTAAAGCAATAATTTGGCTTTTAAGAGAATCAAATTTGAATAGAAATTCATCCATAGTCTTAAAATCTGTATACCTAAGATCTTCAAGTTGATCCTACAACTGTATTTTGCGGTATTCATCTCCACTATCATACTTGCTTTGCAAGATTGACCAAGCATCATGAGCTTTAGAAAATTGTGCAATTAACACATATAAATCTAGAATAATGGAAATACCAATTAAACCTAAAGCTTCTTCATTTTTAGTTTTCCAAGTATCTTTTTTGTCTTGGGTAGCCATTGAACCAAGTTCAACAGAAGGATCAGTGACTATCTCGAAGAGGTGTTTAAAACGAAAAATGAATGAAATATGAGTTTTCTAGGAATGATAATTAGAATGACTAAGTTTTATTTTTGGAATTAAGGTTGACATCTTTATGAAAAAAAAATGTCCCCCCTAATAGAAATATGACTTATACGTTAACTTGAATTAAAACAAAACGTGATGATGGAACTATGAATAAGTTTTTGAGAAAAATGATATAACTCTACAATGAAACATTAGCACAAGGATTAATTTGAAATAAAAAAGAATCTTGCAGAAGCATTTTTAGAATAATTAAATGATTATAGCCTAAAACAATGAATCCAACTTTCTATATTTAGGATGGCTATATTAATGATTCCTAATGATTAAAAACGTAATACAACATTTAAGTGTTTTTTATTGAAAAAAGATAGAGGAATCTAATTTGCTATAATTAAGATGATACAGAATGATTGAAGAAAGAAAACATATGAGTAAAAAATGTAAACATGTTACTTCATGCAAGGAAAATAAATGATAGAAAACATTACTTTTGCAGCTGGAGCAGGTTTGGCAGAGTGTTTGGCAGTTGCATGGGCCTCCAACCTTTGATGTTTGGTAGTTCCCATAGAGGGTGCCACAACCTTCAACAAACAAACTTATGTCTGAATCAAACAAACTTAGCCCTCTTGTAGGGATCTCTAAATAAAATTTAGCCCTATTTTCTGGGCATCTAGATCAAACTGTTTACACAAATGAAGCAATCAAAGGAAGGAAAGGAGGGAGAGGATGCCCTTTCTCTACTAGGAAAATAGGCGGAACAAACCACAAAGCTGTCAATGGATTAAAATAATTGCTGGCAACGTGCGAAATTCAAATTCAAATTGAGAAAGGAAGATCACGCAGTGTTCAACAATTTAAAACAACAATTTTAATGTGGATGCTACAATGTGGTAATCTGTGCAGATTAACCAAGCTTTCTCAGTGATTAAAGACTCTAAAGAAATGCCGTTCATAGCGTCTAAAGTCTATCAAAACTTTCTCAGCACTTGAAGACTTTGAAGAAATGCCTTACACAGCGGTTGCATGTAGGACAAATAGAATAAATTTACATATGGCAAGAATGAAAAGAAAGGAAAGTTACTTTAAAAACTTCAAGAAGAGATCATGAGTGATCTTGAAGAACACAAAAGGTAAGAAACTAAATTGGAAAGAACAAAAAATTAATTAAGGTCTCATAAAATTTGTATTTTAAAGTTTTTAAAATTAAAAAAATTAGGAAATATATTTAATTTTAAATAATATGTATAGGAAATATATACATTTTTTTTAAAAAAAACTAATCTATTGAATGACCTAATTTTTTTTTTTTAAAAGCACACTTAAATAATGATATCCTTCACTAATATGAAAGAGAAATAATAAGAGAAATAAATAAATAAATAAATAAATAAATATATATATATATAAAATTTTTTTTTTAAAAATGTACAATTTATAATAAATGAGTGTTATGAATTAATGCTTCTTGTTTTGGCGGCATGCCTTCCAAAACAAGAGAAAATTTTTTTGAATTTTTTTGAATAGAAAACCCTTTGGCGGCAAGCCTTCCAAAGAGGGTTAGAAAACAATGATAAAAAATGATACATTAAAACCTGCACACAAAAGATGTTAGAATGAGCAAAAAACTGCAACACAAACTTCTTCTCTCAATGACGTCTCCAAATAAGGTGTGCTCCAATGAATGACAACCTTCAACACAAAACTTAAAACAAGGATTAGTAGCCAAGCTTTGATACCATGTAAGAAACGATAAGATAGAGCAAGGAACGAGAAATAATCCAAGTAAGTTAAGTGTGAAACAATGTTACCATGAAATAAGAAAAATTCTAGAGCATACACCACTATGGTTCAACAATGGAGACAAGGATTTATAAGGGGAAAGCAAAGAAAACCCCTTGTGAGTATTATGAATGAAGGAAAATGCCTAGAGAAGAGAGAGAGAGAGAATGTTGGAGCAAAATAGCTCAATACAATAACATCAAATTGATGAGAGTAAAGAAGAAAGAAGGAGGAGCATCTCTTTTAAAGAGATGAGAAAGGAGTTGCATGTGTAACTCCCATTTCTATGAATGCCACATTCATAATAGGTGTGTGCAAAGAGTCACAATCCTCTTAAGGAGGATAAACTAAATTCCTTAATAAAGGAATTATAAAAATGAGTTGTCCTCACATGTGGAATAAAGGAAAAACAATGACATGTCCTCCACATGTGTACAATAGGACAAACTACATTTAGGGATCCTTGGAATATCCCAATTAAATACATCCAAGGGAAGATTAACCTTTCTAACAAATTTTAATGCTAGAACAATTACCAAGCTAGCATATTTAGCTACAATGCTAACATCAATCTGATTTGGCTCACATAAAAGAGTAAACACTAGTGAGAAAGAGTATTAGATGACATTAGAGGCTATAATCATTTTGGAGATGAATTGATTACCCTATGTGGTACTTTTGATTTAATAATTTGAAATGGATTGGCTAGATGGTTAAAATCGGGCATTTTCATATGTACAATGGGGCTAACATGGTTGATTATCCTATTTTTTGCATAATTTGTATGATAGAACAAGGAAGCAGTGATTGGGGAACACATGTGGGATCTTAATTTAGATCATATAATGTTGCACATAAATGTGAAGTGGGCAAGGGTTGGACAACATGAGACAAAAGACCATTGTTCTCTTCAACCACCTTCATAGGGCAAAATTTTGTTTACTCTTGAAAATAGGGACATCTTTAGGAAAATTCTTTAGAGACTATATAATGCAAAGGGAAGACATGTGCATGGAATCAATAGCCAATCGTTATCAATTCTCATTCACATGGCTCTCTCCAAGTGCAAAAGATTGAAGCGTAGAAAATCTGAAACAAATTATATTCTAGCTAATGCTTGGCTTGAAAAAGAATGCAAAGTGGCTAGGAGAAAGATAGGAGAGTCTAATAAAACTAGCCTTGACATTAAAGTCTACAAGAATATTCTAAAGAAGAAGTAAAAATGATTTAATGATCACAAGGAGATAAGAGTTAATCTTTCTTAGTAAAAATGATCCCAAACTTTTTTGGAGAGAACTTCAACCAAGAAAGGAACACGCTAAAAATACTATTACAATCACTCAATGGTTTGAGAATGCCAAGAAAATTTATAAAGGATGATGGCGTGTACTCACCACCCTTGATGAATAGTATGGATTCTCTTTTACTATACAAGAGGTTGAGGGGTATTAAGAAGTTAGGCACTTTTAAGGCAAAAGACGTAGTGACGTTTCAAGCACATTATCTAAAGTAGGGTACAAAAACTCCATTACCTCTCATTATGAGAATATTCAACAATATCAAAAAATATGGGTTTCCTAGAAATTGGACCATTAATCTTATTATACCCCTTTACAAGAGTGGTGAGTTTGATAATCCCTCTAATTACAGGACCATAATGATCAACCCTGTATTTGCAAAACTTTTTGGAAGTTTAGTAGAAAAAATAATCAGCAAATGGGCTAAGGAGAACCATAAATGTTAAATAGGTCAAGTGGGTTTTAGGAAAAAACATTCAGCTATTGACCATGACATCACCTTGAGGCACATTATTGAAAAAGCATGGGAGAGAAAGGATGACATTTTCTACTTCTTTGTTGACTTTACAAAGGCTTTTGATGCCATTAGTAGGGAAAAGATTTGGATCATAATGGAAGATTTAGGTGTCCCTATGAATCTTAGAGACTCTGTTTATAGGATGTATGAAGAAGTGAGAGTGAAAAATAGAACTTCCCAAGGCATTTCAAAGTGTTTTAGGCATGATATTGGGGTCAAGAAGGGCTGCTTGCTTTCATTGACTCTATTTGACATATACATTGACAAAATTAAATAATGGTTAGACATGCAAAATAGTGAGGGAATTTTGTTAGGTGAGTTTGTGATAAGGTTTTCCTTGTATGTTGACGATCTCATCTCCACCTACGGCTTGTAAGAACATTTACTTTTTTCTTGAGCACTTTTGCAAAATGGTTGGGATGCAGGTTAAAATCAGCAAGGCTAAAGTTATGATTTTTTCTAAAAGAAAAAAATAACATCAACATAGATTCTATTTTGAGGGTTGTATCCTTGATGAGATTACAGAGCATAAATACTTCGAGATAGACTTCAACAAAAATCTTAGCTAAGAATATTGTAGAAAGAAAAGGTTTTTGAGAGGTTGGAAGGCACCTTATCCTCTGCAAAATAGATGTCATGATGCTATGATTTGGGACTAGAAAACCGATCAAGATTTGCTTAGGCTTCTTTTATTACCAATGATTCTCTATCGCTATGGACTTTGGGTGAACAACATTTCAGTCTTACAATGGAGACAAATTGAGATCATCCAAAATCCTTGGATTACAAGCAAGTTTAAAATCAAAAGCATGGTCCCATATAGAATCATGCTTTGTGAAGTGGGATCTATACCTATTAAGGCCCATGTTATGGCCGACCTAAATAGCTATCTTTAAAAAACTAAAAAGATGGATTCAAGTAGATAGCCTAAAGTGGTCTTGGATGATATGTTGTGTATTTATGTAAAAAGACTTGGATGTAGTAAAACATCAAGTGGGTGAGAAAATGGGATATCCATTTCAACACGTACCACACAAACAATAAAGAAATAAAGGTATTTTTTAAAGATAAATCCCATAAGAGAAATTAGGGAAAGGGGCTTTGTAGGAAAAAGACTTACTATATTAGTGAATTCAATTCTACATGTGATCAACATCAAAAATAGTATATAGAGACCAACATACCATGGAGAGATAAGAGTATTTTTGCACAACTAAGGACCAACTCTCATCAACTCTGATGTGAGATCGAATGGTAGAAGAGACAACATGAGCTATGAGAATAGATAATCTACAAGTTTTGCAAATCTAGGAAGGTGGAAACTGAACAACACTTCAATTTAGAATGTGAAGTATACAAAGACAACAAGGTCAAATTCTTGGATATCCTTTCTGACAACTCTTGGTACAACTAATTGAACAAGGAGAATATTGAGAAGTTTGGTGGGCTCATCATCAACCTACACAAAACGAGAACCAAATTAAAAAAGTTGGTGTAGTGGGAAAGGTGTCCCATAGGCCATGTTTAGCCTCGTGGACATTAAAATCTCATCTATCTATCTATCTAACTTTAGGTTAGATGCATATTTGTGGGAGGCCCTCAACATCTTGGTGGCTTCCCCTCACCCATGTTATTATCTTGTATCACCTCATTTGTTGAAAAAATGTATAACATCAATTTGAACACAAGTAGTTGAGCAAAAATTACTTTCAAAACTAAATAAATGTTAAATAAAATTATTAATTTGAGCCGAACATAGAATATAGGAAGTTTTGTAGAGGTTCAAGATCAAAGAAAAAGGGTTAGAGTTTAGTAACCATGAGTTAGGAGATGCAAAGCTAAAATGGTGACCTAACAATAATAGTACAAGAGAGTGAAGGAATATAATCTTACCATCAAGTCTAGAAAGTGTGAAAAAAGAATAAAGGGTTAGTGTCAGTGATTTTGGCCTACCTTCAAATTGGATTCCAATAATTCTTCAAAATAGTTTTTGGCAGACTTAAAACCTCAAAAATTGAGAAATCTTATTCATTGGATAAAATAATAAAGTAGGGAGTGTCTAAGAAAATATATCTCAACATCAGAGAAATAGTAATATTAAATCCACCCATTCGAATGTAGAAATGGGCTAGGAAATATTCTAAACAAATTTATTCTTCCTCAAGGAAGCTATTAAATTTTTGGTTTAAGTGATGGAAAGAGTGGTAGAAAAGTGTCTCCTATCTTAAAAAATCATCATAGTAATTAAAGTGGAATGACACTAACTAAAGAAAATACCCCACTTAATATAGAGTCATCTTCAAGTCAATGAAAAGTTGTCCTTATCAAACTTTAATTAGTTTATCTATTTTTTCCTTGATAATTCTTTTTATAAGATATAAATAAAATTAACAAATCAAAGAAGAATAGTAAAGATATTCGTAGATCTTTAAAGGCAATCTAATAAATAAATTATGTTATTATAAACTACATGTAGAAGATAATAATCAAAATTTTAAGCTTCTTCAAGAACATTAGTTCCCCATTTTAAATTTTTCTTTTAAGATATGAATTAAACCATAACACAAATGAATTAATTTGTGAATATATAGGATGGAGACATAAGTTGGTTAGGATTAGGTCTAATTGTTAAAATTATTTAAACTTTCTTAAAAGTTGAAGGACAAACCAATATTCTATCTTTCTTACAAAATAGAAAATAATATTCTATTTAAAAATAAATAAAAAATACATACATATTGTTAAGAAAGATAACATTACTAATAAAATATTAGAAATACATATTCAACTTCTCATAGAATTTTAAAAATATAATGTATCCTGATTTAAATATAAAAATGTAGCAAATTTTTGTTTTTATTAATAAGAGGCTACAACACAAGAGTAAATTGCGAGCCTTCTATTTGGAAGGTCTTGATACAGAATAATAATTAATCTTATCTTCAGCCTTTTACACATTAAAGAATACCAATTGTTATGTTGTTTTTAACACATGTTTAAAAATTATTACAAATTGAATCAACCAAAAAAATTAGTACATTAAAAAATTTAGAAAATAAGATTATGCCAAAAAAAAAAAAAATAGAAATAAAAATATTATTTACTTCAATTTACATACAAAGTTATTTTAATTTACTTACATGAAAAAATTTCCTTTTAATTTTAAGATTATTCTACTTGATACTTATTTTATCTTAACAAAGGATCACTTATTTTATTTCTTGATTCTTATTTTCTTTATTTTATAAAATTTTGTGTAGATTTCTGACCTTGCATATTATTTATTGAAACACAGATTATGGACTCTTGCAATGAGAAATGAGATGTTGATTCTCAACAAACAAAAATTACAAGAGAGATTTTTTTAAAAAGAAATTGAGAATACTATGTTTATAACAGAGACAAAATGTGATTACAATTGGCAATACTATGCAAAACATAAAGACACCCAATAATGAAAATAGTTAGAAGTCGCAACACCGTTAAACACAATGTTAACTTTCTAGCAACATAAAAAAGATTATGGCACCAAATACACTCATTAATAAACTTATAAATATAGAACATATGTAAAAAATGCTACCCAACATGCTTACAACTATCAAACTCTAATCATACTTGAAAAAATAGTTTTAACAAAATGACAAAAATTGATTCTCATTGTTGAACAACATGAATCTAGGAGAACAATCTTTAGTGTTAAAAAGACTTACCCAAGTGGAAAAAATGTTTATTGCTAGAGTGAATCTAGTATTGCAAGATGCCCACACTTTTGGAGGCCAATCTAAATATATTGGTCACATAATAAGCTATGCAAATGATATAAAGAACATTGCCAAGGTGCTTCCACAAAGAATACAAGACTTAGACATGCTTGTAGTTTGAATATTTCATATAAAAGGACATTATTATGACTTCTACATTCATGGAAGTTACATTAGAGATGCATTGCAATACAATGTCATGGATGGCTAATATTACAATGATAACATAAATCTTCAAATCAAGAAGGAAGGGAGGATCCTCAATATTTCCCCAAAAAATAGTCATGTTAGCATCATCAAAGGAGACAATCTTGGGTGGGTTTTGTTGGGTTTTTTGGGTATTTAAATGATGCAAGAGAGTCTTCCTCTACCCAAAATAGGGGTGAACTCTCAATAATGGGTTCCACTTTAGTGGGGCGAACAAAAATGAAAAATATTTGCAAAATGTGAAATTGAGTTTGCCATACGTTCACAGCGAACATACTTAATATGTTTGTTGTGAACATATTAACCAATGATTACATATGTTCACAGTGAACATTGGTAATAAATACGTTTGTAGAAAACATATGAAATGTCGACTTCTGGCATTTTAAAATGTCATTTTTACCTGTTTTGTTCATTTTTATAGCATTCACTATTCAAGCAAAGGTTAGAGCGAACATGTGCTTTTCGTCAGCATCGCCCCATCATTTTCCTTCAAATTCTCATCTTCAAATATGTATATATATTATTATTTTAATATTTTTTACGTTTTAAATATTTTTAAAGCATTTTTAAATGTTTTCAAAGTATATTTAAATGTTTTTTACATTTTTAATATTTTCAAAGTATATTTTAATGTTAATTTAGTATTTTTATTGTTTATTAATGTTAAACTTAATTATATTAATTTAGAAAACATTATATATAAAAATTAGAAAACAAACTTTAAAGAAAAAATTAGAAAAATATTATAAAAAAAATTTAAAAAAAAATTTAGAAAACATTAGAAAAAATATTAGAAAAATATTAGAAAATTTATAATAATATAAAATTTAGAAAAAAAATTTAGAAAAAACATTAGAAATTTAATAACAATATAAATTTTAGAAAACAAATTTAGAAAAAGATTAGAAAAATTATAATAATATAAAATTTAGAAAACAAATTTGGAAAAAATATTAGAAAATTTATAATAATATAAAATTTAGAAAAATATTAGAAAAACATTTTAAAAATTAGAAAATTTATAATAATATAACATTATAAAACAAATTTAGAAAAACATTAGAAAAACATTAGAAAATATATTTAAAAAAATTGGTTTAGAATTTAAAATTAGAAAACTATGAAAAAATAAATTAGGATTTAAACATTAGAAAATATTAGAAATATATTAGAAAAAACATTACAAAATATTTTTAAAAACATTAGTCTTGAAAATTAGAAAAATTTAGAAAAATATTTAAAAATATTAGAAAAACAATAGTGTAGAAAATAAAATTTAGAAAAATATTTTCAATATTCATATAAATTTATTATTGTTAATGTACATGTTATTGATTTTTTAATACATCTCAATCTTTTATGTTTACGTATATGTTTTATTCATGTTTCTATATATGTTATTCATCTTAATGCCTTATTCATATTTTCAACATTCATGTTTATGTATATGTTATTCATCTTTATGCCTTAATCTAAACTGTGTAATTAACTATATTTAATGACATACATCTTAAGGGGAGATCCTAAATTATACATAAGGATGTAGATTAAAATATACATATTCTATTTCATAGATATATGTATATATGTTCATGTTAAATGTAGACATGTATGTTTTCAATAAATTCATGTTTATGTATATGCCAAATTCATCTTAATATCTTAATCTAAGTGTAATTAAATGACATGTCTTAAGGGTCCAGATCCTAAATTATACATAAGAATGTAGATTAAAATGTATTTTTTATTTTGAACATAGATAATTTATGTATATTTGTTCATGGTTAAAAGTAGACATGTACATGTTTTCAATATTCACATTTTTATATGTAAATATGTTATTGATCTTAATGTTTTATAACTAAGTGTAATTAACTATTTAATGACATGTATTAAGGGGAGATCCTAAATTATACACAAGAATGTAGATTAATGTATATTTCATTTCATAAATGTACATGTAAATATGTTTATGTTAAATGTAGACACATGAATGTTTTCAATATTCATGTTTATGTATATGTTATTATTTGTAGCATGCCTTAATCTAAGTATATAATTAACTATATTCAATGACATGTCTTAAGGGGAGATCCTAGACTATACATTTATAAGAACGTAGATTAATTTGCATAGGTAAGAATATAACATACATACACACATAAGAACATATAAAGAACGTATGACCTAAAGAATACATGTTACAACATTTAATTAATAAAAGTTAATTATAAGAACATAACTTGATTATGTACAAACATAAAGAATGTACATCATATAAGAACATGTAAAGATTATATATGTATAGATACATAACAACATTAACTTGATCATAAGAAAACATAAACAATGTCTAGACATAACCCTAAAACTAACTATTTACCAGGCTAAAAGATTACTCTGATCATGCATGTAACCCTTTAACCCTAACTCAAACTCTAACCCTAATTTCTAACCCTAACTTGAAAATTGTAACCCTAATTTCTAACACTAACCCTAATTTCAAACTCCTACATATTTACACTTTCTTAAGACCAATTATATATACATTTCCACACTAACTTAGCTTGAAAACAAAGAGAGGTACCTAGATCTACTTCTATTAAATATGTTAACAAAGAGAAGGAAGATATTATACAAGAAGTTCATGCAAGGTTCACAACATTGTCTATCCATTTTAATTCTTTTGTACCTACTTAGAACTTAGTCATCAGAGCCATCATACCCATGGCTCTAAATGATCTAATTGTAAAGTTACCAGTGTTATGTTGCCTCTAGAAAAATAATAGTCAAAATGGAGTATTCACATGAGTTGTATTTGATATACCCGATCATTCACCAAAGACCATAATTCATAATTCCTTATTGTAAGTTTCTTCAATCCTCAACTAGATTCAATAAACATGCTTTGATACCAAATGAGAGAGCTAATCTCTAGTTGCTTAGATTTGAAGCACAAGAAGCAATCATGAAGGTTAGGTTCTAATCTCCTGGCTTATTATTAAATTTTCTAAGGTTCAAAGTTAGATCATCCTCTCCCACATAGTAATGGATATTTCAAAGTCTCTTTATCTTGGGGCATTTACAAATTGGTCTACTATAAAATGTTCTCTTATTGCTCAAGGGTTAGAGTGAATCCATTTATCTCTCCAAATCAATGAAGAAAAAGGGAAAATATGTGATATTAAATTTTTAGTTTTGAGGATCTAACATTCAATTTATTTCTCTTCTTTGTCATTGGTTGTTATGGAATTTTTAGTCTAGCCCAATTTAGCTAAGGTTGCAAATGAGGGATCCCATCTCAGGTGAATATATCATATTAACATGAATATTCCTAATCCACTAGCTCATATTATCTTGCAAGGGGTACAATTCCTATGGGTATACTAGCCCAACAAGCATTTGAGTACTAAGTTGTAGATATGAACTCTAACAGTGTCAACTTGAAGTTTTAAATATGCAAGCACATTGAATTTCTTAGAGCATAAGGACCAAAATCATAAAAGCCTAGAGGTTGTTTGAACCTTAGTAGAAAAATTAATAAAAAAATTATTTAGCCATCATATTACACCTTGGACAACATATCTCGTGATAAAAGATTGAGATTCTTGTAAATGATTTAAAAACTAGTTTGGATAAAAGCTTGAAAATAAGGGATTAAAAAAGGTGTCAAAAGTTGACTTTTTTTTCCTCGAGATAACCTAAACTTGAACATCTATGAAAATTTGGAGATATGGTTAAAATTAGTATGATAAAAAATTGAGTGCACATGCATTTTTTATTTCATAAATCTAAATTATAATACAACATGTTTAATCAAATGATACTATTTTCACTTATTTGGAAACAACACACATTAAAATACATTCTTATATATTATGACATTGTGTTATTTCTATTTAAGGAAAATATAGAAACTCTAGCCAATTTAACACATTTTTAATTAATAATAAGTAAAAATATTATCACTTTCTTATTATATGTTTGAAAGTTTATTTTGAATAAATTGTTGTTAAATGAAATATAGAAAATCTAAGTTTACATATTATTTACTTATTATATTTACTTATTATTAATTAAAAATGTGTTAAATTATCTAGATTTTCTATATATTTTTCCTATAGAAATAACACAATGTCATAATATATAATAATGTATTTTAAGTGTACAGTAGACTTAGCTAATTTTTAATTAATAAGTAAATATATATAGCTAATTTAACACATTTTCATGTTTGAAAGTTTATTTTGAATAAATTATTGTTAAATGAAATATAGAAAATCTTTTCAAAACATGTCATAATACTGATAAACTTAGAAGACATTCTCATGAGAAATGGATTCATGTGAATCACTACTCTTGAAACATGGGTCAATGAGATTGACTCATAAACTATATGATTAATTCCTCATAGAAATAACACAATGTCATAATATATAATAATGTATTTTAATAGAAAACTTGAATTGGTGTCATATAGTTCAGCGTTTTGAATTGCACTTCTTAGAAAATTATTAAAACATATTACTTAAATAGAATAAGATGAACCCTTTATATTTCTTATACAATTAGTAATCAAACTAGACAAAATAGGAAAACTATATATATATATATATATATATATATTTATTAGAATTTCACTACTCCAAATATTTGATCTAAGGGATAAAATAAGATCTAATATCCTTAGATCAT
Source organism: Cupressus sempervirens (assembly GCA_028749045.1). NCBI lineage: Eukaryota > Viridiplantae > Streptophyta > Pinopsida > Cupressales > Cupressaceae > Cupressus > Cupressus sempervirens. Next base: position 745,302,555 of record CM053787.1, read on the forward strand.
GTTCTTATTATATATATGTGTGTGTGTGTGTGTGTGTGTGTGTGTGTATGTGTATGTGTGTATATATATGTGTGTATATATATGTATATATATATATATATATATATATATATATATATATATATATATATATATATATATATATATATATAGATATAGATATGCATATATATGTATATGTATATGTATGCATATATATACATATATCTATATGTATACATATATATATATATAGATATGTATGTATATATATATATATATATATATATATATATATATATATATATATATATATATATATATATATATATATATATATATATATATATATATATATATATATATATATATATATGTATATGTATATGTATATGTATATATATTTCTATATGTATATATATGTATATCTATGTATATACATATATACATACATACATATATTATATATGTACATATATATATATGTATGTATGTATATATGTATATATGTATCTATGTATATATATATGTATGTATATATATAATCTATATATATATATATATATATATATATATATGTATGTATGTATGTATATATATGTATATATATATGTATGTATATATATATGTATATATACACATATATACACATATATATACATACATATATACATATATATATATATATATACATATATAAATACACACACACACACACACACACACACACACACACACACATATATATATGGACCAATGTGTTCAAATTTATAATTAATTACACATGTTTAGACTAAATTTAGAAGGATGACCAACCTTTGTGACACCACACGTGATGTCTTAAAAAAATGAATTTACTTCTAGATTATCACATGAAATCAAGCAATATTTTGAATTGTTCAAACTTTTACTTGCATATTAGCAAGTTTTGATTATCCTTAAATAACTCTAACTCTAACTCTAACTCTCATGTACATGTATATGTATTCAATCATATATTTAAATTTTATTAGATATGTACATGTTACAAATTATCTAAACATGTGTGATGTGCGTCCAATTACATGTATAATTTTTAATTAAAAATAAAAACTTGTGTGTATGGTAGACTTATCTCTTGATAGATTTCTATAGATATGGCTTCACACAATTAGCTTGTTGTAGCTCTTGGTGTGGCTCCTACTGCAGCTCCTATTGAAGAGCCTCCTACTATGGCACCTGTTGCAGCACCTGATGTGGTTTCTATTGCAGCACCTGATGCAGTTCCTATTCCAGTTCCTTGTGCAATTCATCATGCTACTTGTGGTTTGTCTTGTGCTATAGCTTGTGGTGTACCTTGAGGTAGGGCTCATCGCATGGCTTATGTTCCAACTCCTGGTGTGGTTCCAAGTGGTATAGGTCCTGGCATGGCTCCTAGTGTGGCTCTTGTTTCAAGTCAGGCTACACCTGTAGCTCCTACTAGAAGTCCTACTACACCACCTCCACACATCAATATCAATGCTTTATTTGCATTTTCAAAGTAGGAGGTTGCTAGAATACAATAGTCTATATTGCCCTCTGATGATGGTCTTTATAGAGACATATGTGCTACTATATGTAAGATTTTACACGATTTGATAGCTAGATTTAGAGCTCACCATTCATTTACTCCTAACATATTAGCTTCCATATCTAGGGAGCTTGGGGCTGAGATTTCAGCAAATGCATCTTTTGATGATGTGAAGAGGGTGGCTCCCAAAGTTTTTATCAAAAGAGATCTCTTTCTAGGATATGAGGGAGCACAGGTAGGGTGAGAGGCTATCAAGTCACATGATGTAGAGATCCTATTATTGCTAGCATGATCTATCCTTAGTTTTTAGCTACACATGGTCATTATCCTAATAACAACCAGATACCTATTTATTTTGCACAAAAATTATACATTGAATTCTATGTGGCACTCAACATCAACTAATTGGACATTCCAGATTATTGCAGACAGGGGCGTGGTCAAATCACAGATCATGACTAGTATCACAGTGCATATCATCTACCACCTCCAGATCTCAGATAGTTTTTTGGAAAGAGACTATCTCCCATGACTCCAACACATGCGCCTATTGTAGATAGAGTTGTCATTGCTTCCTAGAGGGGAGCAATTAACACTATTGGACACATTGCATCTACGGCCACTAGTATCACATCTGATTCTATTGGTTGTTATATTCATAGTTGACATCCTCATCCACTTGGTTGACCATCTTTAGAGGCATCTAGTAGCACTTCAGGCACCTCCTTTGATGATGCATATAGAGCTGTCGGGCTACCACTACCAGGTGATATTCATGCTCTTTTAAGACATCAGACACATATGGATTTGGCATTGTATTTTTTGGAGGATATGTTGTAGATTATCACTTACATTTCTGATACATAGGGGATGCCAGTTCACTTAGTGATGGATGCTATTAGACAGCATCAGAGCCCCATAGTTCTATAGACATAGGTCACCACACCAGTGATAGATGATACAACTATGCGTAGCTCACAACATTTGGCACCAAGCTCACGACACTCTACAGATGACTCGGGCATACAAGTTGGAGATGTCAAGATAACAGCTGAGGGTCTTCATAATTTTGGTGAGTAGTTGCGAGGCTTGTATGAGATTGATACTAGTTCAAGCATGGGTATTTCATCATACATGGAGATGTTATTTTGACCTGGCAACCATGATTTTACACCATTACCCAGCCGATTACACACTCCACTTCACTCATCATTGCTAGCAGTTGGACATGGTGCTGAGGGTGGTTTAGTAGGTGTTAGAGTTTCAGGAGGTGCATTGATAGACGATACTACAGAGTCTACTGATGATCCTCCACTAGTTAACTTCTCTAAATACCTACTTCAAATTATAAAATGATCAAATTAGTTAACTGATCATCATTATAAAATAATCAAATTAACTTCTCTAAATGCCTACTTTAATAGTTAAATAGTCAAAGAAGTTCCAAATTGATCTCTATGAACCTAATTAAGAATTTTAAAGAATAATAATAATTTATAGGGTGATTGAATTGAATTAATATAGGTGCTTAAAACTACTAAATTAACCCAAATGATTTAGATTAAATAAATTTAAAACATTATATGTATTTGTAATCATTATATGAAATAAACAATTAGTAGGACTAAAGATATGTAAATTTGGTAAATCAATTAATAGGAATAAAGATACAAATTTGTTAAATATATTAGTAGGAAGTTAGAAAGATGCATATTTCTTAAATTATCAATTACTAACCCACTAAAGATAAATATTAGTTTTATGTAAATAAAAATATGTTAATTAGGTAAGCCAAGACATTATTTTAGAAAACTTTTACAAAATATAATATTTAAAAATATATTAATTTAAACTAATTTAAACTAAGAGTATGACTGTAGATGTAATAAAATAACATTAAAATATATAGTTTTTTAATAAACTAATGATTTAACTAGATGAACTTACTAATCTTACAATTTTAAAAGCACATTTAACTCACTTATGAAATTAATTTTTTATTAAATTATATAGTCTTTTAATAAACTAATGATAATTAAGAACTTCTAATCGTACAACTAAAAACACATTTAATTCAAGATGAAATTCAATAGTTTGAAAAGAAGTTGATATTTAAGAATTCTAACATATTAAATTATCTTTGCTACATGTATCTATAGATAATGATTGTGTAAGTGTGAACTAACTTAGCCTATTTATATATCAAGTTGTTAAATTACTAAATTCATCCATGGTACAATTAATATTATTAATTTATATATTTTTTAATAAACTAATGATAACTAATCTAGTATGATCGCAGAATTAAAAACACATTTAATTCAAGATGAAATTCAATAGTTTGAAAAGAAGTTGATATTCAAATTATTATAAAATAAATCTCAAATGTCAGTTCAACCATGATGTACACTTATACCATGTAATATCTTCTCATGATTTTTACTGTCTAATCTCTAGTTGCAACATGCACGCTTAACTTTGATTAGATGTAGACAAAGCCTGGTAGCAATGATCAAATGGTTGTATTGTCAAACCTTGTTGTTAGGTTGATAATTAACAAAGTGTATTCCATGTTGGACTATTTTTTCTTCCTTCAAATATGTTCCCCCTATCACAATAGAACCTACACCACAAATTTAAGTATTTTAAAATTTGGAATATATATATATATATATATATATATATATATATATATATATAAAGTTACCTATGGGGAACAACATTCCCTCACTTTCTTCAGGGTCATATAACTTTGTGCTCTCTGTAATACATTGCAATAAATAATAACTAACACCTTCATGATTTCTAGGCTCAACAACCACTGCAAAGACATCTCCTACATAACAAGTATACATGTGTATGTGTACAATACATATATAAGATAGTTCAAATTGATAATTAAATAACACTTGTTTAGATTATTTTTTATGATACTTACCCACTTTTACCAATCCAAAGATATGATTATAATCATCATAAATCAATGGAATATCATCAAAAATTTCATCATCTTTATCAAATGTATCAATAACATCAAGTGGTATCGAAATCCATGCACCTATATATCCACATGCTTGATTGATGCATTCTTCATAATCTTCATCAATGCAACTGTCACAAAAACATGAATAGTCTCTTGTCTTCAATGTCCAATTGCAATTATCTGTACTCATGACTAAATGTAGGGAACATGTCTTTTCTATCCTCTTGCAACCATGCATGTTTTTTCTATTAACACCTGAAAGTTCATTAAATTGAAAATATGGACAAATTAAATTTAAACTTCAATGAATTGAAAAATAAAACTTAACAATAATTTTTTTTTAATTAACTGCATAAAATTCAAACAGATGTACACATCCATACCTGTTATCTCTCAAAAGACTCTATATGGTACCTTTCAACTCATTGTTGATGATGTCCCAACCTCATCTAATGCAAAATGTGTCTTACACCATTCAACAACATCATGTGCATCATTTACACAAACTCCCTAATAATTCATTTGATACTCTCATAGAGCACGTTTAATGCAAGCTCCAACACCATCATGTTCACCTTTTCTATGACCACTCTCGAAGAAATTCCATATGTGTTTTATATTCTCATTGTGATGATATCTACATAATGCATAAAATGATCTAGATGATTTGAACTATGCAGCACATCCATTAGACCAAACATAATGTTTATCAACATTTATGTTTCTTTCTTTCAAATAAGAAAAGAAGATATTGAAGCAATGTTCAACATATGTTCTTTATCATTACTTATATAGAAATGATATTCCTTTTTAATTACTCATGCTTGAACTGTACTTTAAACAACATCCAAATCTAAATGTGCATGTCTAGAACAAACATGTACCATAATAGTGACCTACTTAGAAAAGTAATAATATGATTGAATTGCTTTTTGATGAACAAAGGAACTGTTCTCTACAAAATCAACAATTGGTACAATCATTCCAAGTGGGAAATTATCTCTCAAAGTTTGAAACTGTTGTGCTTGCCACTTTGCAAAAAATTTGTGAAAAATATAAGGTTGAATCAAATTCTTAAATCTATCCATAAATGTTAGAACATGTAACTCCTCTTCAACATATTCCAACCTTTTTGTCTCTTATCTAAAATTTATTTCATTCTTAACATACTTGTAACTTTTGCAATTCAATTTTTTTGTTGCATCAATATTTTTAATTTTCAAAGGAAATAAAGCCAATTCACCACATGTTTCACATAATCCTTTGATGCAATTTATTTGACTAGTTGGATCATCTATTTTGTCACATAGAATGGATGATATGAACTCACTTCTCCTACTAGGAGGAGCAACATGAAAACCATATGTGTCTTCTACAAAATTTTGAAATACCTGATAGTGGAGATCAAACTCAATATGATGATGACAACAACATGTTTCAAACACTTTGTTTGGCCTCACAAAGTATGGCTTCAATTTTTCAGACAACATTTTCCCGACTTTTACATTAGGATGTTCACTACAAAATGACACGTATAACTCATGTTGTGTTGTGTCTAACCAATGTTTTGTATGATGTTCATATTGACCAGATGCAATCCTATGCCTGATAACATCTCTACTATTTGATGAAGGATGAGTGTTATCAATCCAAAATGACATGATTAAATTTTTTAACGACTCTTTAATCCTATCAAAACGAGGTGCTCTACACATGATTGCCTGATTGCCCTCCATAGTACTGTCATCCACAATTAATCTTCTCTTAACATATTTTCTCATTGTTTTCCTACTAAAACCCATTTCAAATGAAATTGAAGATATTTGTCTATTTTGGGTTATATTCTTATTTACAACAGATATCAATATCATTTTTCTTGCCATAGACTTATCTTTAGTTTGAAAGTATTTTCCTATGTTTCTCAAACCTTTCTTAACATTTTCAATTAGATAAGTTTGAATGCTAGAAAATCTTCTCTTCTTTGATGTTGTGTCTACACCTAACAATTTCAATGCCTCTTGCAACTTATTTTGTGTAAGAAAAAGTGAAAGCAACTGATCTTGTTTAATTGTTTTTGTGTTATCAAATTGAGTCATAATTTCTCTTATCTTCTTATTCATTCACCTTTTCTTAGACAAACTTAATGGTTGAACAATAGCTGCAAGTCTTCTCAATTTATCCACATCCATTTTAAGTAAATGATCTAATTTTTTTTGGAGAAATAGCATTATTTATAGATTGGGCAATATTTAGTAGTTCATCCATACCAGTTCCTACACCTAATCTTGACCCTTCTTTGACTTCTATTAGTAGAATTTCTACAGGGAATGATCTTGAGCTTTCTCCAACATTCATTGTTTGAGATTCTGTAGGGAAAGATTTTGACCCTTCTCCAACTTTTGTTATTCGAACCTCTGTAGGGAGTGATCTTGAAGCTTCTTCAACATTCATTGTTTGAGATTCCATAGGGAGTGTTCCTGACCTCTCTTCCATATCCACTTTTTTTACTTTTGTTGAGTCTTCTTTAGCATTCCCTTCACCTTGTTGATTGGCTGTAACAAATTTATAAAAAAATTAAATTAGATAAAAAGTAAGATTGAAACATAATTAAATTCAAAATCATAAAGAAAAACTAATATATATGCCACAGTCTTCTGAAGATTTCTTTGTTCTGCTTCATCAGATCTCTTTCTTGCATATTGGTTTTTCCTTCCTTTCTTGTTTCCCATTATAAGATCATAAAAAACTAAAATTTAGTCCCTACATCAACATAAATTTTTTGCAATAACTATATAAAAATGTCACTGTATCAATTCTTAGTATGGCTTCACTATTTTTAAGCTGACCTATCTAAAGTTGATGTCAACATTTTTTTCTTTTTTCATTTTTGTGTGAATGCAAAGAAATGAATATGCTCGTGTGAACATATCAAGTTCAATTTTTGACAGTTGGAAATTTTTGGACTGCATGTTCGCTGCAAACATGCAAAATTACATTTTTTTTGGCCCTTTTTTCTTTTAATTTCTTTTTCTTTTTCAACACCCATAATTGTAGATAAATGATCTCTTACTATAAAATAAAAAATGCCAAAATGTATTGCTTAGAGAAAGTTTTTGAATGACTATAATTGTAACACATATTTTAATCATTAAGACTTTCAAATATGAGTTTAACTCATCATAGGTTCATTACCAATTGAGTATTAATTGACTTCGACACTTTGGAAAAATTAGTAAAATAGGTCAATTTCTTTTCAAAAAATATCTAGGAAATAGCTTATTGAGTTATCTTTCTATTCAAAAAAAGAAAAAAAGATTTATGATAAATTAACTTCAAGTAATCTATGTCAAAATGAATGTATGTCTAAATTATGATTGGTGTCACTTCAAAACTTCATAAACTATACAATATTCAACCAAATCAAATCAAACTAAATGCATTCTCTAGATATTGATGTTACAAATCCAATGCCGAAAGAATTACCTTATTATCTTTTCTAGAAAAAAAAGTTATGTGTGTCAAATGGACTTTCACTCTGTAAAAAATATTGAATTTTATTATGTACCACTCTTCGGAGGAGAAGAAAAAATTGACAAAAATAATTTTTTTTCTAGATTAAAAAATATGATTACAAAATAGGAATAGAGTACTAAAAATCAGTAGTCTATGTCATCTTGAAATTATTTATATTTTTAGAGATATAGTCACTCGAATGTGAGGTTTGTATTAAAAATATTGATTTCAGTGTCAAAGTTGGTCAAAAAGTGGAACCCATTATTGTGGGATCACCCATAGTTGACCAACAAATCTATAAAGGTCATGGTGGTGTTAGTGTTTTCCGTCACCTTCATGATTTTGAACCATCCCTTTGAGATCCACAAGATTGTCATTGTTAATTCATGAGAAGAGTGAAAGATATGCCCCTTTAGAGGGGGCTGAGGTTGATGTTAGCATGGGATGCAAGGGAATGTGAGTGTTCTTTGATGAGATTGACATTATGAAGGGGTATTTTTTAGATTGGCTCCCCCTATTACAAATATATAGGAGTGTCTTAGACCTTGTAAGGGAAATCTTGCATCACCCAGAAATATTTCTATTTCTTTCTTTTTCAACAAGGGTTGTTTTAGCACACAATTCCTATTTGTCAAAACTTACTATTTTTATTGAGTTGGTCATATGAGTTTAGAATGTTCTAATTTCAAAGTTTGAGGTTCATCTTAATTATATTGGTCTTTGAGTTGAGCCTCATTGCTATACCATGTGATTTTGTGAAGTTATTTAGGATTGTTGGTACAAAATATTTGAGCTTGATTTTCAATGTCTTAGAGGCTCCAAAATAAGGTCAAACCCCTAACTAATGGCTCTTATCAGTTAGAGATTGTTAATCAGAAACTATCATTTCAAAAAAGTGGGTATCATAGCCAATCTGGTCAACAATTAAAAGGTTATGACCTTTTCAAGTTGGGCTACTTGAAATTATAATTTGTAATTATTTTGAGCCAATTCTAATGCAATAAATCTGATTTTTTTGTAAGGGTTGGTCAACCTCAAGGGTTAGGGATACATTTCTAGAACTTTCTTGGACAATGAAAATTTTTTTATATAAGGAAGGCTACTAGCGTTGTCTAGGGAAATTTTGGTTGATTTTTTTTGGCTCTATCTTATAGAATATTGTAAGGAAAATGCTCATGTGGTCATGACCCTCACCCAACATGATGTGCCTAATGAGAGGCTGATGAGGAGTGTGACTGGAGAGTTAGGTTTGGACCTTAGGCCAAACAACATAAAGAAAGCCTTCCACCTACTACCTATGGATCACTTCTACAATATCTCATATGAGAGTGTTGATCGATGGGACTAAGAAAATAAGGTCCATGCAGAGGAGATCATGCAAAATAAATACCCAATTTCATCAAACTCCCTACAATAGGTGGTTTAGAAAGGTTGAACTTACCCATGGATACATGATATCTAACATTGGATATTTCATTGTGCTTCTAAGCTAAGTGTTGGATCTCTCCATGAAAAACCACATGGAGCCATGGGTGGTCCATTTCATCGAGAATATTAGGACTTGGGAAACCATGAATGATTGGGGGATATTCATTAGTAACTCCCTACATGATTATATAGTTTTAGTTCAAATAGACCCCAAATTTTACATGACCTCTTATGTAGTGTATCTGTTGGCAACTCAACTACCCTAGTATTCGAGACTCACCAGGAGGGGAAACGTCAAGGATGGAAATGCATGGCCATATATTTTATACCAACAACTGGTGTGGAAAAACCTCTAGGAAGGGAGCCTTGAATACCAAATTATGAATGATGCATTCATCTTCAGAGTGATCTATTTTGTGGAAGAAGACTACACGAAGAGGTTATCTATAGAGGGCACAACATGGTTAACCTAAGCGGGGTGCTATTTTATTCTGTTCAAGACATTCACCTATATTTTTTTTGATTGGTTTCCTCCTTGACCCCAAGAATATTCCATGCTATCCTTCCAATAGGCTCATTCTCTTAGAGATCACTAGGTAGTTAGATTCAACTTATGATCGAGTCAAGAAGAAGCACATAAAGACTTAGATTTGGCAAATAACTATCAGCCAATATGAAGTGAAGAGAAAGGAATAAATTTTCACTTATGAGGTCAAGTGGGACCAATATCTTTTAGATGACTACCCCCTCACCATGCCACATTTTGATAACATCAACATGTTCCAACATGTAGCAAGAAAGGACTTCGTGCATTACTTGGTAGTGGAGGATCATTAGCTTAATTGTGTTAATGATTATGAGGCAAGGATAAAGGATTATTATCGAATGGGGCTCACATTGGAAGACAAGGAATTGAAAATAAAAATTCCCCTAAAGGTATGGGATAAGGAAACTCTGGACATTCTTGATCCTATCCATAACAAGGATAGAATATATGAGAGGCTAGTGGTAAATGATGAGATTAACTAGGAAGAAAATGATGAATTATCATGCACCTGGCTTAACATATTATTGACCTAACAAAGAACTAGATAAGCAAGCCTTTCCAATTGGATACAATACCCAATGTTCCCACACTACAAGCATTGGCTAGGTCCAAAACAAGGAAGGGAGTGAAGGTGACCATCCCATCTTAGCTTGCTAAGTATCTGGTATTCCCAAAGGTAGTCTATGGGAATGCAATGGACATGGTGTATTTTGAAAGGGAGAAAAACCATAAGAGTAAGAAGAAGAGAAAAGCTTTAGAGACTAAAGAAAATACATCCCTCACAAAGCCCTAGGGTCAATCCATGACCTCTACTATGAAGAAGAGTAGAACAAAGAGAGAATAGGGTGGATCAAAGAGGAAGAGGTTGAAGAAAAAGGTGGTGGTTCCCTTGATCCCTAAAAACATACAAGAGGGGGTAGAGGATGAGGAAGATGATGAAGAAGAACATGTTCCTTTAAAGATTATAACTAGAGTAACTCAGGCAATGGAAGAGGAAAATAAAATGAGCTAGACCCCAATGCACCTATCAACCCAAGATCAACCTATCTAAATAGAGGATATTATAGATCTAGAAGGATGAAGAGAATCCACTATAGGAAGTGGCTCATATGTCTCTAACATATTTGATTTTAATTGGATTCTTGTTGGGACAAAGCTCAAGGAAGGACACATTTAGCATACTCCTCACATTGAGCCTAATATGATGAAGATTAGGATATGTCACCTTTTCTAGAAGGATCTTTGGGTATACATCCTCTTCCCCCATCAGAGAAAGAAATACTCATGCCTCCTCCTCCCACAAAAGAAGATAACCCATCTCCAGAGAAAGGAGAAGGGAATGTGGTTCAAATAGGAGAACTAGAATGGGAAGAGAATTAAGTTGACGCACCAAATTTTGGACCTACCCAAGCCTCTTGTTCAACCCCAATGACAATGATGGATACCACCACTCCTATTATAGAGATGGCATAAATGGAAGAGGGAATGACTAGATCAAGCATGAGGGGAGGCTTGACTATGAACTCCTTTATGTTGCTAGGATAGGATGTCTCTTTAATGGGAATGCCACCAATATAGATATCTAAAGAAATGGAGGCCTGTTGAAAGAGATATGTGTAGATAGAGGAAGAACTAGGAATGACAATGCTCACACACATAGTCACTACCATGGTATAATCCATAGATTATTACCATTGGATGGCTTATGTAAAAATGAATAGATAGAAGGACATGGTGGCTCATATCATCATTTCTCCTCCACATGCTAATCTATAGAGTGTCACTACATAAGACTTCAAGGTACAAGAATTCATTTTGGGAAAGTCAACAAAGGACACAACCAAAGCTTTAATGAATTTGGGCCTAAAGCATGTATTCAAATAATTAAATGTTGGTGAGGAAGAGATACAAATGCTAAGGATGAAGAATCAAGTTTTGAAAGGTTTTGTTAGAGAGGTAGTGGGTTCCATTGAACTTGAGAACCTAGAAATAACATTATCAACTTCCATTAAGAAATGTGATCTAGCCTCAAAACATAGTGATTGATTTTTGGATGCATGTAAGAGACGGCATCACAGTTTTGAGGATAAGGGAATATATGTTATAGAGGAAAATATGCATATTTTTCATAGTATAAAAAAGAATATAGATTAGCTAGAAAAGGTAGTAAATCATGATTTTGGGTTTATAGATGAAGTGTCTTTTTAGAAAAATGAGTTGGAGGCACTAAAAACCATAAAGGGTAAGAAATATCAGATGCTACTAGCTATAAATTTGAGAGAGGAGTTGGATAGGATCAATGATTGGGTGGAGATTACAATATGGGAATAGAGTCATGCTAGCTTTATAAGAAGATATCCAAGAGATCCAAGCTAGAGTTCAGACTTAGATTTTGGAAGTAAATAATTATTATAATGCGACAAGCCCAAAGATTTTCAACAATGACTCCAGAGATCAACTAAGTACAACAAAAATAGTAATCCAATAATTTAAAGCATCCTTTGAGGTAGAAGCCTCAAAATATGATACTAGAAGAATCTCCAATCTAGTGATGAAGTGCTCAAGGAGTTGAACTAAAAATTAGATGATTTTGTAGCCATGAGGCAAGAGGTGAGGGATTTTCACAGAGAGATGAGAAGCCACTATCAATCTCTCAGTCTCATTGAACCTTAAGAAATGGCCACACTTGTAGAAAAATTCAAGAAGCCCCATCTAGACATCATTTTGGTTGAAAACAAAGAAGATCCAGATGCTAGAAATTAATTTTTGTGAAGATAGAAAAAACCTACTAGTTTTGACCCTATCACCAATCAAGGTGCAGTTCACAAGTGCACAAGTTCACATTTCAAGATTTTGGTTGAGAGCTTCAGTATGACACAAGGGTTTGCAAGTGTGCATATGCAAGGATTTTGGGAGACTTTTGGTGGTGCCAATAGTTAACTTCCACTTTTAGTTTTGAGCAATTTTCATCCATTGAAAATTATTTTGGCAAGAATTTTCTCAGTAGTGATGACCAGAAGAGCCCGAGTCTGCATCTTTGGAAATTCTAGCGACTCCCAATCTTCTCTTCTCTAATCTTGTTCTTTTTAAGTAGTGTATGACATATAAAGGTCCATGCACCAATTAATGAATAAAATAGTGTGTGGACCTATTTAACACCTAGTTAGGAGTTTGTTTGTACATAGTTTTAATAAAATTAGTGATTTTAGCTTTCTTTTTGTAAGGAAAAAGCCTTACATTTGAAAATGCATGAAATGGTGAAGTTTCTTATAAATACATAATTGTAATATGTATTCAAGGATGATCTTTTGATGCAATAAAGTATGCTATTGTTACTCTCATTCTATATGTAGCTTCTCTTATTGGAATGCACATTTATCTTTGTGAATTTTATGTTCAAGAATTGTGATGGAGTCAATGGTTTTGTTGTGTTGAATGGTTGTGCAATCTTTAATTTAGGTTTTTGTCTTGTGCTAATAAATTCCTCTATTGTGATGAATTGAAGAAAGGATCACCCTTATGTTATTTCATAATGATTTATCTTCTATGCCTATACTCTCTATGGCTGTATGATTTGATGAATTGTAAAATAGATTTTGGTATTATTTAGTTTCCTTCAATGATTGTACTAGTGGATTTGAGGATACATAACTCCTACTTTCACTAGTTTCCTACCCATCCTTTTGAAGATTTAATTTTTAAACACATTATTGCTTTGACTTATTTCCTTTAGGAATTTTATTTTCAAAAAATTTCTTTAAGATCTTGTTACCCTATCTTAGTTATTTTCTTTCAAAATACATTATTAGAATATGAATTCATGTAGTTGTGTTGTTAAATTTTGCATTCATCATAAAATAATAAAATAAAAAATATTGGATTATCGTTACGTTTGAATTGTACAGAATTTTCAAAATATACTAGCAAAGGCATCCTTAACATTATATTCCATTGAGCTACCTAGGGAGTTGAAAAATAAGCACCTGAAACCTTGGAGTTGGTTATTCTAATAAGATTCTCAGGAGATAAATTTGCAAGAATGTTTTCCATTGGCATAATGCAAAATGACTGCTCAATAGAGACCCAAGAGATAGAGCCAAGTCAAAGCTAAAGCCCCCAAATCTATATTTAGGTAAACAGTTGGTTCCCAATGAAAAAATGACAATATATTTTGATCATTGTATGTTATTTGTGAGAGATTAGAGCAGGTCATAATTTTTCATAAAACTAAATAGGAACATCCCATGGGTAAACATATTAATCTAGACACCAGGGCTTCAAGGGACTAGCTAGAAGCTACCCATTTCCTAATCTGGTCAATAGAAGGTCTTGTAGAGAAGAATCTTCCAATTAAGGACAACTCCAAGGAACTAGTAGTTTCTATGAGAAGTTCATCTAATTCCTTAACTTTATTACCACTAATCTTGAAAGTAACATAATTAATGATTGGGAAAACATACTTAGGTTCTAAGGGAGAAGCCACCACACCAATAACCTTCTTTGCAAAAGAGGGTTTAGGGGTAGAAACCTTCTAAGAACTTACAATAATTCTATGCATAATCAAAGATGGAGAAGAGGGAGCCTTAGAACTATCCTCACCTAGGAGGGAGCTTGAGGAAGATTGAACATATATCCCTACAAGGGGAGGAGCCAAAACATAGGGAATCACCAATGCAACTTCATTATGGAGGGACGATGTCCCTCTAGGAATCCTCACCTAGACAGAGTTAAGAAGAGAAACACAAGAAACACATATTAGGTCATCTAGAGGAGTTTGAATAGGAAATAACAAGAATATCAAAAAGTGTTTGAATCCTATAAATTAGCATCTAGATCCTACAAGATTAAAATATAATTGGTAGAATTCTTTATGATCTCTAGGGTGAAATGGTGTGAAGAGGTTTTGATGAAGGGTGCTCCCCTTAATACCAGAAAACTATTACATAAATAGAAAAATAATAGAAATTTGTGAGAACAAAATATGGGCTTCTTATTATTGTCACAAATTTAGATTTATAGAATTTTGAAATATAATATACAAGCTCATATGGGAACCTTTTTATAAGAGTGGTGTTTTTGTTGTACCAAAAGATCAATTTTCTAATGCCCAATACAACAAATAAAATTATAGTACACATGAGGTGGTTAAACCCTTGTCACAAATCTCGAGGGAAGTACTGAACAAGTTTCCAACAATCTCCCCCTTAGCTTTACCTAAGGGTTTGAGGATTTAATTATGTGACCAAGCTTTAATACCACTCATTAGAGTGGGGTTTCTATTGCACCAAAAGAAAGGTTTTCCAATGCTCAATACAACCACTCAACTTCTAGTACACAAGACACAGTTAAGCCCTTGTCACAAATCCCAAGGGGAGCACTAAGTTTTTTCAAAAACACCTTCCTTACAATAATTTACAATGAAGAGCTATGAAGTATCACTGAGAGTTTTCCTAAATAATGCATGACATTTCTTAAATAGGAATTTTTACACTAGCTTGGGAGTTTGTAAAAATCAAACCCTAACCCTTGAGATCAACTAACTCTAAAATAACTTATAGAGTCAACTTGATAAACATTTGACATTTTTTTTGGAAATTTTGGTCAGCCCAATGTTGGAAGGCCATAACTTTTGAACCATTTCTCTAATTTTCTTGTATATCTAGAATCCTTAGCTTGTGATCTATAGAGTGTGACTAGTGCAAGCTCTAGTCAACCCCATTTCAAAGCCCATCTTGTACCTCTAAGACCTTCAACATTAAGCCTAAAGTTTTGATACCGAAATTGCTCACCAAAAAATCCACAATAAATTAACAAATGCTCATGATATGAAATTGAGCATCAACTAGTAGGTTGATATATCTAAGATGAATATCCACCTCTAAAATTATGATATTCCTAGCTTGTACTATTGACTTACTAAGTAGAAAGCCTTCACAGACAACAACTCTACAGTGAGACAACCCTTATTTAAGAAACAAAAAGGGAAATATTTTTTGGTGATGTAAGATTTCTCTTACACCCAAGATACTCCAACATAAGACACTCAAGGTAATTTGAGAAGTGACCCCATCATGTCTTAGACATTCAAAGGAAAACCAAGGTGATTGACCTCCTCCCTTGCTAGCCATGATGAATCTTCTACTTTCCTCCCTTTCTATTTGACTAGGCACTCTTTATCAATTATGTTCCTTGTAATTTTTCCAACATGACTATCTAATATCTCCTCACTCTCCTTTGTAGCTAAACTAGCTGTTGGAATACCCCACTTTGCTTCTACAACTTCATCTCCATCACTTTGTTCATGATTTTTTTTAGTTATGCAATGTTAAATACTAGTGAAATATTCAATTCAACAGGCAACTATACTTCATACAAATTCTCATAATCATGTCTTTTCACTATCTTGCATAGTCCAAACTTCTTCATTTTTAGCTTATTATATGTACCCACTAGAAATATATCCTTCCTCAAATGAACCATGAGTTCATCTCCAATCTAAAACTCCTTATACCTCATTTTTACATCATCCTTAGCCTTATATTGTGTATTCATCTTTGTAATGTGCTTCCTTACCTCCTCATGGATGTTCTTCAAGTGTTCACCAAAATCTTCCGCTTGAGCACTACTTATTTCTCCTTTATCCAATTGCCTCCATTAATAAGAATTTCTGGGACTAGTCCCATATAAAATCTATAATGGTGATTAACCATATTTCCTATTAATATAATTATTGTATGCAAATTCAGTCTTTGGTAAAATCAGATACCAATGCTTTGGTTTATCTCCAACTCCACATCATAGAACATTCCTCAAACTTTATTCACCACCTCTATTTGTCCATTGGTTTTTGGATGATATGATGAACTAAACTTCAAATATGTCTTTAATTTTCTCTATAATGTATGCTGGAAATACCCAAAAAACTTGGTATCTCGATCTAGAACTATACTCTTTGGCAGACCATGTAGTCTCACAACTTCTCTAAAAAATACCACTGCCACATGAACAACATCACTAATATTCTTGCAGGGAATGAAATGTGCTATTTTTAGCAATCTATCAACCACCACAAATATTGAATCATGCCCTTGCTGAGTCCTTGGAAAACTAATAACAAAATCCAACTTGACATCCTCCCATGGCTTCTCTAGTACATGTAATGGATGATACAAACTTGTATTCTTCTTCACTCCTTTCTCCATATGACATATTATGTAACTTTTCAAAAACCTCTTCACATCGGGATGTAACTATAGCTTGAAATAATTCTCAAAAACTAAAGCAATGGTCTGATCTCTACCAAACTATCTAGCCAACCCTCCATTATGCTTCTTCTAGATGAGATTCTCTATCATAGAACTTCTATAAATGCACAAATGAATTCCTTTAAAAAACATACCACCTTTGATTATAAAATCCAATCAATTTGTCTTGTAAAGTGTAATAAGTCTTGTACAAGCATTCCAAGCCTCCCCAAAATTAGGATCCTTCAAATACAAATTCTTGAGCTCCTTGAATCGAACCATCTCAATCTGTATCTCGAACAACAAAAGTTGTCTTCTACTAAGAGAATCTACAATTGTGTTAGACTTCCCACTTCCATATTTCAAAAAAAAAAATGTACAACTCTGCAAAAAATCAACCCACTCCAAATACCTTTGGCTCAATTTTCCTTAACTATTCAAATATTGCAAAACTTGATGATCAATATACGAAATAGACTCTATAGGGAGATAATAATTTCTCCACTTCTTCAATGCCTAGAATATAGCATAAAATTCTTGATCATAAATAGAATATTTTCTTTTGACATAATTCAACTTTTCATTGAAATAAGAAACAAGTCTATCTTCTTGACTCAAAACATCTCCTATTGTAGTACCACTAGCATCATAGGTCACTTGAAACACCTTATTAAAATCTAGAAGTGCTAAAATAGTTTTCTATCTAACTTTCTATTTCAACAAATTAAAACTCTTATGTACTCCTATTGTCCACTTAAATTCTTTCCTATGCCCCCTCATTGTTTTAGTCAAGGGTCCATAAATATTTTTAAAACCTCTGATAAATTTCTGTAAAAAATAACCAATCCATGAAAAGATCTTACATCTATTGCACTCCTTGGAGTAGGCCATTCGATGATATCCTTTGATATTTTAGGGTCAATTTTCAGACCTTCTATTGATACTACAATTCCCAAATACACCAACTCTTTCACAAAACTACACTTCTTTAAATTTATCAATATATTTTCTTTCCTCAAATATCAAACATATTATGAATTTGCATTAAATGCTCCTCCAATATCTTACTAAAGATCAAAATATCATCTAGGTAAACAATGACAAACATACCCAAAAACTCCTTCAATACCTCATTCATGAGCCTTGTGAAAATTCTTAGTGCATTGGTAATTAGCCCAATAGGCATGAAAAACCACTCATACAATCTTTCCCTTGTCTTGAAGGCAATGTTCCACTCACCTCCTTCTCTGATGTGAATCTAATGTTAACCACTCTTCTAATCTATCTTTGTGAAAAACACAGCTTCACTCAAACAATCCATAATATCATCCATTCTTGGTAATGAAAATTTTACTTGATTGTGATCTTTTTGATAGCTCAAGAATATACATATACATCCTCCATTCTCCATTCTTCTTGGGTTCTAATACTACTGGTACAAAACATAGACCCATGATCTCTTGACTGCAACAACTCATGCACTTGTTTAATCAACTCTTCACTTTCTTCTAGTTTCATGCTTCTTTGTTTGGAAAACCAGATTATGGAATCAAATCCATCTAGTGATTGATACTCCTCATTAGGGGTAATCCACCAGATACATTATTTGACACAATATTAGGAAACTCTCCCAAAAAATCTACAACTTCTGTAGGTACCTCCTCTACTTTCGCTTTACCATTTTTTGGGATTACAAAAAACACATATTTCCATACTCCATACTTTTGAGAAAACCCTTTCCATCAACAAAATGTATTCTAGAATCAATACATCGTTTGTTAGAGTGTAGGTTTTTTTCACCCATTATGTACAACATGTCTATCAAACTACCACAGTCTACCTAGCAACATATGACATTATTGGTATCTCTAACTATTATTGTCTATTAGCGTCAAACACTTAGTCATATAATAGGTAGAGTCACATGTTCATCACTATGATCAAGATACTTTATATGGGTCGAGTTATATAAAGATTGTATATAAACTGGTGTATGTCAATCTCTATAGGAGCCAAGGAATTATTTGGTTGCCAATTATTGTATGTATAAGATGAGCCTAATGATTGTCGAGAAGTTCAAACATATTGATGTCAAGTTACACAGAAGGTTCTGAGCATAGTAGAGAGTGAGTAATATCACTGTGTACAATGAATATTGAGTATTAGAGATAGTAAGTGCCAAGAAATGCACAATTTCCATTCGAGTCAAGAATGATACAAACTTTGAGGTAAACTATTTAAAGATTGCATGTACAAGAAATTTAATATTTTTAGAGGTTATCAAAGATCTTATTACACATTTTATGATGAGAATTAGAAATCCCTATGAACATTGTTCAACCAATCAAATGAAGAGGTGAAATAAGGAAGCATCTAGAAAAATCTTAATGAAATATTTAAATAGAGAAGATCTAAACCTATTTTGATATGATGAGTATGATGATAAGGAGGTGCGAACAAGATTTTTGTGCAATCATAGAGATGATCAAGTGTAATAATGTGAACATTGTAGAGGAGGCAAAAGAGTTATTGTAGAATAGAGGAAGCAACCTTGTCAAGAAGTGAAGGACAATTAAGCTATATCAAATCATATATCAAATCATATTTAAGAGAGGAGATCCAAAAATAGATTATCAGAAGCAAACTAAGGGTTAGGTATTGAATCATTTTTGACAAATTGAGTTAGGGACAATCTCTTAATAGAGTGGTCTTAACAGATATTTGTAAATCTCTTAATTGAGTACTTACTTTATTGTAAGTGTAAAATACTCTCACAGGGTAAGACCTAATAGTCTTAACAACCTTTAACATGGCATATCCCTCATAGGGTAGATCATCAAACATAGTCAAACATTGTAACCCTAATAGGTCAACTTTATTATTGTAGTAGTAAATATTTGTGGGTGTCATCCCCACCCCAGTTTTACCTTCACCTTAATGGAGGGTTTTTGGGTAACCAATTCTTTTTGATATGTTCTTACATTTTATGTATGCGATCATGTTACTATAGTTTGATCTTACAAGTTATGTTAATATGCATGCATAAGACATGAAATGGTAAATATGGTGAATGCACTAAAGTATTGCAGAAAGGATTAAGTGTTATAGATCCTAATTCACCCCCCTTAGTATCTTAGTTTTCCAATTAAGAATTCCAACAATCGGCATCAGAGTGAAGGTTCTTCTAAAGAAGTCTAACAAATTGGGAATTCATATCACAAAGATATAGGCTTACAAATTGGGAAAAGTTATTGAAAATCAAGCAATTGACATCGAACTCATACTAGAACAACTTGAGGTAGTAAGAAAGGAATTGAGGAAATTCCTAAAAAGGATAAAAGAGTTGACAATATAGATAAATGAGTTCAATTATGAACAATTTGATTCTCAAGGACTATTTAAAACTAGAAATTCAAGTGATAGTGATGTAGTTGTTCCAAAAATATTAGGAAAGAACATAATAGTGAATGAAGAAGACATAGGACTAAAAAGGGAACATGAGATCCATTTAGTAAGGCTATGTGAAGTGACCAAACCAAAGAAGAAATATGAGGAAGACAAGGTTATTGCTAAAGAAGACAATAGGAAAATGAAAATTAGACTTGAAGAAAGGTCATATGACATGCAAAAGATTGCAAATATTGAACTAGACATGATGAATCAACTAAAAATTTCAAATCAGGAGTTGAATAGAAAAAATGTGGAAATAGTAAATATGAGATCAAAAAAGGACTTATTGAAGAATGAATTGAAGATTGAAAAAGAACTTGTGGAAAAATTGAACAAGCCTACTGAAGTAATGAAATACTTTGAGGAACTAATGAGATCATCTGGAAACACTTTTGGGTCAAGTCATGAAAAACATCATTCATCTATCGGACAAGGTGAATCATCTAAGAGTGGAGAATTAAGAAATGCAAAGTCAAAAGGAAAGCCAACATGTTCTCATTGTGGAAAACTAGATCATATTGCAAACATCTATAAAAGTAAAAATGGTATACAAAATCCTACACCTAAGTTCATTGTTCATTGTTTTTACTGCAAGAAGCAAGGGGCATTGAATACATAAGTGTAGATTAATAATGAAGAATGTATCTCCTACACCTAGATTTCAAGGCTATTGTTACAATTGTCAAAAGTATTGACATAAAGAATATGAATGTAGATCACAAATAGGGCCCTATTGGACTAACAAAAGGAAAAATTATGCATCTAACAATGTATGTTCCAAATGACACAAGTTTGGACATTCAAGAAAAAATTACAAGACCCAAGTACTAGGACCAAATCATAATCACACCAAGGGTAAAGGAAAAGTAGACATTGATCAAACATGGAAGGAGATGAAAGAAACCTAGAAGAAAAAGGTAGAAGATGGAAATAGTGGAATGAATGGAGTTGAGATCACCCAATCCAATTAAGGAGGTGATCATATTATCTCAAACTAATCAAGAAAGGTATGTAAGGAAATGAATATTGAAATGATATATCTTACATCAGTTCCAAACATAAAATGAGCTAAAGGTCATATTTGCATAAATAAAGATACATAAGAACAAATCTATGAAAAGGATAGTGAAAAAGAATCATTTACACAATTAGTGTTGAAAATCAATGAAATTGTTTATATTGACCAAGCATTACAATATGGACTGAGTACTTTAGATGCCAAACTAGTATATAGACTGAGTTAGATGAAAGAGACCAAGCTATATAGTGAATAACTAGTCGAAAAGGCAGAAATTGACTAAGATAGTTGGCTTCCACCTATTAGAGTGCACATCATTAATGGATACCCTAATTCAAGCTAAAGGAAGTATATATCAAAATTTGAATACATTGTTTAAAAAATTGCATATAGATTATGAAAGAACAACACAATTTGAGTGATTTGCAAAATAGATCTTAAGGTGATTAAGAGAAAATTTGGAACAAAATTTTGATCAAGAAAAGATTTGAGTTGTGATGAGTTATCTAGAGAAAAGAAGCTTTGAACCCTCACAGACAAATATGGTAGCTTCATCATCTATAGGAAGGAGTCAAGGAGTAGAGGTAAGTAGAGTTCAATTGGTGAGGAGTGACTCTTTTCCACTATCTAAATTCTGTGTTATTCTTTAGATTATGATAAAAGGAGACTCAATATGTGTGTTATCCTTGATACCGCCTAAGCTAATCATGATACATGAAGTGTGAAGTTTCTACATGTGTAATATTGGAAAAGTTGGTGACTATGAGATTCAAATGACATATGAAAAATTATGTGATGAAGGAGTTCTGAAGGATGAATTCAAAATGGCTGAGAGGAAAGGGTTAACTCATGCCCTAGAGTTTCCAAGGAATTTTAAGATCAAATGGATCAAAGTTGTACTAAGAAAGATCCACAATATGAAGTTATGGCTACCTAAAAGCTAGTTGAGATAACCAAGAAGACAATTCATAAGCTTACAGGTTATCCTATTTTAGATAAGAAGAAGACTATGTGATGTCCAATTCATGACAAAGTTGATACGAACATAGAGGTCGAATGGAATGGATGAGGGTTGTCCATCTCAAACATCTCTAATCCATTAATTGAATTTGCAATGAGAATAATTTCTCACAAATTTTACCAGTCAAGTAGACTAAACATTATACCATGTATGACAATCAACTAGGCATGGGAGATTGTCATGAAAGATCATGAATATGATCTTTTTGAGTTGCAAAAACTTCAATTGGTAGAAAACCTGATATCCATCAGGAAGGAGAAGAATTCTATGTATAAGTTTGGATTATTTGTTATGTGTATTTTCTTTTATGTTTAGAAGCATTTTCCTAGTATTGGTAGTATATTGTTTGGGAACAAGGTAAAACAGTGATAAGGAAAACCAATGAATACATAAATTAGCTAGGAGAGAATTTTGAGAATGTCATGGACACATATTTTGAGGAATTCAAAAAAATAATAAAGGTGAGGATGAAAATATCAGGAGTTGGTAATGAAATACTATAATGATGTATCCCTTTTATTAGACATAGATAACACATTTGTGCAAGCATTAAAGCCAAGGAAGGCATGGTTTAAAGCATTTGATTATGAAGTTGATAGTGATATAGTAAGTGCAAATATTATTGCATTACTAAAAGAAGAAATTGATGTTGAAGTAGAACCATTTGGAAAGTATTAAGAAGCTAAGGCAAGAATTATTGTTGACATCAAAATAGATTCAAAGGAAAAGAAAAGAAAGAAAATGATTGAATACCTAAAGGAAAAACTAGGCACCATAGGCAAAGGCAAGGAACCTTTGTATCTCACACAAGGTTTTTGAGAAGATGAAGTCAAAGATAGTGGTAATGAGGAAGAGAAAGAAGAAGAAGGAGATTAGGGTAAAGCCCTATATATTATCACACCATCCACCAAGAAGGCTAAATAAGTTAATCCTAGAGAGCAAAGAAAGTTGCAAATAAATTAGTGGTATCACCCCTCTCTCCACCACCAACCAAACCAAGGACTAGGGTAGTCATAGCTAGTGACGAGCCATTTTCCAAGAAAGGAGTAGCCAAGATTACTAAACTAAGTGGCTCTAGTGCACAAAAGAAGAAATCACAAGCCCATATGCACCAACCAAAGAGGAGAATATTGGTAAATTTAAAAGAAGTTGAAGAAGGTGGTGTATGGAGGACATAATTAGATGAACTAGTTACAGTACCTAGAAGAGAAAATAATAGTGATAATGTATGTTTCAATCTATGAAGCTTAGTAAGCTTATCCAGTTTTAGATTTGAAAAATATGACACAGTGGATAATGTTGATAAAACTAAAGTTGAGGAGAGCATAATAGATATGATGGAAAGTAATAAATTGGCTCCTAATGAAGTAGATAAGAAGATTCCTATATATTTATTCAATAGACTAAATAAAAGATGGAAACATGCATCGTTAGTAGAAAAAGATAATAGAGAAGGCACATTAGCCAAGGCTATGCTTGACTTGTCAAAGGGGAAAAAGACAATTTTTTTGGAGAAGTACAAGATCATATATGTTCCTAAGTTTTGATTTTTTATGATTATATTCAAAATAAGATTGAATCTATAGTTCAACAGAATGAGTTACTATGGAAGAGCATTTTTGGTCTTGTCACCAAAGAAGTGACATAGGAGAAAGATATTGAGACAAGAACCATAAACACTGATCAAAGTGATGAAATGATTTTAGGTGTGTCGAGTCTAGAAGACAACATTTTACCTATTCATACCAACACACTTGAAACTCTAGTTATTGAGCAAGAGATGCCCTTAGATGTAGATAAGAGATGCACGAGGCAGAGGAATTGAATATAAACACAAGTGTAGACATTTCTACCAAAGGTCAAGAAGGACCACATGCGTGAGAACCTCAAATTGACGATAATAAGGAGGAAAATAAAATAGTGCCGAGTGCTAATTTATTATTATTATAGCACTTATATTCAAGAGAGATTGAATTGTGATACCCCCTCACCATCTCCAAAGGAAGTGCTGAGAAACATCACTCCATCCCCTAGCAATGAGACATAAATAAAGGATAGCTCTCCAAATATTAAAGTTAGTCTAGATGAAGTTATTGAGATGCCAAATTAGAATTTGGTAAATCTCACTCTTGAGAAAACTATCATGTTGCATGAGATTTTTGTGAAAAAGAAGAAACAAGAAGAGTTGAGAAGAGAGCATCAACAGAGGCAAGTATTACATGATATAAAGGAATTTTTTGTAGATGCATTTGATATATAGAATTTTGATGGGAAAGCCCCAATTATCTCCCAACTTGTACATATTTTTGAATAAATAAATGATGGAGGTATAGAAGTAAATGAGAAATTGATGGTTTGATCAACCAAGAAATTTGAGAATAAGGCTGTGGAGAAAGTCTCAACAACCATTGATGAGAAAAATTTTGCATTATAGGAATGTGCACAGAATACCATAGAATTTATATAGAGAGTATAACATTCGTACAATATTTTGTGTCATGTGCCAAGATTCACTAGTGATATTTAGGAAAACATCCAACATATTTGAGCTGAAATGCAACAAACCAACATAACTATTTTGTATTTAGCAAAATCTAACTCAAGTCATTATAATAAGTTATTGTATGCTTAAGGAAAATTGACCAAGCTTTAGACAATTGATAGTAGTATGAGGTCAAAATTTATCTCCATCCAATCCATGTTGATACCTCATTCGAAGGTTATGCATATTTTGGTTTCTGATAGTTTAGTTTATTTGGCAACTATATTGGAGTTGCAGAATCACATTTTGGAATCAACAATAACGACTTGGGATCACACACTTTCTATGATTAACCAAGTTCACAAACCATTTATTTAAAAATATCGTTTGATTGTACATCCATTCAACCCCACCAAAAGCCATAAGTGACAAAAACAAGGGGGAATGTAATGATGATTATATATTTTAAATATAATAATGATCTCAAGGAGAATAATGTACATATATACATTTATTATTATTATTATTATTATTATTTTGATAAAATTTATCTAGTTCTATTAGAACTAAGTCATAGGCTTGGGGGGGTACTCTTATTCTCATTGTAACGATGCAATCATGACTAAGTGCTTTTTCCACTAATGTCAAAAGCGGAGATTATTGGTATCTCTAACTACTATTGTTTATTAGTGTCAAACACTTAGTCATATACTAGGAAAAGTCAAATAGTCATCACTACGATCAAGATACTCTATATAGACCGAGTTATATAAAGACATGCATTTAAACATGTATATGCCAAGATTTATAGGAGCCGAGAAAATATTTATTCACCAAGTATTTTCACTATAATCCAAACCTAATGGTTGTTGAGTAGTTCAAACATATTTATGTTGAGTTACACAGAAGGAGTCAATCATAGTAGAGACCGAGCAATAAAAATGTGTATAGTGAATGCTGAGCATTAGAGATAGTAAGTGCCAAGCCATGTAGAGTGGACATTCAAGTCAGGAATGATGAAAACTTCAAGGTAAATTATTTTAGGCTGACATGGACAAGGAATTTGATATTTTTAAAGGTTTTTATAGAGGTCACTATGTGTTTTATGATGAGGATCATAGATCCCTATGAACATTGTTCAACCAATCAGATAAAGAGCCAAAATAAGGAAGCATCTAGAAAAATATTTATGAAATCTTCAAATAGTGTAGATCTAAACCTATTTTGATGTGATGAGTATGATGATAAGGAGATACAAACAATATTTTCATGAGATCACAAAGAAGAGCAAGTGTGATAGTCTGAAAATTGCAAAGAGGGAATAGAGTTTTTGCAAAATAGAAGTGACCTTATGAAGTAGTGACAAACAATAAATCTATATTAGATTAGAGATCAGATTAGATTGAACAGAGGAGATCCAAAACCAACTTATCAAAAGAAAATCAAGGGTCAGGTACTGAATTAGTTTTAACAGATTGAGTTAGGGATAATCTCTTAATAGAGTGGTCATAAGAGATCTTTGTAAATATCTTAACTGGGTCCTTTCTTTTTTGTAAGTTTAAAATCCTCTCATTGGGTAAGACCTAAAAGTATTAACAATATTTAATAGGGAAAACCCCTCACAAGGTAGGTCATTAGGTATTGCCAAATATTCTAATGCTAACAGGTTAACTTTATTACTATAGTAGTGAAGATTTGTAGGTATCATCCTCACTCTAGTTTTACCTTCACCGTGAAGAGTTTCTGTGTAACCAAATTTTTGTGATATATACTTACATTTCATGCATGTGATTGATAGATTAGATCTACATGATACTATAGTTTAATCTTACAATTTATGTTATGCATGCATAAGCCATGAGGTGGTAAATATGGTGAATGCACTAAAGTATTGCAAAAAGGATTAATTATTACAAATCTTGATTCACCCTCTCTTAGTATCTTAGTTTCTCAATTAAGACCTCCAATAGACATATGTACATAGGTATGATATCACAAACCACATCATCCTAGTAGCTTCTAATCTTGAACTTCATTGGGCAATACTCACTGACCATGACCTTGTGGTCATTTGACACCTAGGAAATATATTATGGATATGGGTGTTTTTGCCTCTTGAGATTTAACTTTATGACCATATTTTTTGACACCAAATTGTTAGTGCTTCCTTCATCAATGATCACATCATGACATTTATCTTCACGTTTGTGCCTTGTGTAAAACAAACTTCTCCTTTGATTTGGTTCATTCTTACCACTTAGCAAGACTCTCATATTAACCAAGATTTATCCTCTTTCAACATCTTCTAAATGAGATGATTTGGCATATCCATCAACACGCACAACTCATGCCTAGCCTTCTATTCTATGATCTATCCATCCTTGGCACTATTGAACATTCAAATTCTCTATGCCTTTTTAATCTATAGTGAAAATTTTTACTATAGATACCTCCTCTTCCAAATCCTTGCCCTCTTCCTCTTCCTCTCTAATCTCTATTGCTATGATCATGGAAACAATTGGAATTGTTTCCCCTATGGTTTTAAATTTTAATTCTTGCCTCATCCTTGTTCTTTTGATCATCATTTCAGCTTCCACAATACCATTCACTAGCTATTTTACTATGACCTCTTCCACTATTCTCGTTATCAAACTTCTTGTTCAAATTTTCATCAACTCTTAGAGAAAATCAATATGCCTCTTCATTATTTTTTATTTAGACGAAACTTAGCTCCTCCTAAATGCTTGGCCTCAACCCAAGATAATGGGTGACTTTCTCTTATCAACTTCTGCATGGCTTGTTTTGATGATAACTTGGTAGAACTCCTTGGTATACTTCTCAACAGATCTACTTGCTTGCTTCCACCCTTGCATTCTCTTTAGCATATTAGACTCATAATCCAAAATAAAGATTTTTTTCTTTAATTTATCTATCATGAGATCCCATCTAATAATTTTATTCTTCCCTCTTCTATTCTAATCCAATTGAATCTCCTACCAGTAGATCTTCACATGACCTTTCAATTTGGCCTTTGTAAATTTGACCCTATCAAGATCCTCAATATCTTCTTACTCAAAGCATTCTTCTAATTCATTGATCCAATTGATCAAATCCTCTAGGTTAAGATTTTACAAAAATATGGGAACCTCAAACTTAGGTCTTTTTCCATCCTTGGAGATGGCCCTAAAAATTATTTCTTCTTCAGGGTTCTCTTCAACTTTTTCTTCTTCTTTACCTTCATCGTCACTTTCATCTCTTGTGACAAGATTTATCCCTTTGTGCATTTGTTTTGCCAATGCTTGCATTTGCCTCTAAATGTATCTACAACCCTCAAGTGTAACACCTACGACTCTTCCACCATGCTCTCTTTGTGAATGAATATTTTTGATTCAATTGAAACCCTAGTGCAAACTGCCTCACAACCTATGATCTATGTACACGCTCAGCCCAAACTACGATCCTACTGCAACTGCTTCACAATCACTAATTTTCTTACATACTCAAGAACTCCTGCTCTGATATGACTTGATGAAGGGTTCTCCCCTTAATAGCACAAACACATAACATAAAAAAAGAAATAACAACAATTTACGAAAACAAAATATGGGCTTCTTATTATTGCCACAAATGTGGAATTACATGAAATAGAAATACAATATGCAAACCCACATAGGTGCCTTCCTTATAATAATTAGCAACATAGAGATGTGAACTATCACCCAGATTTGTCCTAAACAATGTATGGCATTTATTAAATATACAATTTACATCATCTAGAAAATTTCTAGGTGTCAAACCATAACCCTTGAAATTGAAAACCCTAAATTAGATATAGAATCAGCCCAAAACACCATTGACATTTATTTTGGAAATTTTGATTGGCCCAACTTTGGAAAGCCATAACTTTTGAAATACTTCTCTAATTTTCTATTCTAACCCATTATGGAATCCTCATCTTCTTATTTATAGGGCTTGACTGATGAAAGCTCTAGACAACCCATTTCAGAGCCCATCTAAGGCCTCTAAGGCCTTCAACAATGAGCCTTCAAAAATTTGATACCAAAATCACACACCAAAAATTGAAATAACTTCACAAATACTCAAGATATGGCACTGAGCCTCAAGTGGTAGGCTAATATATCTAAGGTGAACATCAACATCTTAATTTAGGACATTACAAGCTTGTATGACCAACTTATTAAGTAGAAAACCTTCACAGAAAATAACTCTACATTGAGACAACCATTATCCAAGGAAAAAAGGGAAATATTCAGGTGATGTAAGATTTCTCTTATGCCTAGGATGCTCCTACATCAAGTTGACAACAAATTAAGAAGAAAAAGATGCATCCAAACTATAGAAGTTTTTATTTTTATTTTTAAAAGGCAGAATTCATTTGAATACTCTGCGCACAACTTAGGATTTGTACTTCTTCATGGTTGTGAATTCTAGCTTAATGGAAATTATTCAACCTTGACATAATAAATATTTTAATTGGAAAAAGAGACTATAATTATTAGGTATATTAAGGTGATATTAAAATATTACAATATATTTTGGTAATTGTTAAATTTTTAAAAATATAATAATAAAAATTATTGTGTAACATAGTATATAACATAAATATGACAATAACTAAAATCATCCCAATAAACATTGTAAGTCAGCAAAGTGCAATGGGCAGGAGAGTGAAAGGTTGTTTGAATGACAGAAGCGGATGTCTGGGAATGGTAAGGACTTCCAACACTCATGAATCCACTGATGGAAGTGGAGATTCTAGGGATGCAGATCTAGATGGATGGTGGGTTGTGTACACTTGGTCAATTTCCTACAAATATGCTTGGAGGGAAGGATGATTTGGTTTATAGTGGTTAGTTGTAGGATGACCTGGCTTATGCCTTCCTATGACTTTATCTTTACTTATCACATTTATTTGACAAGAGGAAAATGTTCTAATAGGTATTGGGTGAACCCACAATAATGGGTTCCACTTTAGTGGGAGGAACAAAATTGGAAAAATTTAGGAAATGAAGAAATTCTATGCGTAACATGTTCGCACGAACATTTTTTAAATGTTCAAGCAAACACACCAATAGTACATGTTCGAACAAACATATTAACATATATAATGCCATGTTCGAGTGAATAGTCATAATTAATATGTTCAAGCGAACATATGTTGCGCCTATTTTCGGCGGTTAAAATCGCTTTTCTAAGTCTTTTTGCTCATTTTTACGATGGTCACTATTCAGTCTACATGTTGGAGCAAATGCATGATTTGTACTGCCTCTATCAACGTCATCTTGTCACTTTCCTTCTGAATCTCATCTTCAGGTATGTCAAAATATTATTAATTTAATATTTTTAAAGCATTTTTTAATGTTTTCAAAGTAGATTTTAATGTTTTCAAAGCATTTCTTTAATGTTTTCAAAGCATATTTGAATGTTATTTACGTTTTTAATGTTTTGAAAGCATATATAAATGTTAATTTAATATTTTTAGTGTTTATTTATATTAATTTAGAAAATAGAAAAATATTATATAAAAAACATTAGAAAACAATTTTAGAAAATATTAGGAAAAATAGTAAAAAAAATATAATAATATAAAATTTAGAAAAAAAATTTAGAAACAACATTAGAAATTTTATAAGAATATAAATTTAGAAAAAAATTACAAAAACATTAGAAAATTTATAATTTAATATAAAATTTAGAAAACAAATTTAGGAAAAACATTTAAAAAATTAGAAAATTTATAATTTAATATAAATGTTATTTAAAAAATTTAGAAAAAACATTAGAAAAATGTTAGAAAAATTATAACAATATAAATTTTAGAAAAAAAATTTAGAAAAAAAAATAGAAAAACATTAGAAAATTTATAATAATATATATTTTAGAAATTTTTTTTTTACGAAAATTAGAAAAAACATTAGAAAAACATTAGAAAATTTATAATAATATAAAATTTAGAAAAAATATTTAGGAAAACATTAGAAAAAACATTAGAAAATTTATAATTTAATATAAAATTTAGAAAACAAATTTAAAAAAATGATTACAAAAAAATTAGAAAATTTATAATTTAATATAAAATTTAGAAAACAATTTTAGAAAAAATATTAGAAAATTTATAATTTAATATAAATTTTAGAAAATAAATTTAGAAAAAATATTAGAAAAATGTTAGAAAATTTATAATAACATAAATTTTAGAAAAATTTTTTTAAAAAAATTAGTAAAACATTAGAAAATTTATAATAATATAAAATTTAGAAAACAAATTTAGAAAAATATTAGAAAAAATATTAGAAAAACATAAAAAAGAAAAAGAAAAATTACAATAATATAATGTATAATTGAAAAACAAATTTAGAAAAACATTAGAAAATATATTAAAAAAATAATAATTTAGAATTTTATATTAGAAAACTACGGGAAAATAAATTAGGATTTAAACATTACAAAATATTAGAAAAATATTAGAAAATATTTTTTAAAGCATTAGTCTTGAAAATTAGAAAGCATTAGAAAAATATTTAAAAATATTTTAAAAATAAAATTTATAAAAATATTTTTGATATCCATATAAATTTATTAATGTTAATGTATGTATGTTATTGATTTTTTAATACATCGTAATATTTTATGTTTATGTATATATGTTTTATTCATGTATCTGTATATGTTATTCATCTGAATGCTTTATATTCAAGTTTATGTGTATTTTATTCATCTTTATGCACCTTAATCTAAACTGTACATAATTTTAACTATATTTAAAGGCATACATCTTAAGGGGAGATCCTAAATTATACATAAGTTCATGCAGATTAAAATATACATATTTCATTTCATAGATATATATGTATATATGTTAATGTTAAATGTAGACATGTATGTTTTTGATATTCATGTTTATGTATATATGTCAAATTCATCTTAATGTCTTAATCTTAGAAGTTTAATTAAATTACATATCTTAAGGGTCTAGATCCTAAATTATACATGTAAGAATATAGTTTAGAATGTATAAATTTTTATTTTGAACATAGATGTACATGATGTATATTTTTTCATGGTTAAAAGTAGATGTATGTACATGTTTTTAATAAATTCACATTTTTATATGTATAATAATGTGTGTGTGTGTGTGTGTGTGTGTGTGTGTGTGTGTGTGTGTGTGTGTGTGTGTGTGTGTGTGTGTGTGTGTTAACTATTGATCTTAATTTTTCTTATAACTAAGTGTAATTAAATATATTTAATGACACATGTCTTAAGGGGAGATCCTAAATTATGTATGTATAAGAATGTCGATTAAAATGTATAATTTATTTCATAAATGTACATGTAAATATGTTCATGTGTTAGATATAGACGTACATACATGTACATTTTCAATATTTATGTTTAAATGTGTAATTATTTTTAATGTCTTAATAATTTAACTATATAATTAACTATATAATTCAGTGACATGTGTCTTAAGGGGAGATCCTAAATTATAAATATATAAGAATGTAGATTAATTTGCATGTATATGTATGAATATAACATACATGTACACACATAGGAACATATAACTTAGAATGTGTATGATGTAAAGAATACATGTTACAACATTTAATTAATAAAAGTTTTAATTATAATCTAACATGACTTGATTATACTATATACAAACATAAAGAATGTACATCATGTATATTTGAACATGTAAAGATCTTATATATAACTTAAATTTTAACTCTTAAACCTTAATGCTAAACAATAGTCCTAAATACTAAACCTGATCATAATCCTAACTTCAAAACCCTAAATTTTATAAATTATAACCCCTAATCTTAGATGCTCAACCATAACTCCTAAATTTCAATTTGAACCGTAGACCTAAATGATAAACCCCAACATTAAATAGTATTTAATCATAATACTTGATCCTAACTTTAATTATAAATATTAAAACAACTTGTTAAAACCATAATCCAAAATCTGATCCCTAATACAAATCCTAACCCTCTAACCATACTAAACTAACAATGATGTAAACCCATACCCTAACCCTCTTTAAACCATACTTCTAACAATAATGTAAACCCATTTAACCTAGATCTAACCCTTTAATCATAATCATAAACCATAAATGTTAAACCATGATCCTAAATACTAAACCCTAATCTTTGTACACTAAGATCCTAAAATGATAGATTTAAATGCTAAATTGTAATTCTAAAAGAATACTTAGATTTTAATGTCTTAATCTAAGAATATAATTAACTATATAATATAATTCAATGACATGTCTTAGGGGGAGATCCTAAATTATACATATACAAGAATGTAGATTAATTTGCATATCTAGGTATGAATATATACCATACATGTACATACAAACCATAACCCTAACCATTATCAAAACCCTAACCTAACCAAATCCTAACCCTAACCATTATCCAAACCCTAACCCTAACCTTGGTCTTAAAATTTAATTTCTAAACCCAAAATTATAAATGATAATAAATATCCCTAAATCATAATCTTGAACCAAATCATAAACTTCATATGCTAAGTTCCCTTATCCTAAATTCTTAACCATGGACCTTAATATTAACCCCTAAATTTAATGCTATTTAATAATATGTAAGTTTGTATAAACCCTAACAATTTCATAAGGTCTTAAATCTTACCCTAAAATTGAGCCTAATTATAACCTTTACACTAAAACCCTATTTCAAAACCTAATTGAGGCCTAACTTACATAAAATTAAAACAAGTTGACCCTAATCCTAAATTGTTAAAAATTACATTTCAGATACATGCACATACATTTAAACACATGTATGTTACATGAAATATTCGCCCTTGTTTTAAATGATATATATGTAATCCAACTTGAAACCTAAACCTTGAAACAGTATCCTTTAAGAGTAATATAAATAATTTATTACCCTTTAATTGAATTAGTATTTAGGGTCATGGTTTAACAAATTTATGGTCATTGTTAGAAGTATGGTTTAAAGAGGGTTAGGGTATGGGTTTATATCATTGTTAGTTCAGTATGGTTAGAGGGTTAGGATTTGTATTAGGGATAAGATTTTGGATATTTTAACACACAATTTTAATATTTATAATTAAAGTTAGGATCAAGTATTATGATTAAAAACTAGATTTAATGTTGGGGTTTATCATTTAGGTCCACAGTTCAAATTGAAATTTAGGAGTTATGGTTGAGCATCTAAGATTAGAGGTTATAATTTATGAAATTTAGGGTTTTGCAGTTAAGATAATATGACCAGGTTTAGTATTTAAGACTATTGTTTAGCATTAAGGTTTAAGAGTTAAAATTGAAGTTATATATATATATATATATATATATATATGATCTTTACATGTTCAAATATATGATGTACATTCTTTATGTTTGTATAAATTATAATCAAGTTATGTTAAAGATTATAATTAACTTAAAAATATTAATTAAATGTTGTAACATGTATTCTAAGTTAGGTCATACATGTTCTAAGTTATATGTTCTTATGTATGTACATGTGTATGTTATATTCTTACCTATATGCAAATTAATCTGCGTCCATGTGTTACAGATTATCTAGGTCTAGATGTGTGATGTATGTTCAATTACATACATGTGTATAATTTTTAATTTTAAAAATAGAAAATTGTGTGTACAGTAGGAAATTTAGCGAGCTTCATACATTTCTACAAATATGGCTTCACACAATCAGCTTGATGCAGCTCCTAGTGCAATACCTAATGTAGTTCCTGCTGTGGCACAGGTTGATGCAGTTCCTATTGCATCATCTGATGCAGTTCCTGATCTAGCTCCTCATACAGCTTGTGGTGGGGCTCATGGTGGGGCTCATGGTGTACCTCAACGTGGGGCTTGTCATGCAGCTCATGTTCTGGCTCCTAGTGTGGCTCCAAGTGTTGTAGGTCCTACCGTGGCTCCTGGTGTAGCTCTTGTTCTAGGTCAGGCTGCACCTGCAGCTCCTGCAGGAGGTCCTACTGCACCACCTCCATGCATTGATATTGATTCTTTATTTTCATTTTTAGAGAAGGAGGTTGCTAGATTACAACACTCTATATTGACCTCTGATGATGATCTTTATAAAGACATATGTACTACGATATGTAGGAGTTTACAAGATTTGACAACTACATTTAGAGCTCACCATTCATTTACTCCTGCCATATTAGCTTCCATATCTAGGGAGCTTAGGGTTGAGGTTTTAGGAGATGCATCTTTCGATGACATCAACAGGGTAGCCCCCAAAGATGTCATCCAGAGAGAGCTCTTTCTAGCGTATGAGGGAGCACAAGGTAGGGTGAGAGGCTACAGAGTCACATAGTGAAGAGACCCTATTATTGTTAGCATGATCTATCTACAATTTTTAGCTACACATGGTCATTATCCTAATAACGACTAGATACCCCTTTATTTTGCACAACATTTATATGCCGAGTTCCATTTAGGGCTCAACATCAACTACTTGGATATTCCTAATTATTGCAGACATGGGTGTGGTCGGATCATAGATCGTGACCAGTACCACAGTGCATATCGCCTGCCACCTGCACATGTTAGACAATTTGTTGGACAAAGGCTGCCTCCTATGACTCCTGCATATATGCCTATTGCAAATAGAGTCATCATTGCTTCCCAGAGGTGAGAAATTGACACTATTGGGCACATTACATATATGGTGGCTAGTATCACATCATACTCTATTGGTAGTTATCTTCATAGTCGACGTCATCATCCACCTTGTCAACCATCTTCAAAGGCATCTATTAGCATTTCAAGTGCCTCCTCTAATGATGCATATAAAGCTACTGGGCTATCACTACTAGGCGATATTCGTGGTCTTTTAGGACAACAAACACACATGGATATGGCACTATATTTTTTGGAGGATATGTTGCATATTATCAGCTATATTTTTGATACATAGGGGATTCTAGTACACTCAATGATGGATGTTGTTAGATAGCATCAAAGCCCTGACATAGTTCCACAGACATAGGCCATCACACAAGTGACAGATGATACACCTATGCGTAGCTCACAACATTTAGCACCAGGCTTATGACACTCTATAGATGACTCAAACATATGATTTGGAGATGTCTAGATCATAGTTGAGGGTCTTGATGAGTTTGGTGAGCAATTGTGAGGCCTGTCTAAGATTGATACTAGTTCGAGCCTGGGTATTTCATCATACATGGACTTGTTGTTTTGACTTGGGAGCACTGATTCTACACCATTACCCAGTCAGTTACATAGTCCACTTCACTTAGATTTACTAGCAATTGGACATGGTGTTGAGGGTGGTTCAGTAGGTGTCAAAGTTTTAGGCTCAGGTGCATTGATAGATGATACAATGGAGTCTGCTGATCATCCTCCATCTCCAAAGACCCAGGTACATATATAATTTATTTTTATTTTTAAATATATATGAAATTAAAAAATATGTTCATTTATTAAAAAATTCATTTCAGATATATATCTAGAATATTTAATTTAATATTTAACTCATAATAAATTATTTAGGCATAGGTCATTGAGCACATGGTTACACATAATGTTGGTTCAAGGCATCATGTACATGAGAGAGATGATTCTATTGAGACACCCAGCAGTGCTCAGGTACTTGAGTTTTAAATAGTTTGTTTAAAGTTATTTAAATGTTTTGAAAACTAGATATATATTAATATATATGCAAGTTCATATTTAATTTGAATGTACATGTACATGTGTATGTATATATATGCTGTAAAGATAAGACTCTAACATGTGTGTGTGTGTGTGTGTATATATATATATATATATATATATATATTTGCAGGGCTCAGTTGATGCACCTTGGCGAGAGGATGTACAGGAGACTCGATCAGAGGGTCATTTTGTTCGTATGCATCTTGAGGGGTCCCTCTAGTAGTAGATCATATATATATATATATATATATATATATATATATATATATATATATATATATATATATATATATATATATATATATATATATATATATATATATATTGATGCATTTATAAATTGGAGACAGTTTACATGTACACATATGTGTATTTCAATACCTTGATGACATACATGTACTTTCACTATTTATTTGATTATTGAGTACTTCAGTAGTTAGATACCATCACATGTAAGTATATATGACTTTTATATTTTTCTACATACATGTATTTATTTGAGATTTACAGTTTGCATTTCAGTTACATAGAGATATATTAGATCTATAGATGTTTATTCTTGAGATGTGTATATGTGTACATATGTGTATTTTTTTTGTGTTATGGCTATTGAACATGATCTTGAGACGTGTGCACATGTATATCAATTATCAATTAGTAGGAAGTTAGAAAGATACATAATTCTTAAATTATCAATTATTAACCCACTAAAGATAACTATTAGTTTTATGTGGATAAAAATATGTTAATTAGGTAAGCCAATACATTATTTTAGAAAAATCTTACAAAATATAATATTAAAAAAGCATATTAATTTAAACTAATTTAAACTTTAAGAGTATATGACCCTAGATGTAATAAAGTAACATTAAAATATATAGTTTTTTAATAAACTAACCTAAATGATAACTATGAACTTATAATCTTACAATTTTTAAAAACACATTTAATTTTCACATATGAAATTAGTTTGAAAAAAAGTTGATAAATGAATTTAAATTATTAAATTCATCCATGGTACAATTAATTTAGATTATTAAATTGTATAATTTTTTAATAAACTAATGATTAATAAGAACTTATGATCGTACAATTAAAAACACATTTAATTCAAGATGAAATTCAATAGTTTGAAAAGAAGTTGATATTTAAGAATTGTAAGATATTAAATTATTTTTGATATATTTCTATAGATAATGATTGTGTAAGTTTGAACTAACTTAAAGCCTCTCTATATCAAGTTGTTAAATTATTAAATTCATCCATGTGATACAATTAATTTAAATTATATATATATTTTTAATAAACTAATGATAATTAAGAACTTATGATCATACAATTAATTTAAACACATTTAATTCAAGATGAAATTCAATAGTTTGAAAAGAAGTTGATATTTAAGAATTGTAACATATTAAATTATTTTTGATATGTATATCTATAGATAATGAAATTGTTTAAGTTCAAACTAACTTCTAGCCTATTTATATCAAGTTGTTACATTATTAAATTCATCCATAGTACAATTAATATTATAGTTTTTTAATAAACTAATGATAACTAAGACTATGATCATACAATTAAAAACACATTTCATCAAAGTTGATATTCAGATTATTATAAAATAAATCTCAAAGGTCTAATCAACCATGATTTACACTTATAACACAATATCTTTTCATGATCTTCATTGTCTAGTCTCCACTTGTGACGTACATGCTTAAGTTTGACTGGATGTAGACAAAGCCCGGTAGCAACAACCAGGTGGATGTATTGTAAAACCTTTTTGTCAGGTTGATAGTCAAAAAGTGTATTCCATGTTGGATTATTTTGTCTTGCTTTAAATATGTTCCCTCTATCACAACAAAACCTATACCACAAATTTAAGTATTTTAAAATTTGATAGATATAAAGTTACCTATATATATTTATTTAAATATGTATGTACATGTACATGTATATGTATAATTTACCTATGGAGAACAACATTCCATCACTTTCTTTAGGGTCATATAACTTTTTCCTCTTTGTAGTACATCGCAATAAAAAATAACTGACACCTTCATGATTTCCAGGCTCAGCAATCACTGCAAAGACATCTCCTACATAACAAGTATACATGAATGAATGTATACAATATATATAAGACAATCAAAATTGATAATTAAATAACAATTTGAGATTAATTTTTAGGATACTCACCCACTTTTACCAATCTAGAGATATGATTATAATCATCATAAATCAATGGAATATCAGTAAAATTTTCATCATCTTTATCAAATGTATTGGTAACATCAAGTGGTACCTAAATCCATACACCTATATATACACGTGTCTGATTGATGCATTCTTCATAGTCTTCATTAATGCAATTGTCACAAAAACATGAGTATTCTCTTGTATTCAATGTCCAATTGCAATTATCTGTACTCATGACTGAATGTAAGGAACGTGTCTTTTCTATCCTCTTGCAACCATGCATGTTTTTTCTATTAACACCCGAAAGTTCATTGAATTGAAAATATAGAGAAATTAAATTTGAACTTCAATGAATTCAAAAATAAAACTTAACAATAAAATTTTATAACTTAATTTCATAAAAGTTAAACAAACGAACACATCCATACTTGTTATCTCCTAGAAGACTCTATATGGTACCTGTCGACTCATCGTTGATGATGTCTTGACCTCATCTAATGCAAAGTGAATCTTACACCATTCAACAACATCATGTGCATCATTTACACGAACTCTCTGATAATTCATTTGATACTTTTGCAAAGCACATTTGATGCAAGCTCCAGCACCATCATGTTCACCTTTTCCATGGTCACTTTCAAAGAAATTTCATATGTGTTTTATATTCTCATTGTGATGATATCTACACAATGCATAAAATGGTCTAGATGATTTAAATTGTGTGACACATCCATCAAACCAAACATAATGTTTATCAACATTTATGTTTCTTTCTTTCAAATAAGAAAAGAACATATTGAAGCAATGTTTTATATAGTGAATTTCATATTCTTTATCATCACTTATATAAAAATAATATTCCTTTATAATTACTCATACTTGAACTATACTCTGAACACCATCCAAATCTAACTGTGCATTTCTATAAAAAAACATGTACCATAATAGTGACCTTCTTATTAAAGTAATAATATGATTGAATTGCTTTATGATGAACAAATGAATAGTTCTCTACAAAATCAACAACTGATACAATTGTTCCAAGTGGGAAATTATCTCTCAGAGTTTGAAACTATTGTGCTTGCCACTTTGTAAAAAATACGTGATGAATATAAGGTTGAATCAATTTCTTAAATCTATCCATAAATGTTAGAACATGAAACTCCTCTTCAACATATTCCAACCTTTTTGTTTCTTTCCCCAACTTTGTTTCATTCTTGACATATTTGTAACTTTTCCAATTCAATATTTTTGTTACACCAATATTTTTAGTTTTCAAAAGAAATAGAGCCAATTCACCACATGTTTCACATAATCCTTTGATGCAATTTATTTGACCATCTAGATCATCTATTTTTTCACACAAAATGGATGATATAAACTCACTTCTCCTACTAGGAGTAGCATGAAAACCATATGTGTCTTCTACAAAATTTTGAAATACCTAATAGTGGAGATCAAACTCAATATGATGACAACAACAACATGTTTCAAATACTTTGTTTGACCTCAAAAAGTATGGCTTCAATTTTTTTTTAAATGTTTACCCAACTTTTACATTAAGATGTTCACTACAAAATGACACATATAACTCATATTGTGTTGTGTCCAACCAATATTTTGTATGATGTTCATATTGACCAGGTGCAATCCTATGCCTAATAACATCTCTACTATTTGATGAAGGATGGGTGTTATCAATCCAAAATGATATGACTAAATTTTTTAATAACTCGTCAATCCTATTAGAATGAGGTGCTCTACACATGATTGCCCAGTTGCCCTCCATAGTACTGTCATCCACAATTAATCTTCTCTTAACATATTGTCTTATTATTTTCCTACTAAAACCAATTTCAGATGAAATTGAAGATATTTGTCTATTTTGGTTTATATTCTTACTTACAATAGACATCAACATCATTTTTCTAGCCATAGAGTTATCTTTAGTTTGAGAGTGTTTTCCTATGTTTCTCAAACCTTGTTTAACTTTTTCAATCAGATCAGTTTGCATGCTAGAAAATTTTCTCTTCTTTTATGTTGTGTCTACACCTAACAATTTCAATGCCTCTTGCAACTTCTTTTATGTAAGAAAAAGTGAAAGCAACTGAGCTTGTTCAAGTGTTTCAATGTTATCAAATTGAGTCATAATTTCTCTTATCTTCTTATTCATTGACCTTTTCTTAGACAAACTTAATGGTTGAACACTAGCTACAAGTTTTCTCAATTTATCCACATCCATTTTAAGTAAATGATCTAAATTCTTATGAGAAATACCATTCTTTATAGATTGGGCAATATTTAAGAGCTCATCCATACCAATTCATGCCCCTGATCCTAACCCTTCTCTGACTTCTATTATTGGAATTTCTACAGGGACCGATCTTGAGCCTTCTCCAAGATCTATTGTTTGAGATTCTATAGAGAAAGATTCTAACCCTTCTCTGACTTTTTTTATTTGAACCTCTGCAGGGAGTGATCTTGAACCTTCTCCAGCGTTCATTGTTTGAGATTCTGTAGGGAGTGTTCTTGACCTCTCTCCCATATGCACTACTTCTACTTCTATTGAGCCTTCTTCAACATTTCCTTCACCTTGTTTAATTCGATGATAACATGCCATAGTCTTCTGAATATTTCTTTGTTTTGCTTTATTAGATCTCTTCCTTACATATTTATTTTGCCTTCCTTTCTTGTTTCCCATTATTAAAAAAAATAAAAAAATTATCCCTTGCCTCAAGATAAATTTCGTGCAATAACTAGATAAAAAAATTGTTGTATGGATTTGTCTATCGCTATCAATATTTTTAAACAGTATGTCAGAAGCTTATGCCAGTTTTTTCATTCTTTTTGCATGTTCAGGTGAACATAAAAAAGGCACATGTTTGAGCGAACATGTCTTGTTAACTTTCTAGCTATTAGGAAAGTTTAGTGCGCATGTTTGAACGAACATGCATTTGAACAAACATGGCTAATATGTTTGTGCAAATGCTGTGTTCGCTCGAACGCTAAAAATTAGGAAATTTTAAACCCTTTTTTCATATTTTATTTATTTTTTGCTCTTTTGACACCCATAATTGTAGGAGAATGATCTCCTACTGTAAAATTAAAAATATTAAAATGTGTTTCTCGAAGCAAGCTTCTAACGACTACAATTGTAATACATATTTTAGTCATTACGACTTTCAAATATGAGTTTAACTCATTATAGGTTCATTACCAATTGAACATCAACTGACTTCAACACCTTGGGAAAATTAGTAAATTAGGTCAATTTTTTTTTAAAAAAATATGTAGGAACTAGCTTACTGAGATACCTTTCTATTTAAAATTAATAAATTAGGTTTATGATAAAATGACTTTAAATTATCTGTGTCAAATGGAACATATGTCTAAATTATGATTTGAGTCACTTCAAAACTTCATAAACTATACAATATTCAACCAAAATGAATCAAACCAAATGCATCATTTGGATATTATTGTTACAAATCTAATGCCAAAAGAATTACTTCATTATCATTTCTAGAAAAAAAGTTGTGTGTCAAACAGACTGTCACTCTTTAAAAATATTGAATTTTACTATGTACCACTTTTGAGAGGAGATGAAAAAATTGAGATAAAAAACAAAAAAATTCAAATTAAAAAATATGGTTACAAAGTAGGAACAGAGTACTCAAAATCACTAGTTTATGTCATCTTGAAATTATTTATAGTTTTGGAGATATAGTCACTTGAACTTGATGTTTGTTGCAAAAATATTGATTTCAGTGTCAAAATTGGTCAAAAAGTGGAACCCATTATTGTGAGATCACCTTGGTGGAAATTTTAACCAACATGTTTTGTTTAAAAAAAAATGTACTAGAAGATAAATATCCAAAGTAATCACCGATGGGATCCAAGCTAGTGATTATTCTAGACATTTATCTTTAGTTCTTTGGTGGGTCTACCAACACCTTGAGATGGGATTTCACAGACCTATATTGATGGCACTACAAGTGGCTAAAAATGGACAAGTTTTCCATCTATTAGGGTGTCTAATTTCCTACATCTGGACCATGGAGAGGGAGAGAATATATGTTGGGGTTGTAGCATGCTGGCCCACCTATACCATAAGTAGGCATGTGAGTTAACCTTATCCTATTGATTCTTATCTCCCTCACACCCACTATAATGTCCCATTTCAGGGCCATTAAATTTTTAAATCTTTACTCTCTCTATATTTTTTGTTTTTCCTCTTCATTATCCCCTTACCATCATTTTTATTTCCTCTTTATATATTTCAATGGTAAG
The DNA here is from genome assembly GCA_028749045.1 of Cupressus sempervirens. Lineage (NCBI taxonomy): Eukaryota > Viridiplantae > Streptophyta > Pinopsida > Cupressales > Cupressaceae > Cupressus > Cupressus sempervirens. The sequence continues at coordinate 745,345,995 of CM053787.1, forward strand.
AGTTGTTTCCTTTTATAATATAATAGTTATATTAATAATATACATATATTAACATATATTATATCAACATATATTAAATTAACAATTATACATAACATATATTATATGTATGGTGATATCATTCTTAATAGTATTAGTGATATATATATATATATATATATATATCTTAATAATTATTAAATATTATTTTAGTGAGGTTATCACAGTCCCCCACTCTCGAATTTGCTTGTCCTCAAGCAATTGATTTGATCCTAATTAATTCATAGTTTAGATTTATTCTCTTTTTTGCATATGTGTTAGACACTGGCAAAGTAAACATGTTAGTATATAATAGCATATACAAGAACATATGAATGAAGATGTGATGCAAACATGAGGTAGACACACAAAGCAGACATATTAATGCATGAAGAGATGATGTAGACACATGGTATACACGTTATAATCTAGCTTACAAATTGAAATAAGAAAAGGGTAAGGGGATGTTTTACCACTTTGATCATGAATGTCGTGCTCCTTTCACCTAGCTTGAAATAAAAAGTTAGATTGAAGATGCATATTTTCTATAGCTAGTACTATAATAGGGTGTATAATTCCATAGTGGATGGTAGGTTTATTGTGACTCTAAGTTTGGACATGCTTAGCTTGGGGCTCCCTTAGACCTTAGTCTATATTGGGATTCATTTTGCCCCAATGTGACCAATTTACTCCTCCCTCTATGCACACTCCCTACCCATTAGGAACACGTTTATTTTAATTATGGATGGAAGATTTACTACTGCTCGAGTTTGGACACGCTCAACTTGGGGCTCCCTCAGATTTTAAAATCCATATTCAAATTCTTTTGCCCCAATGTGACCAATTTACTCCTCCCCCTATGCACACTCCCTATCCATTACATAACAGGTCACAAATGGATTTGACCAATAGCATCATCTTTAAATTTACAAAATAAGTTTTAATGTGCTACCAAATAGTATTATATACTCATATATATAAGATTCAAATATCTTATTTAGATTATTGGAAATCATATTCATCTCATTATTAGACTATGATATTCATATGAAATTATGCACAAATTTAATTAATTACATTAGACTTCCAATAATCCTTCATAATAATGATAATAATAATTAAAAATTAATCATATTCTTAATAAATAAAATAGATTGAAAATTACTATGTTCCCTATATTACATATACTCTAGACCTAAACATTCAATATCCATTAGAAAGTATATCACTCTTATTAATAATACAAATATTCCTATTCATAATAAAACATAATCATCATGATAAAATTTCATTTAATAACACCAGTTACCTTTTCTCCTTTGACTTCACCACTCATACCTTTGTCAAAACCTTATTATAGGACTTTGTCATCAATATTACCGTTCGGCATGTGAATTGTGCAATCAAACTTTTTCCTTAATACTTCCATGGTCTGTGGTGATTAAATCCCAGGTTTGCCTCATGATGCGATATTGGTGTACACTTTATCCCTATCTGGCTAGGATAACCTCCGACCGGTCTCTGCTACTTCTTTCCGTGCGTTACATTTTCCTGCGTCCCCCATCACTTCCATGTGATTCCTCCATGGTGGCAGTACTGTGTATCGGTTTGGACTGCATTGTCTTTATCTTCTTTGATGTGCCTCCACATCAACCTAAAGTATACGATGGTGGAGATTCAGAATTTCTCAGTTGCACGTTATAAAGAATAAAATCTTACACAAATAATATTAATGGTGAATAGATGGTGGATGAATGGGAGAATTCAATTCACTTTCTTCATTATCAGAGCACAGGATAATTGAAGGCTACAGACGGTGAAGAAAAAAAAGCTCCCGAAGATTTGAATGTAGTGGTAACAGATACTTTTAGCTCACGATTTTAAGCTGTAAGTGAGTGCTTTCTTGTTCAAGCTATATTTACAACTGTAGAGATTTAAAAGGATGGTATTAATTTACACATAAACCAGTGCTCAGATTTTTGATTCTTTGTCCACCCCCTTTTGATGTATTTGGAGTGTTGAACTTCAAACATTTTCAACTGACATCCATGTGCCTTTCCATAGCAGTAATACATCAAAATAGCAAGAAATTAACGTGCTCCCACTATTGGCAAAAATCGCAAAAGCCAAGAATGGTTTCTTAAGCTGCTACAACATCTAATGGAATAATTAGATAATCACACTGAAGAAGACGAAGCTGAACATCGCAATGGTAATCCCCAAGCAAGATGCGTATTATACAGAAATACAACTCTTAACTGCGACCAAAGCCCTCCACTAAAAAAAAAAATAAAACAGCGGAAGAGACAAAGGCTCTAGCGTTTTCCATATTCTGCATCAAGTTCAACTAAGAGATGGTCGATCAATCTGAATGAATCTAGCAGGTAGTGATGTATCATCACATGTAATTTTCTACCATCCGCTGTGTATAAGATCATGCTAGCGGCTACCACCAATACCAGCAATTCTATATAGTAATATTTGATCACTTTCTCTTACGACATTTGAATTATTTGTGGTGGTAAATGAACTATTGGGGACTACATAATAAAATTACCAGGGGCTGTAAAAGAACTTTGGCTCACAAAAAATTCATTGACATTCAAAATAGTTGATGGGCCTCATAAAATATTTGAGATTCATGTAAGATATTTGTACCTTTATGACAAAATAAAAAAGCTTCGTTGAATTTTTCCGCTGGAAGAATTAAGTGTTGATAATGCACTTGAAAGCTTACTGTCAATAAACATTTTACTGCTAATATTTACCTTTTATACCAATATGGACTCATACGACATTTTGTATCACTGAACTGTATCTGAGAATACCACGGAAACCATTATCCATTCTTTTGCATGATTGGTTTTTCTCATATAGATCCCACTGATTCTTTGGTATCACTACTCAAATTTTTAATAAATAAATTGGAGTTCTGAAATTGAAAAATCTTTTTTTGTAAATATGCATCACAGGCTGGCAGATTCATTGCTCTGATACCATTTGTAATGTCCCATTCCAAGGTCATTAAAATTTAAAATCTTAACTCTCTATATATTTTTTGTTTTTCTTCTTCATCATCCCCTTATTATTGTTTTTATTCCCTTTTCATACATTTCAATGATAAGAGTTGTGTCCTTTTATAATAAAAAAGTTATATTAATAATATAAGTATATTAACATATATTATATTAACAATTATACATAACATATATTATATCTATAGTGATATCATTCTTAATATTATTAGTGATATAAATATCATTTATTTATATCATAATATGGATATATATATAAATAGATCTATTATTTATTATCTAATTACTATATATATATACTTATATAATAGTATTTATATTATTATGATCTATAATAATTTATATTTTTATATTAATATTATTATATTATTCATATATATTATTTATTTTTTGTATCTTAATAATTATTGAGTATTGTTTTAGTGGGGTTATCACACCCACGTATGTCAAAGGTAAACCAAAACAAACATGATTGAATCCACACACAAAAAATACGGTACCCACCATGCTTGATATCATTATCATAAAATAATTGAAGCTCCTACGACACAAGGCCTCCACTAAATGATTAAAGAACCAAGATCAAGTTGGTCCAATTCATTTGTATAATTATATATAGCTTCCAGGAAAAGTTATTTTTATTGTTGTCAAAAGTGCTAATTGATTCTTTTCTTACATCATATGTTTTATATGATGAGTCACCATTTTGTTTTAGACAATTTTCCAACGACCTCACACTAAATAAAACCCAATAAGGCTTTCATAGTGCAAAGACCCCAAATAGAATTTCATTAAACAATATTCCTCACTACTCTAAGAAAACAACACCTCCAATGACAAAAATGATTGAATCCACACACAAAATAGGGGGTACCTCTACACATAAAATAGAGGGCACCCACCATGCTTAATATAATATTCATAAAATGATTGAGGCCCCTAGCAACACAAGGCCTCCACTAAATGATTAATGATTAAGGAACTCAGATTAAGCTAGCCCATGCATTTGTCTAATTATAGATGGCTTCCAAAAATGTTATTTTGAGTGTAGCATAATTGCTAATTGATTCATTTTCAACATAATAGTTATTCCATAGAAAAATAAAATAAAAAATATTGTGTAATTAAATGATTCTAAATACAAGAGAAGTGCATTGCCTCAAGTAGTCATTGCTTGAGGAGATGTAACCTTAGACTTACGAGTAACATTAACACATCATCGAGTCATTCTATCATGTCCCCTTTTCAAATAATTAAAAAATAATAATTTTTGCTAAGGCAGGCAGGCCCAAGAAAGTGAAGTTTCAGAAAAAGGGGGTTAATCTTTGGAAACCGTTGGACTAATAAATGAAAATTATTATTAAAATATGTTTCATTAACCTCTCTTGGACGTGAGTTACAATTATGCCCTCTTTTAAGGGGTTTGGAGGCATTTTTGGGCTCATTCTAGAACTTGATTTTTGCTCATTCTTTGTTATTCTTCAGAGGCTGCCAAACTTGTGGAGAAGGAGACCCAAGAACGGGAGTTTGCAGGTTTCCAGGGAGACCCAAGAACGATATTTTGCAGGTTTCTAGGAAGGCTAAGGATGGGAGTTTGAAGTCATTCCATGTGCATGCTCATACAGAGTTTTCCTTTGTGCTGAACAGTGCAGATTTGTGAGTTTTCGGGTGTGTTTTTTGTATGAGTTTGGTGTTTACAGTTGAGTATTTCATATCAGTTTGGGTTGCTGCTGTATATCAGACTTTTAAATGTTAAAATAGAGCTGAATATATATATTGGAACATGATTAAACTTATGAGATAGATTATTAGTGTTTTTGTGGTGTTTTCGAACATATTTTGTGCTATTTCGGGAGCCCGATGAGCATAGTTTTGGTCATACATTTTTGAGCTATTGTGTAAAGGCTATACGGATATGGAAATGTCAATTTTTAGGCTGTTATTCTGCTGAAAATTCTGTAAAAATTTTCATTTTCAGATTTATTAATAATTTGTGAAGGTGTGAAGATTTTAGCACTATTTTCAGCATACCCGATTTGGGGTTTCTTGAGGAATTTGGTGGATCTTTGGGATATTAGTTGTTTGATTTTAAAGATCTGATTTGAGGCTTGAAATACCATGAAAAATCAGAAAAGGGACATTTCAGTGGTATCAGAGCCATGATCTTGCTAGCCTGAGGGTTTGTAGAAGTTTGCAGGTCAGTTTTGACAACTACCCAGATCTTGCATTTCAGTTTTTAGAACTACCCAAATCTTGCATGTCATAATTTATGGTTGCATGTTGCTTCTAATCAGTTGCATGTCGAAATTTATGGTTGCATGCTACTTCTAATCATTTGCATGATTAGTTCTTGGTGAATTTCGTGGTTGTAGAAGTTTGCATTTCAGTTTTGACAAGTACTCAAATCTTGCATGTTAGTTTTGACAACTACCCAGATCTTGCATGTCATAAATTGGTGGTTGTATGTTGCTTATAGTCAGTTGCATCTATGGTTGCATGCTACTTCTAATCATTTGCATGTTAGTTCTTGGTGAATTTGGTGTTTGTAGAAGTTTGCATGTCAGTTTTGACAACTACCCAGATCTTGCATGTTAGTTTTGACAACTACCCAGATCTTGCATGTCATAATTTGGTGGTTGCACGTTGCTTCTAATCAGTTGCATGTCCAAATCTATGGTTTCATGCTACTTCTAATCATTTACATGTTAGTTCTTGGTGTTTGAAGAAGTTATATCCTATTGGGGTTACACTCTACTTTATCCAGAATGGACAGGTATAGTACAGAGTCTCAGAGGAAACGATCTTGGACAATTGATAGCCAGAGTCAAAACAGTAGAAAGGATGGTTATTTAGACATTCGAGATAAACTTATGAAAATAAGCCATGACATGTCTAAACAGTTGGTTGAGCACCACCGTATAATGAATGACATGTTGTCCGACCCAGCTAAGGTGGATAAGTTGACTGGATTTCTATTTGGCAAATTTTCTCACAGGACAGATGACACAATTTCCAAGAACTTGCATGAGGAGTTTGAGAAAGTAGCTGATAGCCAGGTAGAGGTCTCAGATTCTACTCTGCCACAGGAGGTGGTGGGAAAGGATATTACACAGATTGATAGTAACGGTCAACTTGATACTCAGATTGAGACAATTGTTTACAGGTCGTCAAAGGGTGATGCCACAGGTATTCAGGATGGTATAGTTACAACAGGCAATGACTACAGTGTAGTGGGTTCAGATGATGATTATGAGGATGTTGTTGTGCAGGATGGTGAGATACCTGGTAGAGATGAGCAGACATTGAGCATTCATGACTTTGCTGAGAAAGTGTACCAGGCACAGTTAGATGCTTCATCACATGAGGTTGAGGCTGGTAGTACTTCACATGATTTGTCCAGCCAGCTGAAGGTGAACAAAGATAGTATTGTGACTTCATTATCTCATCATGACAAGTATGTGGAGTTAGTTGGTATTGGTCATATTACTCAGGTGAGGAGATTGCTTGAGTTACCAGTTGATTCTAGTTTACGGATATGGACTCGAGATTGTTATATTGGAGTTTGGGATTCAGTTGACTAGAGATCTTTAACACTTTTTGGTAGCAGTGTTTGTTTGAGTGCTATCATGGAGTTGATTAGCAGATTACACAGTGTTGTCTTTTCTTGTGCCAGTATCTTGTTTGATGTTGGTATTAGTTTTTATACACTAATGTTGGGCTTTGTTCATATATCCAGTCAACCATACTTGCTGGAATGTGTTGATGATATTTCATATTTGGCAGTGTGTATAGATGAGTCCTAGGATCATATTGGCATTGATGACATCCAGGAGGATGCAGTGGGTAGTTTTGAAGACTTAGTTTCTTTGGGTATAGAGGAGTTGGACAGCAATACTAATGTTTTTGATACTCCGTATGTTGATATGAGCTTTAGATTTGATTCACATGATATGGATGGTAATACTCTAGAGACTAGTAACTTTGAGGATACTCTTTTAGACAATGCATCAGAGGAGGTTTGTAGGAGACAGTCAAGCCAGCGCCATCATGAGTCTAATCAGTTGAGAGTTAGTGACCGAGACATTGCTATCACTTGCCAGCATTTCGATGCTGTTCATTAGTTGTTAGCAGTTTATGGATGGGGTTCTCCTACTAGTGATGAGCAGGAAGGTAGTTATCTTTCCTTGACAGAGATCCACTCTTTATGGGAGGCTATTCGGATTTTGAGACAGAATTATATGCAGTTGCTAGCCGACAGAGATTATCTTATGGAGTGGGGTAGTACAGCATATGATGCATTGTTGGCCAAGGAAGATGAGGTGAGTGAGCTTACTGAGCAGCTTGAGGTGACTTTTGAGATTCTTGAGAGTACACAGTTGGCTTTAAAGGAGTCACAGCTTCATTTGGCTAAGGTGACCATGGAGTTAGAGCAACTACAGTCTTTACCTGATTCTATACAGTCACAAGCTATGGTGTTTGGTGATCCGAGGATGTCCATGGCCAAGATTGTCAGAGACAATGGAGATGGGGATGCATCCATCCTTGATACTAACATTGGCATATCAGGTTCATTCCCACTAGAGTCAGGTTCAGTTGATTTTGGTGTTATAGCAGATTGTTGTATGCCTGACATGGTGGTGGCCTCTGGTACTGATGGAACAGAGACTAGAGATGCATCAAAGATCGTGTGTGATGTTGGTGAGTCGACAGTTGGCATGGTTCTTGCTAGTAATACTACTCCCTTGGTGATATCTTTGGAGGTAGTAGTCAGTTCCAACATGGTTAATGATCAATTGCAGTTAGTTTCATCTAGATTACAGTCTGAGCCATTGACTAAGATTAGCGCATTCTATCAGCATTACACTATGAGGTACACTCATCAATTTACCTTTGATGACCATGTTGATGAGATTATGATACATAGATGTACTTTGGTTCCTAGTTCTTATCATCAGTTATGGAATAGTTTGATGCCTCGGGATGAGAGTTGTGATGGGCATGACATGGTGATAAGTCCTACAGTTGATAGCTTGATAATACATGACTTAGAGCAGGAGTTATGGAGTGATGCTTCAGCAGGTGTTGTTATTGATTCTACTCCTTTGGCTATGACATCTCCTGACTTAGCTAGTGATCAGTCACAGTGGGTTATATCACTTGTTCATGGTGAGTTGTTGACTGAGGTTGGTTTTTTTAATCAACATTATATTGCAGGTCATGTACATCAGTTAGCAAATGATCCTTGTGTTGAGGAGTTGATGGCAGGAAAATTTGGTTTGGGTTTCATTTCTTGTTGTTTATCTTGTGATGGCTTTTCACCATTAAGGGTGCATGGGAGTTATGGTTATGAGATAGTGGTCGATGATCTATAGAGTTGTGTTGACTACAGGAGTTGTACAGTGTGTGGATTCTCCATACTTGGTATAGTTTTATTTGAGAGCATTCACCATTGTTGCAGAGTTAGATTTTACATTCCGTATAGGCCAGTGGGATGCATTCATGGTATTTATGGTGTTGGCAGTTTGATTTGTCCACTTTACTTGGGTTCTGATGTTCTAAGAGTTTGTGCCTCATGGGTTTTTGATTGTGGTAGTGGTGATTTTGGAGTTTGGTTGAGCTATAATTGTCAGTTTGATTATGGATTCCTCTTGGTCATATTGCAGATGATATTGTAGGAGCCTGTGTTAATTGGTAGTAGTATAGTTCATGACTACATTTGGGATCCAGGTGGATTGATTGCTTTATTGTTCAGCCATTGCTTGAGGACAAGCAATGTTTGGGAGGGGAGGACTTGTCATGTCCCCTTTTCAAATAATTAAAAAATAATAATTTTTGCTAAGGCAGGCAGGCCCAAGAAAGTGAAGTTTCAAAAAAAGGGGGTTAATCTTTGGAAACCGTTGGACTAATAAATAAAAATTATTATTAAAATATGTTTCATTAACTTCTCTTGGATGCGAGTTACAGTTATGCCCTCTTTTAAGGGGTTTGGAGGCATTTTTGGGCTCATTCTAGAACTTGATTTTTGCTCATTCTTTGTTATTCTTCAGAGGCTGCCAAACCTGTGGAGAAGGAGACCCAAGAACGGGTGTTTGCAAGTTTCCAGGGAGACCCAAGAACGGGAGTTTGTAGGTTTCTAGGAAGGCTAAGGATGGGAGTTTGAAGCCATTCCATGTGCATGCTCATACAGAGTTTGCCTTTGTGCTGAACAGTGCAGATTTGTGGGTTTTCGGGTGTGTTTTTTGTATGAGTTTGGTGTTTACAGTTGAGTATTTCATATCAGTTTGGGTTGCTGCTGTATATCAGACTTTTAAATGTTAAAATAGAGCTGAATATATATATTGGGACATGATTAAACTTCTGAGATAGATTATTAGTGTTTTTGTGGTATTTTCGGGCATATTTTGTGCTATTTCGGGAGCCCGATGAGCATAGTTTTGGTCCTACATTTTTGAGCTATTGTGTAAAGGCTATATGGATATGGAAATGTCAATTTTTAGGCTGTTATGCTGCTGAAATTTCTGTAAAAATTTCCATTTTCAGATTTATTAATAATTTGTGAAGGTGTGAAGATTTTAGCACTATTTTCAACATACCCGATTTGGGGTTTCTTGAGGAATTTGGTGGATCTTTGGGATATTAGTTGTTTGATTTTAAAGATCTGATTTGAGGCTTGAAATACCATGAAAAATCAAAAAAGGGACATTTCACATTCATTCACTTTATTCTTCTAAAATAGTACATACTATATAGTTGTAGTAGCAACTTAGTGAATCAAAATCAAGGAATAATTTAAGTATATCACATGTGCATTGGTTGAGCCACCAACTATTGGCAAAACTAGAATTTATATACTATATGAGAGATTGGACTTAGTTATATCTTAAATTCTACTAAGTAGACATGTCACACCTCCCTAACATTGAACATGACTTATTCGTTAATGAAATTAAAAGACCTCAACTAACTAACATGTGTCTCAGTCATGTTTGAACTCTTAATCAACTGGCAAGAATACATGAACATGCAAAAAATCCCTACACGAGTTAATGAAACATGATATTATCATCCTACAAACTCCTCCAGATCCTCTAGGTGTTAACTTCTTCCAAGATAGAGTCAAAAAAGTGTTCTAGAGATTACATTTGGTTTGTCTCCTCTAATTTCTTCCACACAAGTTGCAAGGGCCCTCTTAACAAGCAAGCATCCATTCACATTATACCATTAATAACAATATGATAGTTTAATAACAATGGATAATCACATACCATAATCATTTATTATATATAACATATATATCATAATTAGGTGAAAACATTTTCCACACATTAAAGTTTGATGGAAGTAATGAATAGGGTAAAGAAGCTAAAATAGTACCAATTGTAAGACTCATAACTTCCTCTATTACACTTTTAGTTGTCCTCACACAAACAAGGGTCTAAGATTAAAATATATCACATCACATCTATAACCTATGAATTTTTACTTAGTAACTTTTTAAATTTATTTTAATTATTTTATTGTTTTGGTATGAGTAGATGATTAAAATATACAACATGACATCTATAACCTATGAATTTTTACTTAGTACCTTTTTAAATTTATTTTAATTATTTTATTGTTTTGGTCTAAGTAGATTTTTTTAATTTTTCGTCTGAGTAGCATGAGATGTTCCAAATCTCTCATTGCACTCACACTCTCCAGAAATTGAGGAAGGTATGACTCTCACTTTGATTATGAGGAAGGTATGAATCCAAAATCCATGAATCCAACTCTGATTTTGATTCAAATATATTCTTTAATTAATAATTATGAAACCATAGAATAATTTGATTAGACTTTCTTTCTAATATTAGAGTGATATTCCATGGCGACAATCCATTCTCTTTATGCTTTTTTTTCTTTTTTACACCTTCAATTTTACACTACTAGTGCATGCATTAGTATCCACATTATCTATGTTATTTTTTTTCCCTTCCTCCAAGAAGAAATATTTGTTTCCCCTTGCATAAATCAGAAGTTTTTGCAACTTGTCCCCTCACAAAATCTCATCGACTCTCTCAGAGTCTCACTCATCAATCCAGAAATTTTTATTTTTATTCAATTAAATTATTTATTGGAAATTTTATCATAGGTTTGTAAGGTAATGATAGAAATAGATGGACAAAATCACAATTAAGGTAAAGAAACAAAACTAGTATACATGAACAACATAATCTGAACAAGAAATCCATTTCAAGATGTTCTCATTTGCTCCATTACTTTGATCATTTTAACTTCTTTCAAGCTTTCTCTATATAAAAAAATTCACCATTTCAAATTTCAATTGTTGCCTTATTTTGAATTGAATATCAAGGCAATAATAAGGAATAATGATTAGGGTGCAAATTACAAAGAATTGGCTAATATATTAAATGTGCACAATAAGTTAAATAAGATGATGGAATATGACATTTATAAAATATATAGGTTTCAAGATTATAGTATATTCCAAATTTTATAAAATATAAGTTAAATAAGATGGTTCCTAAAAAATAATATTTATATAAAATGTGAAACAAAATGAGATTATTTTAAGATTTTATATAAAGACGTTAAAATAATCAACAAGCAAAGAAAGGTCAAATAAGAAAACTCTTGCCATTCATAAATTTATTGTTTTAAAAGTTTCAAATTCATAATTATACCCTCAAAATAGGCTACTAAAAATATGAGCAATAAGAAAAATAACAAAATGTATTTGATGTAGTTTATTAATTCCTCCAAAGTAACTCAATGTGTATGAAAATGTGCAAGGCTAGCTAGTAGTTGTTACATAATACATCTCATAACAAGTCTTTATGATATCCTCTACAAGCTTCAAGTTTTCTATGTTCTCGATAGTCATTAAACCTTCTTCCATTGCCTTTTGTTTTGTTAGGTCTCTAATTGCCCCAAGTGTAAGGGTGCCATGTAGGAAACATACCTTCAAATACAATTACAGGAAAAATTGTTGGGTTCTAATATGAATAGCTTATCAATATAACATGAAACACAAGCAAGCAACTCATTTACCTAATTCTTAAGTTCTTAACAATGATGTTAAAATCATGTCATCAATTCAATTGGGAATCAAGCAAATAGACTTCAATCAACTCTTCCATCAATTCAATCAAACTATTTAAATTATTCAAACATCAAATGGGACAAGAGAATAAAGTCATAAGAAAGATTGTTAGAATACAATAAAATAATAAAGTCATAAGAAATTTTGTCATACTTATAGTACTAAATATATGTATTGCAAAATTACAATGTTAAGTACATATTATACTATGGATTTATGTAAATAATAGATAATTCTATCTTCATCTACACAACTCTAATTTAATATGCATTTCATGATTATCTATCATAGTATCATTGATATATTGTTGGTTTAGAAATGTTTTAGTATAGGAGATATGTATGAGAAATTATAGGCAGGGGAATGGTGATGGGGTCACCTTCTAAGTATGCCACCTCATAGTATATGACCAAGGAGTCCCAACGGGATAATGGGGAAAAAGCAAATTGCCTTTGGACTTAGGAAGGATGGACATCCTAGGCACCCTTGTACGTCCCCAAGGATCAAATGAGGATGAAGTGGATCACCTTTGGGATAGGGAAGAATGCAAATCCTAAGCACCTTGTTGTCAATACTCCTCATGACCTCTATCATGGAAAATAAATGCATAAGGATGTTCAACCATTGGAAGTAAGAAAAAAGTTGCAAGAATGAGGAGAATGGTGACACAGTACCTAGTGAGTGCTAAACACCATTACAAGAATAATACATCAATGAAGCTTCAAATAGTTAAACATATATAGATAATTACACTTTGAAATTTTTTTCATTCCTTAAAGACAAATTATGAAGCCTCCACAACTAATACACATCCCAGTTGCACTCATACATATGTAGGATAAATTGTCATTGGTGTCAAAGTGGTCTTTGATGTCAAAGAATATCAAAGCTCAAGCAAGATTTGTGAAGATGGAGATGAAAATGTCAAACCATTTTGAAAATTAATTAATTTTTTTATGTTTTTTCTAGGAATACCTTTGTTATTTATTTCCCAACATAGGTGAGAGTAATTTAAAATAAGATCTACAATTAGATATTGGTTGACCTCTTTGGAGTTGATTAGAATTGCAAATAATCTTTGTATGTAATGAGAAGACCCCTATTTATGTGGTGTCCATGTTGAGAGGTTTCTAAAATAAAAACAACAAAAAAAGCCTTTCTATTACCAACCTCCCTAATGGAGTGCTCAATTTTGGAATGAAAAGGTGCATATTAATAAATGATGCCAACCTGTGCAAATCAATTTGTCCTTTTAATCAATCACCCTCTTTAAAGTGGTATTAGAATTTTGAATTTGCAAAATTTTGTAAGCAAGAAATTCTCAATTATTCTTTTGTACATGAGAAGATTTGAAACAATTAAAATCAGATTTGAATAGCGGACCCAAGAGGAGAATTTGTTTAGATTTTTCCATAGCATCCAAAATAAGATTCTGCCACTCTGCATCGAGAATGCACGTGCAACTATGTTTAAATGCATTTACAATGGGTGGAGTTGATAAAACACAATATGGTTACATTTATTTAATATGTCTATTAGGTTTTTATAATAAACTTCATGATGGTCTATAACTTAAAATGCCAAATTAAAGACCTCTAACAAAAAAGCAAACCTATTGTGTTTTTTAGCTCCACCTGATGTCACATGCATATGAATTGACAATGCACTTTGAAATATGGCATCCTTTTGCATTACTTTAAAAATGAAAATTTTATACAATTAGTTGTCATACAATCATAGGTTAATGTTGAGCTTCACTTGGCTTTGAGAATAGTTTAATATTCTCTACTAATCAGGGCAAACCACGTGAATGTGGAAACTAATTTGGCCCCACCCCCTCCCCCTCACACCCCCACCTCCCGACATCTAAATTCCCACTAACATCTAAAATATTTAAGAAAAGATTAATCTTTAAAGTACCTAGAGTGTCCTCATCACCTCCTTCTACTCATAGAGGAAGTCCATCTTCATTGTCCATGACCAATTCATCACATGGGTACATCCAAGAATTTTCGCATCACCTCCTACATAAAATGAATCTAACATTAGAAAATAACCTCTATGAAATAATAGTTCAAGTGAAATAAATACATGAAAAATGATAGAGAAAAAGAGGAATATACTTACCAATAGGCATTATCATTGGATCTGTGTCCATGCTACATGTTGAGTGAGTTTTATTGTTTTTCTGTTGTGCCAAGATTTCTTCGTTTGTGAATTATGTCTTTAATAGATCATAAGTATGGGGGTATACTTTTATCATGAGAGCATAAGAGGATAAACTAGATTTTTTTCAAACATAAATAGGCTAGGCATGATAAGATTTTGGCAACCTATGATAGCCAATAGAATAGCTATCACAAATCACCTTGAAACTCACTAACATCTAATCCTAATTCTAAACACAAATTACTCCTACTAAAATGTAAACTAGGATGATAGTAGAGATGCACATGAAAGATGAAATCAAATCCACCTTAACTGATAACCCTTTACCAAAATGGGATATGGAAAGGAATTAATAGCTCCAAATGTATTTTGTCCTACAATCCCATAGAAACTATTCTAAGATGTAAGGTTAGTGTAGCTGAAAGAGATAATGAAAGGAACTTAGGCATGCTAGTCCTAAATGGAATAAGAATGTCACATTACCTAATTGCAAACATCATAAAAATCCTTCATTCCATCTAACTCTTTGACTTTCACTCAACATCTAGAAATGTAGGGGGGAAAGTTGGATAGAATTGTTGATCCTTTCTATTAACTTAGAAAACTACATATATAGGCTCGCTCTTAGGTTTCTTGGCTAGTTACAATTTCATTAGTTACATTAACAAAGAACTTGAATCACTCATAAATCCAACAATCATTGGTTCTAATTCAATACATCAAAGAAAGGAAACAAAATTGGTCAGAAACCCTTAAAATGGTTCATGTTCTTCTCTAATTTCATAGAAAAACCCCTATGGCAGCAAAACCTATATTTCATTTCCTAACAGTCACAAAAAGTTTGAATTTTGACCATCAATCTTAAATAAATGATCACAATTAGAACCTAGAAATATTCCTTCTTTTTTCCTTTATGAATTCCTTCATGAGTCCATCTATGTACACATGTCCAATGCTCATGTTCTCACTTTGGTTATTTTTCATGCAACTTTATAAAGCAAGAAAGTGACAAACATTGATCTTTTAAGATCTGATAGATGGGAATATGAAACATTTGACATCACTTGAAAACTAAAGAAGGGCCTTCCTTCATTCCTAACATGTGATGATATGTAGCACCTTTTAGCAAGATTTTTTGAAATGAGTTTATACTTCTAGGAAAAATTCCCAAAATGAAAAAGCATTTTTGATCTTGTGCTTGATTAATGAATGAGATTTATCCTTTGTATCAATTCTTATGGGTCCACCTTATGCTTTCCCTACATGTAGCAACCCTTTTTCACCTTCAAAACCTTCTTTGAGAGTTAACATTAACACCTTGCAAAGTTGCGATGACGACATAGAAAACTACTATCTTGTTTCACTACTTCATGACCAAAGAATTTAATTACCACTAAAACCATATGGGGATGTGATAACCACGTGAAATTGACTACTACCATACATCACAACCTCAAAATTTGGAGCCTTAACTGATCTTTTAACCCTACAACACCATGAATACATGATTCTGCTCCTTTACAGTGTTAATCTTAGGTTACTCTTAACTCCTTGCAAAGATGCGATAGCCTTAGATCTTAACTACTATGACTAGCTCTTTGCACCATCACAACTTGGAATTTATTAACTTTTATTCCATCTAAAATTTTGTGGTAACCATTTTGAGTTTAACTATCACATTGTGTGCAACTTCACAACTTAATATTTTAACTCTCCTTTTAATTGTGTGATGTTTCCATGACTGCACACTTAACCTACTAGGTCACTTTTTGTAGCTTCACATCTTATCTTTCATCATATGGAATATAAGTTGTGGTGTCGCAAAAATCTTTGATATGATACTCATATAAGGGTTAGGAATCCATCTTCAAGGGAAATTGACCTTTCAACCTGTGACATAGAGATTTTGATGCATTCTACTCCATTGATTTGATTTCCATCTTCTTTCTTTCCACCTTTGACCAAGGTGTTTGTCATTGTGTAACTGATTGATAATTCTTGAAGGCTTCCACTACTCTCTCTACATTATATTTGAATGCTCTTCCTTTTGACCTATTTCCATGATCCGTATCATATCCTCTAGCCTTGATATTAATGTGCTCTATGGCCTTTTTCTCTAGATGTAAGTCTGATCTTCTTTTTGAATACATCTTATCTTCACCATGAATACTTGATCAAAGCATTAGGGTTTTATAAAAGATTCCCTCTCATCTATGAAATGCATAAACTTACCTTCCCTTTCCTAATCACCTAATATTAATGAAGTACATTATATTTCTTTTGAATGCCTACCTAGGTGCACACAAAGGGATAGATGAGAAGAGAAGTTCCTCAAGGAAAGCCTAGACACAAATATGACATCATATTGACTCAATACTAATTGTAGAAGTTTGAAAAATATAAGGGAACTGAAAGTTTTGTAATAGATAGCTCTAACTTGGAGATTCAAGCATGTGAATACCTAAGCAGGGACCTAGTTATCCCATGGTTTTGCAAAGAACTTGGCAAAAACATACACACAACAATAGACTACCTACTTCCTTTATTATAGGAAACTCGAAATAGAAAAGATTAGTGCCTTAGTCTATTGGGTTGGAGAGTCTAAAGTAGCATAGGGAGATGCTATTCATTTGGGTGGTGGGAAAGTAGGGAAACCAACATGAACATAAAGAAAACACATAGGAAGAAGGAAAGAAAGGAAAGAAGAAGAACTAAACTAAAAACACACTTAACCTAACCTATTTACAAAGGTGAGATGAATCTCAACTTATGAAACCAACAATAAAAAAAATACTCAAGTGAATCCACTTACTAATTGACTGAAGTAGGATCCCTTCCTCCACAATTTATTTTACTCTCTAAGCATGATTCCTACTTGTAGCAGCAAAAATAGCATGGAAAGACCACATGATTCTCTAATTATGTGCACTAGTTGGTTTTATATCCATTCAAGTCCAAACAACCATGCTTGGTCATATACTTTAGTATCTTTATTTTCTCATTTCATGTTATTCTTTTGATGGATTTTTGTTGTGCAAGAGGGGGGAAGAAATACACTTCTTTTAAGAAAGTGAGCTCATTTTTTCAGTGGTTTGTACTTTCCTCATGAGCTTGATAATGGGAAGATGTCACCTTATTGCTTTGACAAACCAAATTATCCTCATATATCATATTAGTTTCATCCTTTCTATCTTTCAGTGTATCATTACTACTTATACAATTTGGATGCACATAAGGAGACTCATAATCCAATGACCTTTCTTCAAGTTTTAAAGTTTCATAGCTAAGTCATCTCGAGAGGGTTAATCCATTTAGAGGGGTGACAAGAACCCAAAAACAATCTCCTCTTCCTTACTATTAGAAAAAGTTGCATCTACCAATGGAACTGATTCGTCTCCATACTCACAGTTGATCTTAGGACTCCTTTTGTCAATAAATTTTTTATCAAGGATAAGAGTCTTACTAGTTGGTTCA
Source organism: Cupressus sempervirens (assembly GCA_028749045.1). Classification (NCBI taxonomy): domain Eukaryota; kingdom Viridiplantae; phylum Streptophyta; class Pinopsida; order Cupressales; family Cupressaceae; genus Cupressus; species Cupressus sempervirens. The sequence goes on from CM053787.1 coordinate 745,363,794, forward strand.
TGAAATTCCTCCTCATGCTAATACAACCATTCTTTTGGCTGAATTTCATTACTTCTTTCATGAATTTGAGTTAGATTTGTAGCTATTAGAAAATCACAAGTGGAATGCTCTAGTGTAGATAGATGCACATCAGAAGATTATTCTTAAGAGGGCTCTAATGGAGTATTTTCACCTTAATATGTAGTACCAAGAATATCCTCTTATTTACCAAAGAGTGTAATAATATGAGAACTATAATCAGGTGACATTACTAAGGGGGCTTCATGATTAGGTGTAGATGCTATCTTCATTTAGCTCCTTTCTCTTGTCCTTTTGGTGATCCTTTAACTTGTGGAATCAATTGTAGAGGTGGCTTCATATCTTCCTTTCTTTGGGGCCATCTCCTCTATTGAGGCTCTTTATAAGATTCAACAAGATCTTCTAAAATACCTTATCCTTAGTTGTATGGAGTTCTTCAAGAATAGGCTCAAGCCTTGGCCTCTCCTTGGTGTTCACATCAGGAATTTTCACCCACCCTTTAAACATCTAAAAACCATAAGGAATAGATTCATCTGACCTTACCAATGGTTTTTCATGTTTAACTAGCTATACTTGTTTCAACTTCCCTCTTTCAATTTCTTGTAGGTCCTTGAGTATTTAGAAATGAGCACAAATGTGGTTCCAAAACATCTTTGACATATGATCATCTTCTATGCTGATTTTTTCCATGTTGCATAGGAGATGCTCTCTCTATACTAGTCAAAAAACTCATGAAGCACCTTTTCATCTATAGCATAGAGTTCTTTAAGAGTAGGAATGAGCTTTTCTTTCTTCCACCTCATCTCCTTTCTTTGTGTGTCTTTTAGCTTGTAGATTTTGGCGTGCACACATTCCCATAAAGATGTAGAAATATGATCCTCTTCAATGTTGATATTCTTTTGGATGATATGAGAGATGCTTTCTTTGTAAAAAAGTACAACCTCTTGTAGCATCTTGTTAGTAGTCTCATTACGTTCTTGAAGAGTAGGTTTAGGCCTTGAACTTCTCTTGGTCTTGGAATTTGGCATGGCCATTGAGTTACATTGGACCTACCTAGACTAGAGAAAGTAGGTCCTTCATACAGAGTCACCATCCTCCATCCTAGGGAAGAAACCTATTGATATAAGTAATAAATATCTTTTTGAAACAAGTAGAAAAAAAACAAGAGTGATCTGCAATGAAAACCAAAAACTCTTATAGACCTTCCCTAGTAGAGTCACCAAAAATAGTTGGTTAACAATTTGACCCTCTTTCTAACTTGGCTTTACCTTGACTCTAGACACCTAGAATGTGAGAAACCAAAAGGATGTCACCAACAAATGGATTAGTGTATGTGTTATATTGTTGTCCTTTGAACTATAAGGTAAAATTCCCTTATCTATAAGATAAGCAATAAATTGTGTATTTAATAGATCATTGGGATGGAAGTATGCTCTTATCCTGAGAGAACAAGAGGATAAACTAGATTGTTTACAAACAAAAACAACCTAGGCAGGATTAGATTTGGGTAACCTATGATAGCCATATCAAAAATATCAAAAATCACCTTGAAGCTCTCTAGCATCTAGTCCTACTTCTAAATGAAGATTAGTCCTACTAAAATGTAATCTAGGAAGAGAGTAGAGATGTACATGAAAGATGAAATGGAATCCACCTTAATTAATAATGCTTTACCAAAATGAAATATGGAAAGGAATTAACAACTTTAACTATGTCTATCCTACAATCCCATAGAAACTATTCTAAGATGTAAGTTTATCTTAGCTAAAGGAGACAATGAAAAGAACCTAGGTATGCTAGTCCTAAATAGAATTAGAACATCAAATTACCTAACTAAAAATATCATATAAATCCTTCATTCCATCTAACTCTTTGATTCTCAATCAACATCTAGAAATGAAGAGGGAAAAGTTAGAATGAATTGTCGATCTTTTCTATTAACTTAGAAAATTACATATATATGCCCTCTCTTAGGATTCTTGGCTAGTTACATTTTCATCAACTACATTAAAAGAGCACTTGAATCTCTTAGAAATCCAATTGTCATTAGTTCCAATTTAATACATCAGAGAAAGGAAATAGATGTTAGAATTGTTTTAGAATAACATAGAGGTGGGGTGAATCAATTATTCAAGTTCCAAATGTCCACTAATCAAACTTTTTCACTATTTATAGTGCGCCCTATTCACACTATCATGTATCCAAGCTGAAACTTTTATCCTAGCAAGTTACTATAAATCAATATGTAGAAATGAAACAAATGAAATCAACACATGACATAGTGATTTACATGGAAACCCAATTTGGGATATCCACCAGTAACATGCTACCTTCTTTTCTCACCCTTTTGAAGTGATACCATGTTAAAGGATACAACACATTGTTAGATGTGACCTTGTTAGGAGTGTGCCTAGTTAGAGGACTTTAGAATATTCAACTTGCAATGCCACCCTATTAACAGATTTACAAATGGCTATTAGGCCAACCTAATTCCATAGGATTTCCCTTATCTAATATAATTGCTAGAGAGTATTAGAAAGTCTTTGACCTAATATAACTTACAACTCAATCTTGTAGATCTCATATCACAATTCAGCTCACACTTTGCTTGGCTTTCTTTCTTTCTTGTTTTGACAACTTGTCCACCCTACAAGCTTGCCTCCTTGAGTCTTCTGCTCCTACTCAATTCTTTCCGCTCTTAACTTGAATTGATTTGGAAAGATACGATGTAGCTTTCCATCCAATTTATTTCTTCTAGAAACATCATGTTAAATTCACTTGTATTCGCCTAAAAATAGGTAGCATAAAATTCTGTGACACTAGCTCATCATCCTTATCATCCACCTGGTTCACACAATTCAATGTAACAACCTTATTGGCTTTGATCTAGTGAATCTTTGACTTTTCAAATAATGCAGTAGCTTGGCATTATTGAAATACTGGTTCTCGACACATATTGTGTTACTTGGCATCAACTACATTTTATTGATGCTCGGTACCTATTATGGATTCACTCAGCACCTGAAGGTCACTTGACACCTGAAGTTCACTCGACACACACTAAATTTTGCATTTTCTCATCTCTAACTTTAAAAAAAAATTGGGTTGAACTAGCTTGCTCAGTACTCACTGATGAACTTAGTTAAGCTTTGTAGTCAACCTTGTTACAACTTATCCTTCTAATTTTTCTAAGTGTGTCCTACCTCTGCACCTTACAATATGTTATCAATACATTATTTCATCAATTTCTTAACTGATCCTTATAGTTCAATAAAACAACATAACTCAACCTTTCTCTTAGGTGCTTTTGTTACCTCTTATTGATTAACTCCTCCTCATTAATCAACTAAGTGATAGTACTTGAATCATATAAGCAATTGTCATTCCAGCAAATAGCAGGTTTGACATCAATGACAAAATAATGATTGAAAACATTCTTTATCAACTTCATCATTCTTCAAAAATGATCTTTTCAATCATATTCCAACAATCTCCCTCTTTGGCATTGATGGCAAACCAAACCGATCAACTAATCAAGCTGATCAACCTAGTTATTGTAATACTTATATGCCAAAAGGAAAACTTGTTGTCATTCCATGTATGCCTCTTTATATCATATCTCCCTCTTTTGTTGATACAAACTAATTCCTCTGATTTGTCATCCTAATTTCTCTGTTCTACTTCTCCCTCTTAGCTATTTTTTTCTTTCTTCTTTTCCTCAATATGTCTGATCCTCTATTTCTCCCTTGGACTGATCTGTTTCTACTATTTCTCCATCTTTTTCTTTGTTCTGCTATTCAATCTCCTCTTATTTATTAGTCCCTATTATTGATCAATTTTTTCTATTCAATCTCCTCTTGTTGATTAGTCCCTCTTATTGATTACTTTTTGTTGTTCAATCTCCCTCTTTGACAACAATGCCAAAGATATAGCATCTTTGATTATGCTAATATAGACTTTGCATCATCCAATCTTCTCCCTCTATCACCATGCTTATGACTGATTTGGAATTTCAGCACTTTGATATCCTCTGCATCAACTTTCATTATCTCAACAATCAACTCCCTTTGATGCAAGGCGATTCTACTATTGCTTAAACAGCATGGGATAGGAGTTTTACCCCTAAATTACCTCTAAGATACTCAAAAGAATCTTTAGGTGGTGGTTTAGTGAAGATATCAGCAATTTGTTCCTTTGAGTGAATGTATTCCATCTTCACTTTTTTTTCTTCTACTAGTTCTCTTACATAGTGATACTTGGTTGCAACATGCTTGGTTTTTGCATGAATCACAAGATTCTTGGATATGTTGATAGCACTTGTGTTATCACAATATAGTATCACTAGCTTAGTTATATCTTCCTTCATTTCTTTCAATAGGTCCTTGATCCACACAATGTTAGTGCAAGTGATGGTAGCTAAAACATATTTAGCTTCTGCTATGGACTATGAGGTACAAGTTTGTTTCTTGCTAGTCCAGGTGACTAGTCTCTTTCGTAAGAAGAGTGCTCCTCCACTAGTGCTTTTTTTTTCATCAATGTTTCCTCCCTAGTCTGCAACAGTGTAGGCATTCAAGTCAAATTTTTCACTCCTCTTATAGTACAAACCAAAATCATCTGTCCCTTTAAAATACCTCATTATTCTTTTTACTGCCATAAGATGATTTTCTCTTGGAACAGTAGAGAATATTGCTACTATCCCAACATATAATGCAATGTCTAGTTTGCTATGTACAACATATTGCAACTTTCCAGTCATTGACCTATACATTTTCTGATTGACTTCAACAAACTCATCATTCTTGGATAGCTTGTGTCCTATTACTATTGGTGTGTTGATAGGTTTGGAATCCTCTAGACCAAATGTCTTGAGTATCTCTTTTGATATACTTTGATTGGGTTACAAATATACCATGCTTTAGTTGATGTACTTGTAATCCAGCAAAGAACTTTATTTCTCTAGACATTGACATTTCAAATTCATGCTTCATTTTGTCAAAAAAATCTTTGCTTAGTACTTCTTTTCCTCCAAAAATTATATCATCCACAAAGATTTCTACTATCAGGATATCCTTACCTTCTTTTGATTTGATGTACATGTTGTTGTTGTCATCTATTCTTTCAAAGCCTATCTTCACCAAATATTTGTGAAGTCTCTCATACCAATCTCTAGGAGCTTTCTTCAACCCAGAGAGTGCTTTATGCAGCTTGCAAACCTTATATTTGTTATTTTCATCAACAAAAACTTCTAGTTTCTCTATGTAGACTTCCTCCTCTAGTATACCATTCAAAAATGTAGACTTTACATCCATTTGGTAGACTTTGAAACCTTTATAGGTAGCATAAGCAAGTAGGGTCCTCACTCCTTCCATTCTTGCAATAGGGGAAAATGTTTCCCCATAATCCAATCCTTCTTCTTATGCATGCCCTTTGTAGACTAATCTGGCCTTGTTTCTTGTGATATCACCATTTTCATTTAGCTTGTTTCTAAACATCCACTTGGTTCCAATCACATTCTTATCAGTTGGTCTTGGAACTAAAGTCCAACTCTTGTTCTTCTCAATTTGCTCTATCTCTTTTTTCATAGCTGTATACCAGTCATCATCTTGTAGAGCTTCACTCACTATTCTAGGTTCAACTTTGCTAAGTAGACATGTCTCACTTCTAAGTCTATTTCTTGTCATTGATCCAGCCTCTTTGTCACCAATGATCTGTTCTGTAGGATGGTGCCTTCTCATATACTTGGCTAATCTTGGTTCTGTCCTTGTTTCTATGTTTGGCCTTTCAACATTGGAGTCACTATGCACATCTCTACCAGGTAACTCTTCATCTCTCTCATGTGTGCTGATTTTAGAGTTAGAATATGCATTTCCTACATTCTACAACTCATCATGTGAATGCAACTCAGCATTCACTAGTTGTAACTCCACAGATATTTTGATTTGTTGTTGATTCCCAACTTTATTTGCAACATCTTCTTCATCTGACATCCCTTCAGAAAAGTATACAAAAGATTTGTATTCTTCTAGATTCTTGGTAGATTCATCATTTTGAACTTCTACATGCTCATCAAAGTTCACATTCACACTTTTCACAACTTTGTTAGTGTTAACATTTAAACACTTCTAAACTTTGCTTCTAGTGGAATAACCAAGAAATATGCCTTCATCACTTTTGGCATCAAATTTTCCATTCCTAGACTATTTAAGAATATAGCACTTACATCCAAACACTTTAAAATTTTTAACATTAGGTGAGTGGCCATACCATAGTTCAAAAGGTGTTGCATTAGTACTTGTCTTCATTTGAACTCTATTGAGGGTTTAGATTGTTGTACTTACAACTTCGCTCTAGTACTTGAGTGCATCATTCTTTTCCAACATTAGGGTTCTAGCACAATCAATCACTGATCTGTTTCTCCTTTCTACTATACCATTTTGTGGTGGCGTTCTAGGTGCTAATGTTTGCCTTTTGATTCCTCTATCATTGTAGAATTCTTTAAAATCTCTTGATGTGAATTCACCTCCTCTGTCTGATCTTAGGCATTTCAAGTTTTTTCCTATTTCTTTCTCAACTCTAGTTAGGTACCACTTAAACATTTGGAATGCATCAAACTTTTTCTTCAGGAACATGACAATCATCATTCTTGAGTAGTCATCCACAATTAGCATTATATACTTATCTCCTCTGTAGCTTTGCACTTCAATTGGACCCAAGGTATTTTTTTGTGGCTAATATTCATAAATTGGCTAATTTTAGAATTTTTTGGCTAGTAATTTGGCTAATAATTTAAGATTTGATACAACCTAAATTGCCATAGTTTTATAAAATTTAGTTCTAGAATATTTAAAATCACTCAATAATTTATTTTATTGAAAAAATTAAACTCAAATATTTGCCACAATATTTGTTACATGACTAGATTTGAGTCACCTAAATATAATATATTAGTGGAGAAATTAAATTGAACTGACCAATTATTATCATAATTATTAGTTACTTTAGGGATAAATCACGAATACTTAGTCTTCACTATTGATTTAAAGTATATGTAACGATCTTCATAATATTCCACAAGGTCAAAAAAAATCAATTTTCATTTGTAATATTCCATGGTGATTAATGAACTTCCTATTATTATTGAGATTCGTCAATATTTTATACAAAAAAATTATGATTTGAAAATAATTGCACAATATTAATCATATTTAGAATAAAAAATTGAGAGATTTGCCAATAGAATTTTTTTTTTTTTTTCAAAATAATGAAAGATTCGCCAATATTTTATATCTTTTTTTGGAGGTGGCTTTCTTAAAGTTTACCCTGATTGGACCACATTAATTAGTATGGACCAACTCTAATACTTCTTTAGAAGTATAGGTCTTTCTTTTGAAGCTATATTTTGTCATCTTTGCAAGTTGGTACTGTTTGCACATTGTGTTTTTAGGCTTTTTCAGTTTTTGTAATCCCCTAACTTTCTTCATTTTGTTGATGTTGATCAGATTGTAAAAATTCACATGGCATGGCCTCTTATGCCATAACCACACATCATCAAGTCTAACAACAAGACAAGTAGCATCTTCCATATCTAGATAAAACAAGTTACTTCTAGTCTAGTCACACTTTCCTATCAAACTTCCATGAGTGTCATAGATCTTGGTTGTTCTTTTTCCAAATTCTACTTTGCATCATATGTTGCCTAACTTTGATACACTTAGTAGATTATAATTCAAGCCTTCAACATAGTATGCATTATCACATTATATTTTCTCTACAAGTTTAATACTACCTTTTCCTTTGATTAGACAAGGAGCATCATTTCCAAATCTAACACTATTACCGTCATATTGAGTAAAGGTAATAAACTTACTTTTGTCTCCAGTCATGTGATGTGAGCATCCACTATCTATGATCCACTTGTCATTTATGTTCACACAGGTTATTGGTGTTGTTGCTTCAGCTTCATTTGATTCATCCTTCATGGCCACATAAACTACTTTATCATCATTCTCATCAAAATCTTCTTCAACAATGTAGCATCTTTTGCCCTTGTCCTTGTAATTTCTGCTATCATCTTCTCTCTTGTTCTTGTACTTGTTTCCTTATTTTTGGTTCTTCTTCTATGTACACCTAGCATCAATATGACCTACTTCATTGCAATTGAAACAAATACTAAGAAGCTTACCTTTGAATTTACCTTTCCCTCTGTGAAATCTTCTAGCTAGTAATTCTTCCAATTGTTCCACATCTTCTTCATCTATATTGTTGTCACTAGATACATGTTTTCCTTTTCTATTCTTCTTCTTTGATTTCACCTCCTCAGTGTCTTTCAATGCTAGCTTGGCCTTGAAATTAGTTTCAAGGTTCTCAAGTCTATAGTTATCAAAATTGGACATTTCAAATGTTGTAAGTCTTCCCACTATTCCTTCAAAGGTTAGTGTGTTTCCTTGTACACACCTTAGCTCTTGGATGGCTAAAACTCTAATAGCATAGATAGGGAGCAAGGTTCTCAAGTATTTTCTATTGACAGTCTCTTCTTCTAACTGCCCACCCAAACTTCTTATTGCACTTACCACTTCTTTCATTCTAGTGCCATATTGAGCTGCATTTTCTCCTTCCTCCATTTTCATGTCATCAAACTTTCCTCTGAGGTTTTCTCTTTTTTCTCTTTGAACATTCTGATCTCCTCCATAGATATCTGATAAGGCTTTCCACATCTTGCATGCAGTGTCACATCCTTTGATGTCATCAAATTTAGCGTAACTAAGTGTAGAGGCAATTTCCAGCATTTTGTATGTGCTCCTTCCTTTCGTTCAAATCATCTGCAAGGAGGGTTCTAGCTAGATCTACATGTTCTGCTATAATTGAGGTTTTTTCATATTCACCTATTGATCCAAGGTATAGTTTCGTCAAACTTTTCCATGTAGTGAAGTTGTCTCTATTGAGCTTGGGAACTTCTCTCTTAGACATCTTGATCTTCTTGCTGCTAGTACCTTAAAACCAAATCAGCGGATGGCTTATGATACCTATTGTTAGAATTATTTTAGAATAACTAAGAGGGGGGAAGAATTAGTTATTCAAGGTCCAAATGTCCATTAATCAAACTTTTTCACTATTTACAGTGAGCCCTATTCACACTACCATGCATCCAAGCTTAAACTTTTATCCTAGCAAGCTACTGTAAATCAATATGCAAAAATGAAACACATGAAATCGACACATGACACAATGATTTACATGCAAATCCAATTTGGAAAAGCCACTAGTAAAATGCTACCTTCTTTTCTCACCCTTCTAAAGTGATGCCCTGTTAAAGGCCTACCCTATTAAAGGCTACAACACATTGTTATATGTGACCCTATTAAAAGATTTCAACACCCTATTAAGAGTGTGCCTTGTTAGAGGACTTTAGAAAATTCAACTTGGAATGTCACCCTATTAAAGGATTTACAAATGGCTATTAGGCCAACCGAAGTCCATAAGATTTCCATTATATAATATAATTTCTACAGAGTATTAGAAAGTCTTTGACCTAATGTAACTTACAACTCAATCTTGTAGATCTTAGATCACAATTTAGCTCACACTTTACTTGGCTTTCTTTCTTTTCTATTCTGATAGCTTGTCTATCCTACAAGCTTGTCTCCTTGAGTCTTCTGCTCATTATGCCAATGAAATCTCCTCCTTGTGGTCACTTGATCGAATCAAAGTCTCTGTGCTCTATTCTTCCTTCTCAATGTCTTCTCTTAGACACCACACTTGCCAATACTCAACCACTCTTGGCCACTCTTTGATATCTAACTTGTAACTCCTTATGTAGAAGTCTTAGAATTCATTTTCCACTCAATTCTTCCCACTCATAACTTGAATTGATTTGGAAAGATATGATGTAGATTTCCCTCCAATTTGTTTCTTCTAGAAACATCATGTTAAATTCACTTTTATTTGCCTAAAAATAATTAGAATAAAATTTTGTGACACCAGCTTGTCATCCTTATCATCCACCTGGATCACAAAATTCAATGTAACAACCTTATCAGCTTTGATCTGGTGAATCTTTGACTTTCCAAATAATGCAGCAGCTTGACATTATTGAAATACTAGTGCTTGGCACATACTGTGTTACTTGGAATCAACTACATTTTACTAATACTCAACACCTACTATGGATTCACTCGGCACTTGAACTTCACTCGGTACCTGAAGGTCACTCGACACCTAAAGTTCACTTGGCATACACTATATTTTTCATTTTCTTAGCTCCAACTAAAAATTTTCTCAGCTTGAACTAGCTTGTTCGGCACTCACTAATGAACTTAGTTAAGCTTTGCAGTGAACCTTGTTACAACTTATCCTTCTAATGTTTCTAAGTGTGTCCAACCTCTGTACCTTAGAATATGTTATCAATACATTATTCCATCAATGTCTTAACTGATCCTTATACTTCATTACAACAACATAACTCAACCTTTCCGTTAGGTGTTTTTGTTACCTCTTATTGATTAACTCCTTCTCATTTATCAACTAAGTGATAGTACTTGGATCATATAAGCAATTGTCATTCCATAAAATAGAAGGTTTGACATCAATGAAAAAAAAATGATTGAAAAAATTCTTTATCAACTTCATTATTCTTCAACAATGAACTTTTCAATCATATTCCAACAATAGAAATGGTTAGAAACCGTCAAAATGGTTCATATTCCTCTCTGATTTCACAAAAGACCCTGTATGGTGCTAATACTTGTATTTCATATCCTAACAGTCATAGAAAGTTTGAATTTATGTCGTTGATCTTAAATAAACCATCAAAATTAAAACCTAGCAATCCTCCTTATTTTTTTCCTTTATGACTTGATTTGTGGGTCCATCTATGCACACACATCCAATGCTCACATTCTCACTTTGGTTATTTTTCATACAACTTCATAAAGCAAGATAGTGATAAGCGTTGATCTTTTAAGATCTAACTATTGGAAAGATGCATCATTTGACATCACATGAAAACTAAAGAAGGGCCTACCTTCATTCCTAACATGCAACAAAACATGACACCTTTTAGAGAGATTTTTTGAAATTGATCTTGTGCTTGATCAATGGCTGACATTTATCTTTTGTATCGATGCTTGTTGGTCCATCTTATGCTTTCTTGACATGTAGCACCCTTTTTGCACCCTCATAACCTTCTTTGAGAGTTAAAATTGACACCTTGCATCACTACAATGATGATATAGAAGACTGATATCTTGTTTTGTGTCTTTGTGACCAAATAATTTAATTTTCACTAAAATTGTGCAACGATGCAATAAACATGCAAAATTTATTTTTACCATTCATTGCAACCTCATAATTTGAAGCCTTAACTCATATTTTAACCCTACAATGCCATGAATACATGCTTTTGCTCCTTTATAGCCTTAACATTAGGTTACTCTTAACTCCTTGCAAATATGTGATAGCCTTAGATCTTAATTGTTGTGGTTGGCTCTTTGCATCATTGCAACTTGGAATGTCTTAACTATCTTTCCATCTATGACATTTTAGTAAACATTTTGAGTTTGATTATCACATTTTTCATAACTTTGCAACTTAATATTTTCACTCCCTACTACCCAGGTTGCTTTTCACATATTCACGACTTATCTTTCATCATATGGAATATAAGTTGTGACGTTATGAAAACCTTTGACTTGATACTCATATGATGGTTAGGAATCCATCTCCAAGGGAAATTGACCTTTAAACCTGTGATGTCAAGATTTCAATGTATTTTGCATTGTTGATTTGATTTCCATCTTTGTTCTTGCCACCTTTGACTAGAGTGTTTGATATTGTGTAATTTATTTTACATTCTTGAAGGCCTCTTTTTCTTCCTCTACATTTGATTCAAATTCTTTTCCTTCTAACCTATAAATCCATGATATATATCATATCCTCTAACCTTGATCTCGATGTTCTCTACTGCCTTTTTCTTTAGATGTAAGTCTTATCTTCTTTTCGAATGCATCTTGTCTTCACCATGAATACTTGATCAAAGCATTAGGGTTTTAGAAAAACTTCCCTCTCATCTAGGAAATGCATAGAATTATCCTTCCTTTCGTAATCACTTAATATGAATGAATGCATTATATTTTTTTGAATTCCCACCTAGGTGCACACAAAGGGATAGATGAGGAGAGAAGTTCTTTAAGGGCAATCTAACCATAGAAATGACATCACATTGACTCAACCCAATCCTAGAAGTTTGAAAAATTTAGGGGAACTGAAAGTTCTCTAACAATGTCCTAACACAATCCTTATATAGTTATGTTTAAAATATTGTGACAATACTAGTGGCCATGGTACCTATTAAGTGAGTTTTATTATTTTTCTATTGTACCAAGATCTCTTTGTCTATATAGATACTTACATATACACATATATACATATAAAAATGTATATATATGTATATACATACATACATATATAGAGATCACAAGGGAACAACAATGAGATGCAAAGATCACAAGGGTACAACAATGAAATGTAGTGATCACAAGGGCATAAAAATGAAATCCTAGATCTCCACTGATCTCTACAATTGACAAGATCTCTCTCTCTCTCTCTCTCTCTCTCTCTCTCTCTATATATATATATATATATATATATATATATATATATATATATATATACATACATACACATATATACATATGTACATATACATACATGCATATATACATGTTTATACATACATATATACATACATCTGTATATGTAATTTTATCACCTTGGAAAACTGTATTTGATCCTGCTAGCTGGGAACAATTGATTGTTTATTTTATTGTACCTAATCTAATGATAGTTCTATAGGAATTTGTAATCAACCCAACTAATCAACAACTAGACCAATTAAATTAGGTTATGGCTTGTTTCTTTCTAAAAATATCTACTATGATATGTGTTTCTAAAATTTCTTATGAACCCTACCCATTTTTCTTAGTCTACATTATTTTTGTGCAAGATCTTGAGCTAAGTCACTTAGCATGGGTTGAGTGAGTTTTATTGTTTTACTATTTGGATTCTAGAATATGGGATTTTTTTTATCATTGGCTTTGTTCAAGTCCTAATTTTAATGAAGTAACAAAGTAGTTTTTAGGGTGGTAATGACTATATAATGAAGAGGAAACTTGAAAACTTGAATTTTGAAATTTTGAAATGAAAGATATCAAGGATCAAACACCTATGGAAAAGTTACAATGCAATGTGAAGTTTATTTTAGATATAATGAAAAAAAGAAAACATGACATAAATTATTCCACATTTGTTTTGATTATGGAGAGCTGCATGTGAAAGATGGTGGAGATATTTGAACATTGTTGGAGATTTAATTTCCATTCCCTTGTGATTTCTACATTTTGTTTCTATGTCCTTATGATCTCTTCATTTTATTTTCATGCCCTTGGTGGAGATTAGTGGAAATCTAGGATTTCATTTCTATGCCATTGTGATCTCTACATTTTATTGTCATTCCCTTGTGATCTTTGTGCCATTGCTCTATAATTTCATTGTCATGCCATGCACTTGTGACTTTTGTGCCCTTTGTAGCACTACAAAATTTGGGGTCAAATTGTGATGAGAATTTGTGATGGTGATTGAATTTGTGTTGTAGTAGTGCTTACTTTGCAATTTTCTTCAAGGGGAGACGATGTACCTATGTAAATTTTCTTTCCTTTCCCTCTAAACATGTATCTCTTTATATTCCCCCAACAATTGAATAGAGAAGCTTCTCTTTATGTATATGTATGTGCGCCCCCCCCCCACCCCCCCCCCCCCCCCCCACACACACACACACATGCATGTGTGTTTATGTATGTATGTATGTATATACAAAGATCTCTCTATTTATATACATACATGCATACATAGACACACATATGTGCATGTATGTATACACACACACACACATATGTATATATATGTATATATACATACAAACATACATATATAGATATCACAAGAGAATGACAATGATATGTAGAGATATATACATACATACATATGCATATACAATTTTATCACCTTGGAAAACTATTTTTCATCTTTATTCAATAACCAAGAGACAATATAATTTGTAAGTAGAGATTTATGCATACTTAGTTTGGTATGAATAGTTTCAATTGAATTTTTTTGAGGAGAATGAGTCTATTCATGATGATAATGGCTCCATGTATTGGGTCTTTAGAGGAGAGAGACCTACAAAGGATTAGGTGTTGTTTATGGACATAGGATGATTAATTTTTGATGCCAATATATCCTTCTCCATATTGAATTTCTATATCATCAATTTTATAAATACAAATCACTGAACTTGGTCTTCTAAAATGGTGGGACTAAGATATAAACCTCAAACAGGGGCTTCATGCTATGGTAGGGTAGGAGGAAAATGGTTGTGTGAATGGATGATCTGGCAAGTTGTAAAAAATTAGGGTGTTAGTTGTAAGTAGTTTAATTAATTTGATAAAAGAATCAAATTTGAAAGTAGGATGATCAAAATTGGCATGTCCATTCTTATGATAAATGTCTCTATCTCATAATAGAGTTTTACCTCAAACAACAAGAGACAAATTATTAAATCTATGGAAATTCAGAAGAACATTCACCTATAATATTTTTGAAGGATAAAAATATAATAAAAATATAATTTAGTCAAAAAAATCCATGAGCTATGTGACTCCACATTGTGGCTATTCCATTGTCTAGTAGTAGAAACTCTTCACATTAAATATAAATATCTTGAAATTGAAAAAGATAACTATCAGAGAACTATATTTGTGTTTTAGTTATAAAAAAAATATAGTCTAATGTTGGACATCATTTTTTATTTTGTTGGTTACCAACCTTGAATGTATATGATTTTATCTTTTTAGTTGGGTAATTGTAAATCGAGGTTCTCTAGTCTATGTAATGACAAGGAGTTTGGGTTTTCTTTCTTGATTCTCTCCTAGACAAGTCTTTGAATCAGAATATATATATATATATATATATATATATATATATATATATATATATATATGTTTAAATAAAATAAACAAGAGTACTAGTTGTAGCTATATAATTCTAGTATTACTGATTATGTTAAACAAAATGTTCAATAAAACAAGTATGATTTAACATAAATGGATCATCTTCTTGATCCTATTATGACTTAATGTGAATGCATATGATCATTACTTGGATGATAGTATGCACGATATCTTTACTCAATGACCAAGTGATAATATATTTTGTAAGTACAGATTTCTACATACTTAGTTTTGTATGAATAAATTTGATTGAATGCAAACATAATTGCTTGTGTGAGTTCAAGACATGAATGATTAGTTTAATTTAGTACAAGTACTATGCAAGTGTGTATGTATTCATGTAAAGCAATTCACATAGTGAACTCATTTACATACATACATGCACATGTGCATACAATCATCATAACCAATTATCCTTATATATGACCAAAGCTATTATATATGAACAAGAGATACAATATTAGAAGGAAAAGAAAACAACATTTACATATGTACCTCTTCTCCCCTTGAATAAAATTGTAGAGAAAGAGCACAAAGATCACAAGGGAATGACAACAAAATCCTAGATCTCCACTAATCTCCACCAATGTTCAGAGCTCTCCACTATCATTTGGAGCTTTCCACCCTCTTTCATGTGCAAATCTCCATATTCAATCAAAAAAAATGGGGAATGATTAATGCCATCTTTTCTTCTCTTTTTTGTTTATAATCCATAATCCACAATCCACAGGATCTCTCTATATATGCATACATACATACATACATGCATACATACATACATACATGCATGTATAAATACATACATAAATATGTGAAAATGACAATGCACTTTCTAAGAGTGTACAAAGTGTGATGAACCTATAGGGGAAAAGAGTTTTAAGTATCTTTATGTTATCCAAAGTTTCTAGAAATGATTAGTTTTTGGGTTTTGAGTATAACATAAGGATATGTAGACTCAACATTTTTTTATCTTGTAAGAAACTACTCAGAAAAAGGATCAAATATGAATATAACATTTCATAATGTACAGAGAGTTTTATCCAAAAAAAAATGATTACCCATGTTTTATTTCTCATTTAAATGCATGAAATATCATTGGAAATCTATTTTTGTTGCATGAGAAGAATTTTTGACTAAAATAATTTGGTTTTTCTATAGTTAAGTCATATTCCTTGAGTTTATGTGAGATGGCGTTTGTGTGCTGTGCAAATATATAATTAACATCAAATAAATCATACCACTATGTCTAATTTTTTCTTCTTTATTATTTCCCCAAGGTATATTCCATCAAATTCACTCAACACTTGGTTTCTTCAATAGTGTAGCACAAATTTCTTATGGTTGAAATAAAAGGTCGAAAATTGAAATTCATCTACTTTTTCCAACATATCCACTTAATGATGCATGATTATGGGGAATTTCTAGATCTTAATTCCCTAAGATGTTCCTAATGTTGAATGCAAGGAAATTAGTCTCAATTCTTAAATTCATACAATAATTAGATTGTTGAGAAAATGTGAAACTTGAAAAATATTTTGGGAAAATGTAATTGACCTTGAAGTAGCTTGTATGAGATAACTGAGCACATATAGATATCAAATGGAAATTTGAAATCACTAAAGAGGAACACAAATGGGGCCATAAATTATATTGCATACATTGAGGCACAATAGATAAGGCCCAAGGTGCACTGACCTAAAATAACTCCCATGCTATAGACTACCCCCAAACACACCCTGCCAAATAAAAAATAACAAAAACATTTTTCTTTTTATTATTATTATGAACGTGATTTGGTTAAAATTTTGACCAAATTGGGCATAAAAACTAAAAAAAGTATTCAACAAGCCCATTTAGAGCTTGGTTGAAATTAAAGGCCAAAAAATGAGCTATAATGTACTTGTGAATTGAAGGGTGCAACTCAAATTGAGAACTGGAAACATTCTTGCTATCAAAATTATGTTAGCAAGAGTATGGTTGGAAATTCATGGTTTATAGTTCTTCTTTGAGGTATTGGGAATCTTGGATACTTTTACAATGGTTATGGTCTAGTTCAATAGGAAAAACATATGTCAAACCCTTTCTGACCTTGCAATTCTTATCAACTTCAACAACTCGGTAGCATAGCTCAATTAAAGCATATCAATCTAAGTAATATGTAGGTAACTTCAAAAGATTCCATTCAAAACCTCCAACTCTCAGAAAAGTGAATTTGGAGAACTATATAAAATAGCTACTATAGTTGTAATCAATAACATGGCCTCTTCTAACAACCTTTTATTTTTCTTTGCCTTGTAATTCAAACACTAAATAATAACTATTAATTATTACTAAATAATAATTTCTATATTATATGCTATATAATCAAATATATATTGTCTGCTATAATACATAATCAAATAATATAGTATAATGTAATATACACTATAATTAAATATACAAGGATTTGTACACTTGTAACTTGATACCCCTTCACAAACTTTTGAACCACATAATGATGGAAACATTCCTTCTTTAGGGTGTCTTTGGGCACTAAGCATTGTATCTCATGCAAAGAAACACCTGAAGAGACCTATCATCTATTACTATCAAGTACAACCTTTATGATATGTGTACTAGATGGAGAAGCATTGTGAATCTCATCCTAAATGTAAATCATGCTACACAAAATACTCTAACATGTACTACTGTATATGCTAGAGTGTGTACCACTACTGAGGGATTCCAAAAGTCTTTGAATCTCCTAATTAGTGTGATTATATAGCTTGTGAGATGGAATAGGTTATTTCTATGGTGGAATAGGCTATTGTTGGGGTTGAATAAGAACCTTCTAGAGAGGTTAGGAGCCTACTATAGGGATAGGCTACTGAGGGCGGGGAGGGGGTGAGGAAGATAGACTAATGAGATAGAATAGGGTAATTTTGCATGTGATGAGTAGGATGTCAAGATCTAGTATGAAAATGTATACATATGTGTGTATATGTGTGTACCTAATCTATCAATCTAAATCTATACATACATGTGTATTTAAACTATGCATGTGTCTAAGTAATTAGGATGTATACATAGGTCATAGGTTATATATCACATGAAAAGGGTTTAGATTTGGGTAATAGTTGTTAGGTTCTAGTGTTTAGATAATGGTTAAGGGACCTAGTGTCACATTATTTTTTATTATTAAATTTAGGGGTCAAAGGTAGGATTATGGTAAATGCATATATATGTGGGCATATATACATATACATGTGTATACATACATGTTCAAAAATATACATGCATATGTGTGTGTGTGTGTGTGTACACACACACACATACATAGACATATACACACACAAATAACTGTGTATATGTATATGTATATATTTCATATGTGTATATGCATGAAAACACACACACACACACACATATGAAATATTTTTTTGTGCTAAGGTCATTTGTGATACTTCTATATAAAGATCTTTTGTAATACTTTATGATATTTAATACTAGGAAAATGGCATTGAATAAAAATTCTTAAGGAAATAACTACAAAATTTTGCAATCTTCATACACTTGAATTGAGTGAATAATTAAGAATATAAAATATGCATGATATTGAATACTGTATATTTATAATTGATTAATTGGGACACGTCTTAAGAGGATGATTTAATAGCTTTCTCATTGCATGTGCTTATGATATTGTAGTACATTATTTTCACATAGTTGATTAAATTAGGACATGTCTTAAGGAGATGAATCATTGTTTTTTAGAAGGAACATGTATTAAGGGAAATATTCATTCTTGTTTAATTTATACATGTGTCTTAAGGGTAGATTTAATACTTATCTCACTAAATTTATGCATTATATTTTGATACTTGAATTTTGTAGTTGATTAAATTGGGACATGCATCTTAATGGGTCGCTTTATTACTTATCTCAATGAATGTATGTAGAATATTTTACCAATTTAATTGTATAGTTGATTAATTAGGACATATATCAAGGGGGTGATGTAACACTTATCTCATTGAATATAGTGCATGATATTGCAATTATACTTTAATGGTCTTTTTGTCTTACCTATATATGCATGCTTATATATATATATATACACCCATAGAATATTTGCAGTTCTAAAAGCATATATATATACATAGAATATTTGTAGTTCTAAAAGAATATATATGCTTCATGTGCAATATCATAAAATCTAGACACATCTATACATTATATATGTGTGTGTGTACTTGCATACATTAAAAATGAGAAAATATATATACATACACATATATATGTATACACACACACATACATACATACATATAGGTATGTGTATATATATACATGTACATATACATATATATACATGTATATATGTGTATATACATATATATGTATGTGTAAATGTGTATATATACAAACATAAAATATAGATATATGCATACTATATATATAGACATACAATATGTGTGATATAGACATATATACATATTAAAAATATAAAAGTATAATAAAACACTTTAAAAAAAATATAAAATAAAAAAATTACCAACCTGGAATGTCGGTTGCTGAGTCAGACACCTAGCATCTCGCTTCAAACGAAAATTAGTAGTTATAACAATGACAATGATGGGGTCATGGGGTTAAGAACCCCACTTTCTAATCTAAATACTGTCGATCAAAAGTACCTAGCTAATTTCGATCGAAACTCACCAGGTACTTTCAAATGAAAGTACCTAAACACTTTACTTTTGATTGAAAGTATTAGGGGAGTTTCTATCGAGACTCCATGACTAAAATCAAGCAGGTTCATTTATTTGGAGGGATTTCCTTCTCTAAAAAAGTGTAACCAACTATTGTGGGCTCACCCATATATAAGTGCATGCGCGCACCCGTGTGTGTGTGTGTGTGTGTGTGTGTGTTTGTATCTACATATATATGTATATCCATATCCACACACAAACACACATATGTATGTATGTATATATGTGTGTGTGCTTGGATGTATACATACATACATATATATATACATATATACATATACATATATACATATATACATATATATATACATATGTATATATGTATATTTGTATATGTGTGTGGGTGTGTGTGTGTGTGTGTGTGTGTAGATATATATATATATATGTTACAATTATGCATACATATATACATTTAATTATATAGTTAAAACCCTGAGTGACTTTGAGATAGGAAAACACCATAGGTGATGTAGAAAAATAATGCAATCATTAAAGAAAACATTGAACACAACTTGAAAATAAATAATGACAAATAAATGAAAGTGCATGTATG
Organism: Cupressus sempervirens; assembly: GCA_028749045.1. Taxonomy (NCBI): domain Eukaryota; kingdom Viridiplantae; phylum Streptophyta; class Pinopsida; order Cupressales; family Cupressaceae; genus Cupressus; species Cupressus sempervirens. Next base: position 745,384,175 of record CM053787.1, read on the forward strand.
AAGAAGAATTTCATTATTTTAATCTAACTCCTCATGAATGAGGATAATCATTTAACAAAAAAATGAAAACCCTCCATGATATGTACCAAATAATAAATATTTTAATAAAATTGATGAAATTGGATGTCATTAAACAAAATGATGACACCAAAAAGAAAATGCACATATAAATATTCACATTTCATTGTTTTAATGTAACTCTTTATAAATAAGGATGGTCATTAAAAAGTAAAAAATGAAACCCATGATAGTTGTATATATATATATATATATATATATATATATATATATATATATATATATATATATATATATATATATATTATAGCCATCGTGGCATATCTATGGTTGCATATGCATTGTGTGTCTGTACCATCTTAAAATGGAAGAAACCATAATTTAATACCTTTTAGATAACTTCCTTTAGTGACATTATAGACCATGAATGGATTTGTGCTCAATCATATTTTTCTTCTATTTGATATCTTATTTTCAAAAAAAATTAGCATCATTTCTGAGAACCTCAGGCCCTCCTTCTTCAAGATAACTCTAGAATAGGTCAACCCTAGAGAACCTATTCCCTAGAAAATGACTTGGTATAGAATAGATCAACTTAGGTTAAACTATTCCCTAGAATTTGACCCATTCCCCAAGGATTTTGGGTTCTGAGGCCATTTTGTCTTAGGGAGATAATTTTCAAAATTGAATTACCTCATCAGCTTGATTTGTTTGAGTTTGAAAGCTAGTATGAAATAAAGCCTAGGAACCTCATTTTCACATCCATAATACATTTAGAAATCAAAATATATTATTACACATGCAAGAACACCCAAGATAGAAGATTTCTTAAGGAATTTTAAGAATCCATCAAGCATTCATTAAGCATTCAAGATTCAAGGATTCTTTGTGAGCATTTCCTTTTCAAGATCTAGTGTTTTGTTGGTCATCAAGGGAGGAGATCTACATTATTTCCTTCATCATATTATTTAGTAATGAAAATTTACATCAGTGACTCCATGATGTGGTTTTGATGGATTCATTATAATTGTGGAGATTTCCTACATCCTTCATTTCAAATTCAACAATCACAACACACAAGCACTACACAATATCCTTACTAACAAGAGTTCCATTAAGAAATGTTAATATTTATATTTATATTGCTTTCTTTCATGTTTTATATCTCAATTTTAATGTTTATTCTCAATCTAAAGCCCTCATCAAACCAAAATAACAACTAAGTTTTATTGTTTGTAGGAGCAATATGTTCAAAATGTTATTGAAGATACAAAAAATACTCACTGAGACCTTTGTGAAGAATTCAAGTTGGCTTTTCTATAGTATCCTAGGATTATGTCCATCTTCTTGTAAAGTTTCCACACACTTTACCACTAATTCGTAATATTCCTAGCAGTTTGAGAAAAATAAGTTTTTTGGGTTTTCTATCATGATCATAGATTTTTAGTTGGAAACTTAATCACTCTTTTAGATCTATAATTTTAAAATAAAAAATATATATTATTTTTTTATCTTAACATTTTTATTTCTTTGAATTAATGCATTACTCATACATTGATTCAAATAGGGGAAAATTTAGTCACCCTAAAATGGGTTAGTGAACTCAAAGCCCTATTTTTCCTAAACAATAACCTACTCCTCAATTATGCTAGTATGATTGTCCAATTACTGACATAATTCATTAAAATAATCAAAATTCCTAGTCAAGAATTCCATCAATATTAATTGATCCATAACCCTCATTAATTATCTTGACTTATGCAAGTAATTAAAACCCATTAAATCTCTTGGCTAAATTAATTAATTAAAGGAATTAACAAATCTCCTAAATCATAATTTATCATAAGGAGACAAGTCAGTTATGAATGGACCAATGGGAGTTGAAATACATGGATAATTTAAGGGTTAGTCCTAACTACTTCTTAAATTTGGATCTACACCACTTATTTCCTCTCAAATTCTATAAAAAGAATGGACTTCAACTCAAATAATCCCACTCACTTTCTTTAAGAAATTATTGTAGAAATTTATAACTATTTACATAGTTTCTTTTAGTTGATTAGCTCACACTTCAATAGCATAGTGGAATTAATAAATCTATATTTTATTTACTCATCAAAGGTACTATGTTAATTGCTTTGTAATGAAATTTCAACTCTCATTTTAGGATTGTAATGGCATTGATTAGGATCTGAATTCTAAGAGCACTCTAAATATATTCTTAATCTTACTCTTGTTAGATAGAGTTCAATATGACTCTTTTATTAAGTTTATTTTCTTGTACTTGTATGATTTGATGGTTATGAACTAACACAATAATGTCTTATTGAAGTTTTCTATTACATTTATAGGCACACTAATTTACACACACAATACTAAGTCGCTTACACAAAAAGCTAATGTATGGCATCATTATCATATCTCTAGGAACATATCAGCTTCATCAAGACCCATATCAATCTAAAATTTTCTTCTTAATATAATGATTTGCTCATCATGATCCATATCAAGTCAATTATCTCACTTAGTCTCATAATAGTAATTAATTTTTAATTCAAATAAAACTTGTCATCATCATTAGATAAACATTGAGTTTCATCAAAATCTATATCAAACTTATTATGCTCTTCTAGCTTCAATTTTTCTTCATCCAATCAAGCTCAGAATTAGTATCTCCTTCTAAGGAATAGTTTCATCTCTTTATATGAAACTATTATATGTTTCAACATCAAATGTTCTTTGAATCAATGTGTTTCTCACACATCAACTCCAAGGGGGGAAAGCACAATCACTCAAAATTGGTCTCCTAATCCATGGACCTCTAATCTGAATTATTGATCATAATAGAAAAAGTTGTAACCAAATGACAATCAATTTCTATCATTAATCTAATTTGATCATCAAAATTACATAGTTCATCAACATCTACAAAATTATCAAAAATTAATTAATTCCTAAATATCAACATCTTCTTGACAATTAAATCAACCTAAATCAATTAATTTAAATAAAATGATCTCATTTTTTATTTACCAACAAAAATGAATTGATTTGAGATAAATATCCAAAAATAGAGAATAATAATGAATTATCATCTTAATTATCTTCAAAATTGATAAAAATAAGACAAATTAAAGCTTGAGTTAAAGAGTGGAGTTGTATAATTATGTAAATAAAATAATAATAATAAAAGACAATAAACTCTAGTATGCATAAGTTAGAATTTAGTAAGTTAATTAAAGAATGCATAAATTATAAAATAAAATAAAGACAAGTTGGAGAAATCAGGAATCTTGAGGAGAACAAAATGTTTCATGGGACAAAATCTTTTACAAAAAGGCAGTGGTACAACTAGCAAAGCTTTTCTTTTTAAATCTAAGATTTCATCTAAACCAAAAGGGTAAGGAGAAATAGTAGGTGACATTTGATATTTAAGAGAGAGAAACACCTTTCAATGGTAGGAACATTGGGGAATTTGCAGATCAAGTGGTGGTGGGGATGGTTTTTCAGAGATTGTGTGTTTGAAGAACTAAAATGAGGGGTAATGTTCTTATTCATCAAAGAATGCCAGCAAGAACATAGAGCCTTCTTGACAAGTTGCATTTAATCCAAAATCTGATCACAAAAATGTGAAGGGTTTGCAACAGACTACAAAATTCAAACAAATTTGGAGGGAAGAAAAAATTAGAGAAAAATGTTGTAAAATGCCAAGAATATTTAGAAATCACCATTCCAGAAAGGTTATTGGTGCTGCACGTGAAGTTTTTGAGAAATATAGCACTGCAAGTGCAAATACAAGAGAATCAATTAAGTCGACAAGAAATTCAAGATTGGGCTAAGGGAAACTAGGAAGGTATGAAAGAAATTTTGTTTCATGAATTAGCTTCAAATTTTTTTACAATTTTATTTTATTCTGCCATGCATAGGGATAGGGTGCATAAATTTAAAGGGTGGTTCTATAAGGGTTTTGTCACATCTACTTATCATTTTACACCAAATTTCACTCCAAAATCAAATGATGTGAATTTCTTCCCACATTGGGTAGAATTTCTAGATTTACCTTTGGAATATTGATACCTTAAGATTGTTGAGCTTATAGAAAATAAGATGGGTGTCTTTATTAAGCATGATTTAATCCTTTATGAGAAAACCTTCAGATTGGTTAGGGTGTGAATTCTTTTAAGTAACAAAAAACCAATTCCTATTAATTTAATCTATCATTTGAAATTGGGTAAATGGAATCAAAGTATTATTGTCCAAGGGCTAGAGGAAATTGAAAAATATGCTTTGTCATTAGGGCATTTCAATTTAGAATGTTGTGGTAATAACATAGATAGGATTATGGTTTGTGAAGACCACTATATGTTGGTTAAACATTGTAAGTTTTGGAAAGAATCAAAGCCATTTCAAGTTGGGGTCTCTGAGGTATCATCAAGCTGGATTGGCAATGGGGCTCATGTAGAGGCTAATTTAGAGAGTTCAAATGCAACAACACCTCCAATTTAGTCTACTAGTTTAAAGTATCAAGGTATGCAAGATGTCTTTCATTTGTAGGATCTTAGTAATGCTAGGGATTTGGTCAATAATATGGGAGATAAATTTAGAGCAGATTTAGTCATAAATAAGGAGAAGAGATTTTTTTTGTTTACTTCTATTGTGGAAGACTTGAGATCAAACTAGCAAGAGTTTTCCTTAATGGATAAAAACCATAGCTCTCAACTCCTCTTGTAGTAGAAGGTAGTCTTAGAGGTAGTGTCTCATAAGTAGTTTTTATCTCAAAAAAGGAATATGGATAAATGTCAATTTTCTCTGCAATTTCCTATTTTCATAATAGCTCAAGTTTTAAGGATTAGTTTAAATTCGTGGAGTATGTTGATAAAGTTCTTCATTTATTAGTTTGGAATCCTATATATCAAGAGATTTTTATCAAATTTTATCCTACTATAACCATGGTAGATTATAGATGGTCTAGTAAGGATATTATCACCCAGCAAGTCATGTTTAACAATTCTTTGTTGGAAAATTTTATTCCACAATGCCAAGCAGTCATGAAGAGTGTTAATCTAGGACACAATGTAGAAAAGGATATGTTAAATTTGGTAGCAGAGATATCTAATTTTATTGTTTCAGAGCAATTTCAAATACTAGTTGATCAAATTAATAGAGAAGATAATATTCAGGATTCATTTTTTTTGCATGAGGATAATGGTTTTAATTAGGGCTTAGTAGACAAAGTCTGGAAGAACTCTAGTATTCAGGTTGATCAACAGACTTGTAAAAATTTGGAGGATGGGGAGGTCAAATTTGATTTTTCACAGACCTTCTCAATTATGCAATCACCTGGTGAAAACAAATTGTTGTTCATACACCTAAGACTTGTGGTAGGAAAATTAAAAGCATGAAAGCCAAGGAAGAAATTGCTATGGGGATCCAATCTACTTTGGAATATAAATTTAAGTTAGTTAAGAGAATTACCAAAAGGACTAGATGTCCTCTAGCTGAAATATGAGGATCATTACATGGAATGCTAGGGGCATAAATACTGCTAACAAAAGTAGAATTAAAGAGTTATTAGGGAATTAAAAGGGTGGCATTATTTTATTGCAAGAGTCAAAATTATTAGATAGTAAATTTCACAATACAGTTGCAAAATGGAAAAGTTGGAATTATGTTCACGTTCCTGGCAATGGGGCATTTGGAGGATTAATCACTTTGTGGTATCCTAGATTAGTTTTTAGTTATTTGTTGGATAAAGGATTGGATTGGAAATGTTGTTATTTTGAGCATTTTGATATTTCTATGATGGTATTTAATGTGTATTATGTTAGGAATTGATAGATCTGGAACAATATAAGAATAAATAGTTAAATTTAGAAACAAAAGAAGAAAACCACAAGAACACAAATAACACGCAGATTTAATGTGGTTCAACGAAAACCTAGGCTACATCCACCTACACAGCCATCCAACCTTTCTTATTATCCAGTGATTATAGTACAAACCCTTACAGCTCAATACCATTGCAAGAACAACCTATCTCATTATACATCACATTATCTTGATACCTAACCCTAAGCTATCTTATATGATATATCCTGCTTTAGGGTTACAATAAACCTATCTAAATAAGGTGTGATAAAATAGGAGTGGAATTTTTTTCCCAAATAATTATGAAGTATGTACAGTACTTCTCTGATCAGTCACCACAAACTAACACTCTCCCACTTGGGGACTGATCAAATTCCACCCTAAACAACAATCTCCCACTTGGAGACTAATCTTGTAGCAATAATGCTACCACATGGGGCTCCCACTAGATAAAAGCCTTTTTTGTGTATTATCTCTAAGATCATTAGTCAAGAAGCCCAATAGAAATTGAGCCAGAAACTGGCTTCTCCTTGGGGACTACCTTCATGAACATGTCTGCAAGATTATCACTTGTGCAAATCTTTTCAAGTTATAGTTGTCCATATATAAAATGGTACCTAAGCTATATGTATTTTTTCCTTGAATGAAAAGAAAAATTCTTTGCAAGATGAATTGCACTCTAGCTATCACTGTATAATGGGCGATCTTCATACTTTTGAACTAATTCCTCTAGAACAAATTGTAACCAAATAATCTCCTTGCTAGCTTCTGTAGCAGCTACATACTTAGCTTCAATGGTTGAAAGTGCATTAACCTTTTGTAATACATAAATCCAATTGACTATAGTCTCCTCCTTGTATCAACATCTCCAGCTAGATTAGAGTCAACAAAACCACTCAGTGTAGAACTAGATCCTATGAAACATAATGCCTTTGTAGTAGTACCTCTCAAATATTGAAGTATCCATTTGACAACACTCCAATGTTCCATACCTAGATTACTCATATACCTACTGACAACTCCCACTGCATGAGCAATATCTAGTTGTGTGTATACCATTACATACATTAGACTGTTGACTGCTAATGAATATGGGATGTTAGACATTTTATCTACCTCTTCCTATGCCTTTGGGCACATCTCCTTAGTCAATCTAAAATGACTAGCCAAAGGTGTACTAACTACTTTTGCATCCTCCATATTAAATCTTTTCAATACCTTCTTTATATACTCACTTTGGGACAAATTCAAGGTTCTATTTTTCCTATCTTGTGTGATCCTCATACCAAGGATTTTCTTAGTAGCATCCAAATCCTTCATAGGAAATGACCTTGCTAATTTATGTTTAAGTTCATTTATCTGTTGCATATTAGACCTAGCAACAAGCATGTCATCAACATAGATTAATAGAATAATGTAACTCCTATTATCCAATCTCTTAAAATATACACAATGATCAAAATGACACCTATGATAACCTTGTTCAGCCATGAAACTATCAAATTTTAAATACCATTGATGGGGTGTCTACTTTAGGCCATACAAACTCTTCCTTAACCTGCACACCAAATTCTCCTTATCCTTGACCTCATATCCCTCTAGTTGCTGCATGTAAATTTCCTCCTTCAAATATTTGTGAAGAAAGGTTCTTTTCACATCTAGTTGTTCAAGATGCAAGTCATCTGCAGCAACAAGACTTAGTATAGTTCTAATTGAAGTCATTTTTACAATAGGGGAGAATATTTCATCAAAATATATACCCTTTTTCTGTGCAAAACCTTTTACCAAAAGTATGGCCTTATACCTTTTCTTTCCTCCATCTTCCTCCTTTAGCCTATAAACCCATTTGTTAGGCAAGGCTCTTTTTCCTTCAAGTAAAGGGACTAAGTCCCAAGTCTTGTTTTTCAAAAAGGAGTCCATCTCCTCTTTCATGCCTAGTTTCCACTCTTGTCTAGCACCTACCTATATTGGCTCTTTATACTCCTCTCCTTCACCAGAATCAGTCAATAAAATAGAGTATAAAGAAGGATAAAACCTTTCAGGAGGTCTACTCAACCAAGTAGAACATCTAACACTTACAAGAGTTTGTGGGATAACCTATTGTTGCTAAGAATTAGGTACCACTGGAATTTATTTTTCAAGAGTCTCATCCAAAACCAAATAGTCTTTTTTGACATGTTCATGCTATTGGAAATATAGATGAAGTAACTGAGAGGGGAGGGGTGAATCAATTACCACAAAAATCAATCCCAAAAGTAAATCCCTTAGATGTCTTAACTTACTGCTAATACTCGGTAAATAGTGCAGAAATATTGTAACTTAGTAGATTAACTAATTACTGATTATCTAGCATTTATAGTCATTAATATGCTTGCAAAGATTAAAATAAATGAACACAAGTGACACCAGATTTAATGTGGAAACCCAATATGGGAAAAACCACCAAGTAACTAGTGACCAATTTTCACTCTTCTGAAGTGAGCCCCATTAGGAGCCAACCCTATTAAAGGTTTACAAAACACACTGTTAGGTGTGACCTTGTTAGAGGATTTAATCACCCTATTAGGAGTGGCCTAGTTAGAGGTCTTGAGAACAATTTAGCTAAACTGCCACCTTGTTAGAGGATTTACAATTGGCTGCTAAACCAAATCTGTTAAGAGATTTGAAGTCACTGCTACAATGGTTAGAAAGAAATAATGAATTGACCTAAATGATATGCAACTTATCTTTTTCTGAGTATAGATCTTTGTTCTATTTTACTGGATCCTTGTTGATCAAATACAACTTTGTATCTCCTCTAGGATATCTAGTCCTTCATAAGAATTTTCTCAATTCGCTTATTCCTTCCTTATCCATATATTCACATTCTCACACACACACACACACACATTCACAACTTGAACATCTATATATATACCTTTCAGATTATCAAGTCGGCTTAAATATAGGTTCCAATAACAAAAAAAATCATTACAATAGTCGGCGACATGAAGCAATTAAACTTAATATCAAAACAGTGAAATCCTTTGCTGGCTGACCAAGCTCAGTAACCACTTCTCTAGAATGGTTTTCTAGTGTTAGCCAAGTGAAGCTTGGTAAACACTGCAAATCTTGGAAAAATCCTTTGGAGACTGAGTGAACTCGGTTAGCACTAATCTTCCTTTGCTAACCTTTGGAGCTCGGTAAAAGCTAACTTTCTGCCACTTTTCTTTTGATAACCGAGTGAGCTTGGTAAACATTAGCTTTTCTTTGTTAACCTTGGGATCTCGATAGAAGCTAAATATCTGCCACTTTTTTTTTGATATCTGAGTGAGCTCTGTAAACATTAGCTTTTCTTTGTTAACCTTGGGAGCTCACTAGAAGCTAACTTTTTGCCACTTTTCTTTTGATAACCAAGTGAGCTCAGTAAACATTAGCTTTTCTTTGTTAACCTTGGGAGCTCGATAGAAGCTATAAATTGCTTTGGTGATCATCTAAGCTCGGTAGACTCTGTCTAATGATTGATATGACATTTGTGTAACATTAAAGACAATACACAATTGACAGTTGTATCCAACAATCTCCCTCTTTGGCATTTGATGGCAACACAACATGTCATAGCAAAATGAAATTTGAAAACAAGTCTCCCTCTTTCAGTAATCTCCCTCTTGTGAAGAAAAACATATTCTTTTCAAAGCAAACTTCTTCCTTTCAAACAAATTTTAGAAAGATATGATAGTAAAACTCTCCCTCTTTGACAACACATGCCAAAGACAACACAACTCAAATAGATTTGAATGTACCTTTAGTACTAATTCATATGCAATATTACCTGATTATGTTGCATCAACTAATAGATCTTCAACTTGGTATGCATTGATGCATCACTAAAACTTAATTTTAGTGAATTTCAAATAGGGGAGTGACCCCTAACTTCCCTCTTAGATACAATAATGCATCCTTAGGTAATGGCTTTGTGAATATATCAGCAATTTGTTCCTTTGTATGAACATATTCCAATCTAATCTCCTTATCTTGCACCAATTTTCTGACAAAATGATATTTTATTGCAATGTGCTTGGTTTTGGAATGCATCACTAGATTCTTAGATATGTTTATTGCACTTGTATTATCACATAACATAACAACTGGTTCTTTGATTTCTACCTTCATGCCTTCCAACAACTGTTTAAACCAAACAATATTAGAACAATTTACTACTACAGCAACATACTCTGCCTCTTCTGTAGATTGAGATGTACAATTTTGCTTTTTTCTTGTCCAAGAAACCAACCTCTTTCCAAGAAATAATGCTCCTCCACTTGTACTTTTTCTATCATCAAGGTTTCTTGTCTAATCAGCATCAGTAAACACTTTCAAATCCAAATTACCTCCAAGTTTGTACCATAAACCATAATCTTCAATTCCTTTCAAATATCTCATTATTCTTTTGATTGCCATCATGTGATTTTCTCTTGGTTTTGCTGAAAATCTTGCTACAATACCAACTACAAGAGAAATATCTGGCCTAGTATGAACTACATCTGCAACTTTCCAATCATAGATCTATACAGTGTTTGATCTACTTCTTTTGATTCATCTTCCTTGGTAAGTGTTAATCCAGTACACATAGGAGTCCCAATTGGTTTACAATCTTCCATACCAAACTTTTTCAATATCTCCTTGATGTATTTTGATTGAGTGATGTAGATACGATTTTTATTCTACTGAATTTGAAGACCAACAAAGAATATGATTTCACCAAACATAGACATTCCAAATTCCTTGTTCATTTGCTCTGAATTTTTTTTTCCTAGATCATCATTCCCTATGAAAATAGTATCATTTACAAATATTTCTACCAAAAAAATCTTATTATCTAGTCCTTCCTTTATATACAAGCTACTGTTATCATTAGTTCTTTGAAAACCAACCTGAATGAGATAGTTATGCAATCTTTCATACCATGCTCTAGGGGCTTGTTTCATACCATATAATGCCTTGTGTAATTTGTAGACCATGTTCCTTTTATCTGGATCAACAAAACCTTTAGGTTGTTCAATGTAAACCTCTTCATCCATTATACCATTGAGGAATGTTGACTTGACATCCATCTAATAAACTTTGAATCTTTTGTTTGTAGCATATGCTAGTAAGGTTCTGACTCCTTCCAATCTTGCAATAGGAGCAACATTTTCTCCATAGTCTATTCCTTCTTCCTGAGCATAACCTTTGCATACTAGTGTTTCTTTGTTTCTTGATACTTTACCATCTTCATCCAACTTGTTTCTGAATACCCACTTACTTCCAATCATATTTTTATCTTTAGGCCTGGCTACAAGAGTCCATGTCTTGTTTTTCTCTATCTGTTTTATTTCTTCATTCATAGCCTCAATCCAACTACCATTTTCCAATGCATCATTGATATTCCTAGATTCAAAATTAGCAAGTAAACAAGTACCTTTCAACTTACTTCTTGTCATGGTTCCTTCAGATTTGTCTCCAATGATCTGATTTGCTGAATGATGTCTCCTGCCATATTTTGCTAATACAAGTTGCTTGCCTTTTGAAAGAATTTCATTGTTATCCTCTTGCATTTTAGCTTTAGGTTTTGGCTATTCTAGCTCGGTAGATATTGGCTCTGGTCCTTCAGACTCGGTAGACACTTTCTCGATAGTATCTGAATGTAACTCAAGTTGTTGTAGCTCAGTTTGAACTACCTATAACTCGGTTACTGATGACTCGAGAGTAGAAGATTCCTAATTGGTTGGTGTTGTATCAAGTTCAGTGAAAAAAAACCTTCTATAATCTTCTGGTTCCCTTTTTCTTTCTTCTTCAATCTTTTATGAAAACTCATCAACTTTCACATGTGCACCTTCTATGACTTTGTAAGTAGATAGGTTCAAACATCTATATGCTTTACTTTTGCAAGAGTATCCCAAAAATATTCCTTCATCACCTTTTACATCAAATTTTCCTTTTAGATTCTTTCAAAATGTAACATTTACTTCTAAATACTTTTATATAACTTACATTAGGTTGTAGCCATACCATAGCTCATAGGGAGTTTTGAATGAGTCCTTTTTAAGCTGTACCCGTTTCAAGGTATGAAATGCAGTGCTGATAGCTTCCTTCCAATATTTGATAGCAATGTTCTTTTCAATCATTAGGGTTCTTGCACAATCCATGATAGATCTATTCCTTCTTTTAGCTATTCCATTTTGTTTAGGAGTTCCAGGGGCTGATACCTATCTTTAGATTCTTTTTTCAATGCAAAAGTTATTGAACTCATGTGAAATGAATTCTCCTCCTCTATTTGACCTCAAGCATTTCAATCTTTTTCCTATTTCCTTTTCTACTCTAGCCAAATACCATTTGAATTTCTCAAATTCTTCTAATTTGTTCCTTAGATACATGACAGTCATCATTCTTGAGTAATCATCAACAAAAAGAATGAAGAACTTTTCTTCAGTATAGCTTTCAATTCCAATAGGTTCACATAATCAGTATGCACAATTTCTAATATATCTTTAGACTGATAGTTTTTACTTTTAAAACTAGTCTTTCCCATTTTACCAATCTAACAATTCTTGCATAAGTTGACCTCAAGTTTCTTTATGTTAGGAATGCCTCTCACTTTCTTGAATTTTCTTATCTTTACCAAGTTATCAAAATTTACATGAGACAACATTTTATGCCATAACCAACTTTCTTCAACTTGAGAAATAAAACATGAACATTCACCAAGTTCAAGATAAAATAAGTTACCTTTTGTTTGAGTGTCTGATCCAATCAGTTCTCCTTTGCCATCCAGCAATCTTGCTTTTCCATGCATGAATTCTACTTTGAATCCATTATTGAGTAGTTGTGCCACACTCAACAAATTATGTTTTAGTCCTTCTACCCAATAGGCATTATCACATATGAGTTCTTTAGTTAGAGAGATTCTTCCTCTTACTTTTATACAACAAGGTTCATTGTTACCAAATCTTACACTGCCACCATCATAGTTTTCAAAGTATTCAAACTTAGTTTTATCACCAGTCATGTGATGAGAATAGCCACTATCTATGATCCATGTATCATTTATGCTCATATAATAAATGAGTGCCATTTCCTCATCATTATCTGATTCATCTTTCATAGCAATGTAGACAATTTTGTCTTCTTCTTCATCATTGGAATCATTAGAATCTTTAGCCATAAAACATGTTTTCTTAGCTTTATCTTTGAATGATTTGAAGTCTTTCTTGCCATTGTACTTGTAACCTTTCTTGTCATCTTTTTTCTACTTGTTTGGCAACCTAGCAATAATATGACCAACTTTTTCACATGAAAAGCAGATTAGAGGAACTTTACCTTTAAATTTACCTCTACCTCTAGAATATTTCCTTGCTAGTAGAGCTTCAATCACTTCAAGATCACTATCTAAACTTTGGTCTGATTCATCTTCACTTCCTGACTAAGATTCATTTTTCCTTTCTTTTCTCCTTGAGTGAAAGCTTGGCTTCAAATGTTGATTAAATATTCTTGGAAGCTGGAACATAGTTGTCAAAGTTGTCTAGTTCAAATGTAGTTAATCTTCCAACTATGGACTCTAGATTTATCTTTTTGATTTGCTTCACATCTTCTTTCTTGAATTGTAGAAACTCTGATTGCATAGATGGGAAGTAGAGTTCTAAGAACTTTACTTATTACTGTTTCCTCCTTGATATCTCCTCCAGATGTTTTGATTGCACTGACAAATGCTTTGACTCTTTCAACATATTTTGCAATGTTTTCATCCTCTCTCATCCTCATTTGATCAAATTGTCCTCTCAAACTTTCTGCTTTGGCTCTTCTTACCTTATCATCTCCTCCATAGATTTCTTTTAGCTTTTCCCAAATTTCAAAGGCAGATTTGTAGTCCTTAATGTCATCAAATTCTTGATAACTCAGAACAGATGCTATATCTATCATCATAATGTTGTGGGTCTTCTTTTTAGTAATATCATTGATAGATAGTGTACCAGATGTTTCTGCATATTTTTCATCAAGGTATTTTAGTCCTATATCTCCAATAGAAGCTAGATGAAGTCTCATCAACCCTTTCCAAGCTAAGATTTTGTCCATGTTAAGTCTTGGAATTTCCCTCTTATAAGACATCCTGATCTTTGGCTTAGATGCTTGAAATCTTGTCCTACAAGCACCAAAAGCTCTAATACCAATTGTTGAAAATATAGATGAAGTAAGTGAGAGGGGAGAGGTGAATCAGTTACCACAAAAATCAATCCCAAAAGTAAATCCCTTAGATGTCTTAACTTACCGCTGATACTCAGTAAATAGTTCAAGAATATTGTAACTTAGTAGGTTAACTAATTACTGATTATCTAGCATTCATAGTCATTAATATGCTTCCAAAGATTAAAATAAATGAACACAAGAGACACTAGATTTAACGTGGAAACCTAATATGGGAAAAACCACCAAGTAACTAGTCACCAATTTTCACTCTTCTGAAGTGAGCCCTGTTAGGAGCCAACCTTGTTAAAGGTTTACAAAACACATTGTTAGGTGTGACCTTATTAGAGGATTTAATCACCCTGTTAGGAGTAGCCTAGTTAGAGGTCTTGAGAACAATTCAACTGAACTGCCACCTTGTTAGAGGATTTACAATTAGTTGTTAAACCAACTTTGTTAAGAGATTTGAAGTCACTGCTACAATGGTTAGAAAGCAACAATGAATTGACCTGAATGATATGTAACTCATCTTTTTCTAACTATAGATCTCTGTTCTTCTTTACTAGATCCTTGTTGATCGAATAAAACTTTGCATCTCCTCCAGGATATCTAGTCCTTCATCAGAATTTCCTCAATTCTCTTATTCCATCCTTATCCATATATTCACATTCTCACACACACACACACACAAATTCACAACTTGAACCTCTATATATATACCTTTTAGATTATCAAGTTGGCTTAAATATAGGTTCCAATAACAAAAAAAATCATTACATCAGTCGGTCGCATGAAGCAATTAAACTTAATATCAAAGTAGTAAAATCCTTTGCTGACCGACCAAGCTTGGTAACCACTACTCCAGAATGGTTTTCTAGTGTTAACCAAATGAAGCTCGGTAAACACTGCAAATCTTGCAAAAATCCTTTAGAGACCAAGTGAACTCGGTTAGCACTGATCTTCCTTTGCTGACCTTTGGAGCTCGGTAAAAGCTAACTTTCTGCCACTTTTCTTTTGATAATTGAGTGAGCTCGATAAACATTAGCTTTTCTTTGTTAAACTTGGGAGCTCGGTAGAAGCTAACTCTCTGCCACTTTTCTTTTGATAACTAAGTGACCTCTGTGAACATTAGCTTTTCTTTGTTCACCTTGGGAGCTTGGTAGAAGCTAACTTTCTGCCAATTTTCTTTTGATAACTGAGTGAGCTCAGTAAACATTAGTTTTTCTTTGTTAACCTTGAGAGCTCGGTAGAAGCTGTAAATTGCTTTGGTGATCATCTGAGCTCGGTAGACTCTGTCTAATGACTGATATGACATTTGTGTAACATCAAAGACAATACACAATTGAAAATTGTATCCAACACATACTTCCTTTTTTGCAACTATTCTTTTTGCATGACCTTCTCATTGAATATAACATCTCTACTTCTAATTATTTTTAGATTTTAAAAATCCCATAACCAGTAACCATGGTCATCTATTCCATATCCAATAAAGTTACATTTATGTGATTTAGCATCAAGCTTGGTTCTATTTTCTTTATCAACATGGACAAAAGCTTCATAGTCAAGAGTTTTTAGAAATGAATAATTTACCCTTTTGACCAGTCCATGTTTCCTCTGGAATACCACCATCCAAAGGAGTTGAAGGTCCTCTGTTTATCAAATAGACAATAGTGTTTACAACATCTACCCAGAAATGAAGTGGCAACCCAACATGCAATCTCATACTCCTTACTTATTCCATGATTGTCCTATTCACCCTCTCAGACACACCATTTATTATGGAGTTCCTAGAATAGTCTTCTGCCTTTTGATTCCATTAATAGAACAATGATCTTCAAAGGACTTGCTACAGTACTCACCTCCATTATCCGATCTAAGACACTTTATCTTCTTTCCTATCTCATTTTCAACCAAAGATTTCCATTTCTTGAAAGTTTCAAAGACGTTAGATTTTTTCTTTAGAAAATAAACCCATGTCTTTTAAATTGAGTCATCAATGAAAATAACATAGTAACAAGAGCCACCAAGAGATGATACGTAAGCTTATCCCCACACATCCAAGTGCACTAGCTCCAACTTCTCACTTTTCTTCTCTTTTCCAACTTTGAGAAATATGAATCTTCTTTGTTTAGCATAAACACAATTTTCACAAAACTCTAAATCAATATTTTTCAATCCTAGCAATATGTTTTTAGAGTGAAAGATTTTCTTCTTGAATTAGGAACATGCCTTACCTCCTACATCATGCACTCATTTCTATTTGGCAACTTGATCTTTATTTTTCCTTTTCCAACAATAGGATAGGGGTCATCATCCCCCAAATATACTTGTCCAAAATCACCTTGAACATAATCTTGAAAATATTTCCTATGGGGTGTAGCATGGAATGAGGCTGCAAGATCTATTACCTATGAATCATTAGCATTATCTAAACATAATATTAAAGTATCTTGTAATTCATTACTTGCAACATTAGCTTCCTTACTATGATCATCACTTCTATCTCCTTGTTTTTTTTTTGAGACCAACAATCTTTCTTCAGGTGACCAGGTTTTCCACAGCACTAGCAATCTTTCTTTCCTTTAGACTAAGAATGTCCTTTTTTTGACTTTCCTCATGACTTGTCATGTGAAGGGCCTTTTCCTCTTTGAGTTGTTCTTCTGCTGCTCTCCACATTCAATGCAGAGCTTGATGAGGTTGAAGTTTCATCTATTATTTTTGTCACATTTCCTCAGTTAGGATAACACCAATAACTTCATCAAATTTCAAAGTATTTGAACCAAAGATAGAGTTACTTATAGCCATAACCAAGATATTCTAGCTTTTTGGAAAAGAACATAAAATTAAGAGAGCCCTAACCTCTTCATCAAATGAATTTTTTATGGATTGCAATTAACTAGTGACTGTGTTAAACTCATTTAAATGATTTTCTATATATCTTCCCTCACCCATTTTCATATTAAATAAATGCTTCATAAAAAATACCTTATTCAAAGCTTAGGGTTTCTCATATAACCTAGTCAGTGGCTCCATCAAATCTATAGTTATTTTTGAGTTTGATATATTGAATATTATAGACGAGGCAAGGCATAATCGAATAGATCCTAGTGCCTTCCTTTCCAAGATCTCCTAATCTTCCTTTGTGATCATTCCTTGTCTCTTAGATTTCCCTTCTAATAGCTTCCATAGATCCTTCTAATATAGATAATCTTCCATCTACATTTTCTATAACTAAAAATTTTGCACATTGAATTTTTCAATCTTGAATTTGGAATCCTTCATTGCTCGCACTCAAATCTAAAAGTCCTATTAGTCTACAACAATAAACCGTGCTCTAATACTAATTTTTAGGAATTGATAGATCTAGAACAATATAAGAATAAATAGTTAAATGCATAAATAAAAGAAGAAAACCATAAGAACACAGATAATAGAGAGATTTAATGTGGTTCACTAAAAACTTGGGCTACATCCACCTACACAACCATCCAACCTTTCTTATTATCCAATGATTACATTACAAACCCTTACAACTCAATACCACCGCAAGAACAACCTATCTCATTATACATCACATTATCTTGATACCTAACCCTAAGCTATCTTATATGATATATCCTGCTTTAGGGTTACAATAAGCCTATCTAAATAAGGCATGATAAAATATGAGCATAATTTTTTTTCTACAAAGAATTATGAAGTATATACAGTACTTCTATGATTAGTCACCACAAACTAACATATGGTCCAACTAGTGGCGTAGATAAGTTAAAAATTTGGAATGAAATCTCTAATAGACTTAGAGATCTTTTGGGCCAGAATTGCATTATAGGTGGATATTATAATGCAATCAGAAATATAAGAGAAAAACAGGGAGAGATTTTTCCTTCTATGAAAATTATGGAAGATTTTGACAAATTTATTTGTGATAATGATCTATCTAAGGTGGTGTCTTCTAATGGTATTTTCTCTTAGTTCAATAAAAGAGATGGGTTCTTGCAAATTGTGGAGAAACTTGATAGATTTCTAATTGCTAAAGCTTGGAATTTAACCTCAGTCTATTTTACTTTAGAAATTTTATCATTCCTAGGTTCTGATCATTTTCCAGTTGCCTCAAACCTAGATAAGAATAATTCAAAGTCTACGGGTAAGCAGAAGTCTGCCTTTAAATTTGAGAGAATGTGGTTCAAACATCCTTAATTTTTGCCATTAATTAGACAATGGTGGGTTAGTACACCAACAACTAAGGGGAAAAATATGTTTAAATTTTTTAAGAAGCTTCGCTACCTTAAGGAAAAAATTAAAGTATGGATAAACAAGTTTATAAAAACATCTTTGAAGAAAAGAAAGTCATGCATCAAAAATTGTCTGAGATTAATAAAGAAATTATAAAGTCTGGGTTGAATTTGAAGTTATTTTCCATTCAAAAGGAGAAACAATTTGAGTGGATGGAGTTATGTAGAAGAGAAGAAGAGTATTGGAGGAAAAAATCAAGAGAATTATGGCTTAGTGAGGGAGACCATAATACAAAGTATTTTCATGCTACAACTAGTTAGAAGAAAGCAAGTAATTTCATTTTCTCTAGTTTGGATCAGAAATCAAGAAAGGTTATCAAAGAGGACTCAAAAATTAAGGCAGGGGTAAATTTTTTCAAAGATCTTGTTGATCCGGTGCATAAAGAAGATGTATGTGAAGACTAGCTTGCTTTATTCCTAGATGTTGTCCCAAACATAATTTTAGAGGAGGATAATCATGTTCTTATGAAACCATTTTTTATGGAGGAAATTTGGAAGTGGTGAAATCATTTATGCCTGAAGTGTTGGGATGTTCTTGGCTAGGAGTTACTATTAGCATTAGAGTTCTCTAGGAGGAAAGGGATTATGCTAAAAGAATTCAATACCACAAATGTTGCTATTATCCCTAAAATTGGAGATGCACAATCATTCTTAGACCTCAAACCCATATCTTTATGTAATACCATTTATAAGATCTTTACTAAAGCCATTTACTTTAGATTAAAAGCTATTTTTCCAAAAATTATTTCTTCAGAACATGGTGGTTTTATGCCAAAGGGAGCAATAGTTGCACATGAAACTCTATGTTTTATTGATGAAAATCACTTATCTACTTTTGTGATCAAGCTTGATATGATGAAAGCTTATGATAGAGTAAATTGGTTCTTTCTTTTTAAAGTTTTGGAGAAATTGGGTTTTGGTAAAAAATGGTGCAAATGGATCAAAGCTTGTGTGTCAGGAGACTACTTCTCAATTCTCATTAATGATTCTCCAGAAGGATATTTTAAGTCTTCTTAGGGTATCAGGTAGGGAGATCTATTATCTCTAGCTTTATTCATTCTAATGGCTAAAGCTTTTAGTGGAGCTATTATTAGATCCCAATAGTTGGATAGGTGGTAGGGTATTCAGATTGGGGGAAAGGAGTTAGCAGTTACCCATTCTTTATTTGTAGATGATACTCTATTGTTTGGGTTTAGCAAGTGTCAAAGAAGCCAAATATATTAAGTATGTACTAGAATTATATACAAATTTATCTGGACAAAAAATTAGTAATGCAAAATCTAAGGTTTTCTTGTTTCACACAAGGGCTGATGTTGGAAAAAGAATTTGCAAGATTCTAGATTTTGAGTAGGATCATCTTCCTTCTACACGTTTAGGAGTTCCTTTTTTCATGGGTAGTAATAAGTCTTCTGACTGGAAAACTATTATTGGAAGGATTAAAGCTAGAACTATGTCTTGGAAGGTGAGATGGTTATTTCTTTCAGGTCACGTTATGTTAATCAAGTTTGTTCTTGTTGCTATCACAAATTATTTCTTATCTATATTATTAGCTCCTAGTAATGTTATCAAGAAGATTGAGAACATTATTTGAGGTTTCTTATGGTCTGATAATATGTCAAGAGTTAAGAAAATTCCACTAATATCACTTAGAGAAATGTCAAATGGAAAAAGTGTAGGGGGCATAAATCTGGCAAACTTGGAATGGAGGAACAAAGCTTTTGGTGCTAAGTTAGTGTGGTTCATGTATGAAAGAGTAGATTCAAAATGGTGTAAGATTATGAAATGGAAATATTTAGATTCATTACCATCTACAAGGATTTTTACATTAGATAAGCTACCTAAAGGTTCTGTGATTTGGAACTTTATGGTGGAATCTCATGATTTGGTTACCAAATATCTTTCGTGGAAAATAAATAATGGTAATAGAGCTTTATTTTGGGATGATTCCTAGAATGGCTTACTAGTTCTAAGTACAAAGCATTCTTTTAGGATCTGGAAGCATATCGTTTGCGAGCATTAGGGTTATCATGTTGTAGATTATTTCAAGAAGGTGGACCCAATCTCAGGTGTAGTTAGCTGGAAGAATCTGATAGACCCTTCTATACTAGAGGAGGTGAAGAGGATTTTTTTTAGCATGTACAAAGATACAATTGTGCTCGTCTCAAAGAAGAATGATGAATTAATATGGATTCCTAATCAAGAGGGGATATACTCTGTAAAACTTGGCTATTTGGCTGCTTCATATCAACAAATAGTTTTGAGAAAATGAAGGGCTTATAATTTTTGTTGGAACTTAGTAGTTTTGCAAAAAGCTGGTTGCTTTTTTGGATGGCTCTTAGAAAGAGAATTTTGATAGGGGAACGAATGCAAAAGATGAAAATAGTCTAGAATTTTCAATGTGTGATGTGTTTAGAGAAACTTGAATCAATTGATCATTTATTCATTCATTGTAAAATGGCTCAGCAATGTTGGTCTTTTGTTCTTTAGAAGTTAAATATTATGTTTCCATTACCAAAGACACTATGGGATTTTTTTAATGATTGACCATCTCCAAAAAATCACTCTTTCTATGCTTGATTTTGGAAATGTATTCCAGTTCTAGTCATTTGGGCTTTATGGTGGGAAAGGAACAAATGCATTTTCAGGTAGCAACATTCAAATATAGCAGTGTTGAAAGTTTTATAATGATCAATAATTGAAGTAGTTTTGGCATATGTGAAAAAAAAATGAACATCTAATTGTAATAGGTTGGGACATTTTAATGCCAAATAGATGGACAAACTTACCTTCTCCTAGTTTATTATCTCAGGGCCAAGTGTCAAAATAAACAGAAGAAAAGTTAGATGGATACCTCCTAAGAAGGGAACTTTAAAGTTAAACTTTGATGGATGTTCAAGAGGAAATCTTGGAGCTTCAGGTATAGGGGTGTGTATCAGAGATCTTGAAGGTAAGGTGATTGAAATGCTAGCTAAAAAAATCCTTCAAGAACTAATAATTGTGCAAAGGCAATGGATCTCTTTTTTGGTGTTGACCTGGCTTTAAACCTAAATTGTTTAAATATTCACATAGACGGTAACTCCACCTTGGTAATAAATGCATGTTTACAATGGAAGGTGGAAATTTGGAAATTTGGGTACATTCTTCATCAAGCATGGAGT
The DNA here is from genome assembly GCA_028749045.1 of Cupressus sempervirens. Taxonomy (NCBI): domain Eukaryota; kingdom Viridiplantae; phylum Streptophyta; class Pinopsida; order Cupressales; family Cupressaceae; genus Cupressus; species Cupressus sempervirens. Next base: position 745,405,716 of record CM053787.1, read on the forward strand.
ATTATCAATAGATTTAATTCTATGTCTTTTTCTCATACTTTAAGAGAGGGGAATCAAGTAGTAGATATTTTATCTAACTTGGGGTGTGATTTATAGGGGTCATACATGTCAATATGAGAATTTGATGCTACATTATTTCCTAATCATTTTAAGGAAATAGATTAGGATAGTATATTTGTTTCCTAATAATTTTATATGAGTTGCAAGCAAGTTCTAGTGTTTTTCGAACACATTGTGAGCTTTAGTGTAGTCTAAGTAAGTTCGGGCATATGTTAATTGCCAAGTTACTCGGGCTATGTTTTTCCCAAATGACTCCAGAATAGTGGTGGCCAAGTGTCTTGGTCTAATGTGTACTAAATTACTTAGTTTAGAGATGCCCAATTTGTTCGGGTCTATTGGTTGCCAAGAAACTCGATACTAGTATTGAATGTGTGTATCAAGCCAGTTTGTGCTAAGTGACTTGGTTTAGAACTATCTGAGATGCTTGGGTATAGTGCTTGCTGAGTGACTCGGTATAGTGTTTGATGAGTGATTTGGTTTAGAGTTGCCTAAATTCAATCAGGTATAGTACTTATCGAGTGATTCGATATAGTGTTTATTGAGTGATTCGATTAATGCCATCCAAATTGTTCAAGTTTAGTGATTACCAGGTACCAAGTGGAGGAGTAATGAATTTAGCAGGTTGTTTGTGCTAGTGTTTATTGTTTGTGGTACATATTTGATGTGTTTTTCTATCAACTTCTGAATTAGAGGCTTTTTAAGTTTGCACAAGTACAATGAAGATTTGACAGTGGATTTGGAGGTTTAATGGAGTGCAAGTTGATAGAAGTGCTACATTATGTGGAAGAATATAGGAGAATGAGATCATTTCATGGTATGTGAAAGGTCCTTGCTTGTGCTAGTTCTATTTATGGTAGATAGAGGTGGCCTTTTAAGTGTGAGTAATTATTAATTGCTTGTGCGATGAAGGTTGTTAAATATGTAGTTTTGCTTTGGGTTTTTTTGGTGTTTTTTGAAATTGGGGTTATGGTGATTTCAAAAATTAAGCGCAGATGTTTGAGAGTGTTCATTTTGGGGAAAGAGCATGAATTCTCATGGTTTGGTTGTGTGCTAGAAAAGGAGTTGTATGGATTATTTTATAAAAATTCTGGGACCAGCAACTCTTTGTTCACTGCACCCACAAATCTTATTCCTATCTAATATCCTCTCCTATTTCTTTACTTATGTCACTGACCTCCTTCAAGATTTGAGTATGGTGGAGGGTATTTCAAAAGCTTTGGGTGGTGGTGTTAAGCTCATAATGGTTTTTGACACTTGAGTGCCAATACACTTAACTACTTTCTATATTAGAGCCGAGTACACCATGTATGCCGAGCCACAATAAAAGCCGAGTTAGGAAAGACTTCAGGTGCCGAGTGATCTTCATGTGTCAAGTGAAGATCAGGTGCCGAGTGAAGTTCAAGTGCTGAATGACTTTAAGTGCTGAGAAGAATAAAGTGCTGAACAGATACAAGTGCCGAGTAATATTCAAGTGTTGAGTCATAGATGATGTCGAGTAATACAGAAATGAAACAAGTGTCAAGTAAGCCAATTTGTTATTAGTGTCGAGCATCTAGAAATAGTAAGTTTCGAGTAACACAGAATGTACATATGAGTTTGTAACTTCATTGATTCATATGTAAATCATTTTCATGGCCGACATGTGATGAATCTTGAAGGATTAAATGATAAGATTGAATCTTTTATTTTTCTTATGCAATCTACATGCAGCCAATAAGAAAAATGATGAAGGCATGCAACCAATGGAAGAAGTACAAACAATGAGCATAATTAGAGATTGAATATGGGTTGTAGATCCATACCTAACCCTAAATCCTCGAATGTCTTCATAAGGAAGACAAAATTTCATTGTAAAACATGTGAGTGGATATACAAGGGTGTGTAAGGAAATCTACTTTTAGAACAAGGATTATCAGATCACAAAGGATCAAGATCAGAGAAAGTAGAACAAGTGCCTACATTCAGCAATCAAGAATTGTAATCTATCAGGTTTATTGTACCTAATACTTTCTAGCAATTGTATTAGAATGAAAATCCTATGGTGATAGGTTGGCTTAATAGCTATTCTGTAGATCCTTTAAATAGGTGATTAAATCTTTTAACAGGGTGACACTTCATGTAAAGTGTTTGTAAATCCTCTAACCAGGTCACTATTGATATAGTGTAAAGCCCTTAATAGGGTAGGCCTTTAACGGGGCAAACCATCAGAAGTGGTTAAAACCTTACTGCTGTAGCAAATTTTGTGGGTATCATCCCCACCCTAGTTTTACCTTCTTATTCCTGGAGGGTTTCTGGGTTACAAAATTCCGTGTTATGTGTTGTTGATGCATGTCTTGGTTTCATGTTTACTTGATGTATTTACATGCATGCAATTTACTTTCAATTAAAAGTTTTAATGGATAAACTATGATACTTCTGATTCACACCCCCCCCCCCCCTCATAAGTATTCTTTCCATATTTGAATATTCCAACAGGTGGTAGTTTAGGCCAAGTAGAGCATTATATATGGTGTTATAGAGGTTATTTATCACCACTGGTTTGTTTAGATTTAAAAGGTAAAACTAGAGCAATTGATGTACTTCTATTGCATGATCATGAGGTAATGGCACAATTTGAACTGTTGGGGGCTTCAGTTAGGCAGTCTATTGGCATTATGCAGATTGATAACCCATTGGGAAGGTTGGATCTTTTAGAAGATCAAGAAGCTTTTCAGATGGAGTGGGAGCCTTATTAACCACTTACATACTTGTACATTGGGTTTTTTGATGTGCTAGAGCAATTGATGTACTTCTATTGCATGATCATGAGGTAATGGCACAATTTTAACTATTGGGGGCTTCAATTAGGCAGTCTATTGGCATTATGCAGATTGATAACCCATTGGGAAGGTTGGATCTTTTAGAAGATCAAGAAGCTTTTTAGATGGAGTGGGAGCCTAATTAACCACTTACATACTTGTACATTGGGTTTTTTGATGTGCATAGTAAAGGATAGAGCATGTCTTCAACTAGTTTTTGTTTTTATGGATTCATGCTGTTATAGTTTGGGAGGTACATTTCAAGTTTTGATTATGCATTATATTATGTGTTCCAATTGGATGTCATGGTAGTTTGGGTGTGAATATGTCAATACCACAATTTTTTTCTTTCTCTGGTTTTTTGATACAAGACTAGGGTGGATGATAGCATGATTTTTTGAGGTGGTAGATTTCGATGCTTTTTGAAAGAATTTTTTTATTATTATTTCACAAATGTAATTTTTTTTAGCGGGGGAAACATCATTGTAAAGATGTATTGATATATTACAGTCTAGTTTTATAACTTGGGTAAAGACTGAAGGGTTTTTTGCTACATTCTTCCCTTCACGTGCCTTTGTACCAACTTTATTATTATAAATATATTTTGAGTGGTTTGCCACTTTTTGCCAAAATAAATAAATAAAATTAAAATTATCTTATTTGCATTGAAAGATACGAAACCATAGATTAAAAATGCATCTCTCTAAATCCTTCACTTCAATGATATCTATAGTCATTGAATAGATTGAAAAATCTAAGAGCAATTATACTTGCATTAAATATGAAGTGATAGATCAATTTGTGTGGTTTTATATACTTTATTCATATGATTATTTGATTATCCTAGCCATGTATGGATAATCTCTTGAAGTTTTGGTGATTGTAGCTTACAGGATCAAATTTCACACACATAGGAATTCATATATCTGATGTGAAAGCATATCAATAATGTTTCACACATCAATGCTTCAATTTTTTATTTATTGTATATTTTATTTTTCAACGTAAGCAACCCAATGCAAGTTGCAAAAAAAATGATGATAAAAGTTTAATTGAGTTTTTGATAGAATTTTAAATACAGTACATGGTTAACTCAATTAATGGTTGGATTTCATGTGACAAACAAAGATCAATAATAGTTATATATTTGAACAAAATTCTAATAGAATCATATCGGAGAACAAGATTTTAGAAATAAGAACCAAAGTTATTATCATATGGGTATATCTTGTGTAATTTAGGTAAAGAACTACTAATAAAAATTTAAGAATATATATATATATATATATATATATATATATATATATATATATATATATATATATATATATATATATATATATATATATATATATATATATATATATATATATATATATATATATATATATATATATATATATATATATATATATATATATATATATATATATATATATATATATATATATATATATATATATATATATATATATATATAGATAAAATTATAACTATAATTATACTCTTGAAATGCTTTGAAAATGTGAAGAAAATAAAGATTTTTTCTCAAGATAATCATTGACAAAAACTTGTTTAACAAAAAAAAAATCTAAAATACAACTTTTAGTTTGTCTAAAATGTTGAATCTTTAACAAGATAGAAGTGGTTAAAGTAAATACAATAGCTTATATCAATGGATTAATTGGGAGGTGTACATCATTACTGCACATAAAGGGAAAAAAAATTATCTTAAATTTTATGACTCTTCAAAGTTTAATATAAATTTTATAGACAAAAAGAAGAAGTACCCAACAAAACTGGAGAAATAACAATCCATGGCATACGAGAATATTAACAGCAAAGAAACCATTCCCCTTCTTTTCTTGTGGAGTGTAAGTGAGAAATTGAAGAATATATTCATTGAATCATTTAATGTACATTGGTTGTTGGTACAGATCATGCTAATAGTCTATATCATGTTTGTTTTGTTGAGCTATGAATTTCATAAGGCATGCCTGTAATCATGCTTATTTTTTTAAGTAGGGAGTACAACTTGAATGTCTTTCTTTTCAAGATATTTTAAAATTTGGTATACATTCAAATCTTTGACTAATTACGAGTTTTGTAATTGAAACTGAATTTCAAAGTTGTTCAATCTCATTAGGTGGTGAACAATGGTTTGGGTTTAAAGAAGGATAGGGTGGATAAAAATCACTAATATGTTGTATATAAGTTCAAGGGGCTATGGGAGACCTTCAATACCTAGTGGATCAGATGGAATAAAAGTTCAATTTTTTTATATGGTAGTAAGTGATCTACATTATATACACTGTTAGAAATATTCAAGATATGATAGGTTACTAAGAGGGGAGGGGTGAATCAATAACTTCAAAACTTTAAACAATTTAGCACTTTAACCATATATACTATTCACCATTTATTCATCTAATCTACTGCATATATGAGAAATCAAACATCCATAACACATGGACACAGTGATTTGGTAACCGAAAAACCTTCCAAATAGAAAGTAAAACTGGGGTGGGGATGATACCCACAAAAATTCATTACTATAGTATGAAGTTGGTTTGTTAAGGCTTACATTGATCACTTCTAGTGATCTTCCCTATTAGGAGCACAAAGGACTGCTAGGTCCACCTTGTTAGAGGATTTACAAACATACACTGAAGTATGCACTTTGTTAGGAGATTTATACAAAGACTGTTAAGTCTACCCTGTTAAAGGATTTACAAAATTGATTCACCTATTAGGATGAAATAGTGGATCTATTTACAAACTTGATTTTCTGATTAGATCCTTGAAGTATAAATCACCTCTTGTGATTGATGAATCTTTACTGCTCCTTGTAGACCTTGCTGAATACTCTACTCTTCTGCTGATTCACTTTCATTCTTCTCAAAACATTACATGTCTCTCTTTTATACTTCCATCCATATGTTGTAAATGATATAATACATTACATATATACCATTCCAATAATTCCAATTGCAAAGTTGACCAAAACACAAGTGAACAAAATATTACTGAGTCAGCCAAACAGTAAATAACTCAGGTTCACTGAACTAACTCGGTGACTTTCTAATACTTAGCATCATCATGCACTTGGTAGAAGTGAAGGCTCAATCCATACTAATCACTTGACATAGTTCTAAACTTGGTAACCATTGGAGACTCAATAGATATAGTATCACTCAGTAAAAACTGAATCCTTTTTTTACCTTTCTTTCACTCGGTAAACACTACATTTTCATTACTTGGTAAACACTGCACTTCCATCACTCTGTAAACACTGCACTTTAATTACTCAGTAAACACTATACTTCCATCACTTGGTAAACATTGTGAAGCTCAGTGAACACTAGAATGCTCGGTGTGAACTGCAAAGCTCGGTTAACACTAGAATGCTCGGTGTGAACTGTAAAGCTCGGTATGAACTACTTAAGTGATGAACCTATAAGGTAACCACTGAATGCTCTGTATACATTTTAGATGCTCGGTGTAAACTATGAAGCTCAGTGAGTGTAGGAAACTAAGTGCTGAGCTCGGTAGCTATACTGATATAGATAAGTGTTGTCACTAATGGCAATAATAAATTAATGCCAACAATATCCCCCTTTGGCATTAATGACAAAAACACTTATAAGCCAAAACATATGTACATTACCTGACTCAATCAATTTTGGTTTTTCAAAATTGATCTTTGTAGAACTACTACATATACATTTTTATATACCTTTTTGATGACTTATAATGTATATACAATGATACTTATGTACACATGCTAACTCTAATGAGTGCTAACTCCCCCTATCACTTATAGTGATACCTCTCCTCATTTATTATGCTGAATCTCTGAATCTCTCCCCCTTTTTGACAATAATGTCAAAGGACTACATATATACAGTTTACATTGCTACATCAAAGTGAGATAGAAATTCTTGATGTACCTTAAGGATGGTTGCAAAAGTACTATCCCAAGTCTGTTGCAAAATTTGATACATGGAGAGAGCAATTTGAACTTCAGCTGATAATTGGATCAAGTAATCAGCCACTAAAAAGTTTTGATCTTAGACCAATGTTTTGCAATGAGCAAGATGTTTCTACTTTGTGTCCATGATAGGAAGGATCATGTTCTGGATGTCTATGAGTGTAGACTAGATCCTAGCTTCCTCTCTCAATAGTTCTACCTGTACATCTACCAAATATCTGATCTTGGTGTGATCGAAGGTTGTGGAGGAGGAGTCCAGCTTTAAATTGGATGCACTTGATTTCATATCAAGGTCAATCTTATTTAGCTTATCCTTTATTTCTTTAGTAAAACTAGAACATCACAAAGTTTGGCAAAAAGTGATGCTACATTATTAAAAGAATTTTCAAAATTTCCCAAAATGTTGAAAATTCAACTTGCTTGATTGCTATCTTTTGAACAATATTCTCTAGCACCTTATTATCAAATTTCTTTTCAGCTTTCTCAATAAGTTTATCTTGTCTGAAAGAATCTTCATGAAATTTCTATACAACCCCTTCTAACTAAATCAAAATGTGTTGAGTAGAATCTACTTCAATACCTATAGCATCTATAACTACATTCCTGGCATTTTCAATTATTCTATATTCCTAATCCCTTTTTGATTTTAACTATTTCTACATAGCTTTCATCTCTATGAGTTGACTGGCTAACCTCATCTCTTCAATGGTAGCATTTTCATAATCAATCTTTGGAATCACTATCTCTGTGTCTAAGTCAATGTCTTCTCCAATTTCCTTTCCAGTGATCAAAATTTTTAATGGATTCTTTTTTTTGACTTTTGTGATGACTAGTTTGACCTTAGGAATAGACACAATAGTGGAGATAGAAGGGCTAGCAGTGAAAAATGGGATAGGACTTGAGGATTGAATGCTAATAGAAGTATTAATTGGATCAAAAACACTTCCCAAAAATGGTATCATACTTGCTAAAGTACCCATAGTAGAATCTGAGCTCATTAGAGTGGAAGTGGATATAGGTAATGCTAATGGAAACAAAACTATAGAACTTACTGGAATTGATGAAACAAAATTGTGGAACTTACTGATAAACTCACTGATGGTGAAGGAACTGAGGAGGCTGGCTCTGTAACTAAAGAAGTGAGAGATAGCTCGGTAGATGAAGTGCTTGGCACATCTCTTTTAGATACTTGGAGCTGGGAGCTGGCCGGTGAAGATTAAGCAATTGATGTGTCAATTGTGCTCACAATCTTGCTTGCAGAAGCTGTCTCCAAAGTGGATGTAACAGTCTTTGGTGGAGAATGAGGAAGGGATGCAATCACTTCTAATACAATTTTAACCGGATCCTCTTCATCTTTTCCTTCCTCATGTGCTTCTTCCTCCTTGTATTCTTCCTCTTTTTCTTTCACTAGTGCATGCAGCTCTCCTAGAGTAACTGTGATGGATGGAGTGCTATCAAAATCATCACTGTCATGACTATCATTATCCTTGATTTCAACAGGGTCATCACTGGGCTTGTGTAGATGATAGATGTTCTTTGACATGTTTGTTGCATCATTTACAACATGCTCAATGTCCTTAATTTAAATCAAACATGTGTGAAATCTAATCATCATTTTACCTTCATGTTTTTTCATTGCTGCCTTTATTTCTACTTCAGTAAGACTTGGTAGAAGATTCCTTAGGGATTTCTCATATATGTCTTTGGCCATTTGGGTGGATGACTCCAGTAGTTCTTTAGAGATTTGAGGGGCAAGCTAGTCTAGGGAATACTTCCATTTTCCCATCTTATTGAGTACCAGTCCCTCAATTTGCATTTTTTCAGCATCTATCCTTGTTTAAAATTTCAATGCCTTAAAATTTGTGATGTTATCTCCCTCTTCCAATTGTTTTAGCCTTTCCTCAAATGTGATTGGAGGCTTGACTAGTATAGGTTCATGCTTTCCTTTTCTAGTTCTTCTAGAGAATACTGTAGTAGGCTTCTTCTTAGGTGTGGTGATAATCACCTTCCCTTTCTTCTTTGTTGGTTCCTGTTCTTTTTTAGATTCAAGTTCTTCGCCTTCTTCTTCTTCTTCTTCTTCTTCTTCTTCTTCTTCTCCATGCTCACCTTTTCCTTCAGTTAGCATGGGAAGGCCAATTTCAATTTTCAATTTGGCTATTTTCCTCTTTCCTTTGCTTATGGCCTAGGGTAGCTTGATTTCAAGCTCAATTCTGGCCTTTGCTTCATCATATGTTCTAAAAATTGTTTGCTTTGGGTCTACTAGCTCATTCACTAGTGCTTCAATAATATCCCTGGCTTCATCAATATTAACCTCATAAGGAAGAGGTTTCACCCATGCAACTCAGGGTCTGACTGCCTGAATGTAAACTTTATCACAGTCAACCATGAAGCATACATCATCTTTGTAATCTTCAACAAGTTTTGGTGGAATTCAATACCTATTATTCATCCTTTCCTTGAAATCTAAAAAATAATTATCCATGATGTTATCAAAGTTTTCACCAATTTCTGCTACAAACTCATTTATCTGAAAAAGAATGGGAATATCTTTTTTCCATACTACAGTTCCTTTTGATGGAAATAATTTTTAAATATAGAAAAATAAACAAATTAATAGAGAACCAAATTTGCAGGGATTATTCTTTGAAGTCCTTATGATGTCCATGTTCTTGTTCAATTGTTTCAACAATAATTCTAACAGGTCAAATTCAAGGTTCTTTTTCACAATTTTGAAAGCCAAATTGATAGCCTCACAGGGCACACTGTTCAGATGACTGAAGCGATAGATCTTGTGGGCAATGACGTGAATTCCAAACCTTAATTCAACATCAAACATAGTGCTAACCTTCAAACCTCTACCGTCCTATTCAGCTAGGGTTATCTTCTGTAACTCCTCCTGACCTAGGGTTTTGGTAGTTTTAGCTTTACTTAGTATGGGAAGATCAGTAATCTTGTTAATCATCTTCTTGGTGATTAACAGTGGCTGCTCTAACCATAGTTGCCCATTGTGAACACAACTAAGTATGTACCTGATCCACTTAGTTTGAAAACTTCTTGGCATATGCAAAATGTGGGTTAACCCTTTGGTCTCTAGATGCTTATGCTCAGGTTTCAAAGAACCATCAACACTCATTTCTCCTAGGGCATTATCCATCTCTAGGTTTCCAATCTCTTGAATAGAACATTTGAAATGAGTACGAGTGTCATTTCTGAGAAGTACCTTCGGTGGAGTTTGTGATTGATCTCCATTGGGGTCAAGTGATTCTGCAATTGTTGGAACTAGTTTGAAATTTGGTGCCTTCCACTCCACACCTTTAACTAGCATTTTTGAACCTCATTTTTCCTTGATGCTACTGCTACTCTCAGATGCCATTGTTGCTTAATAAGTGTAAGAAAATTTTGCATAAATTCTTCACTTAAAAATTGATTGAAGTGGCTTTGGGATTTGCTTTGGAATCGTTGGAAATTTCTTAGCTCTATAATCGCAGTAAAAAATGAAATCAAATTCTTCCCTTTTGACAAATTTTTTTCCATAAATGCTTGGTACAAAGGTAGCTAAGATGACATAGTGCTTGATAGACTATCATTCAATTTCTTGGTAGAAGCTTGCAACTTGGTGATTGAATAAAAATTTTGTTGCTCCCGACCTAGCTCGGCAAGGTCTTCAACCAACTTTCCTTGATAGATGCAACTCGGCAAAAGATATGCTTTCTTTGATTTTTGTATATATTGGAATACTGATTTGATCATTTTCTTTCTTTTATTTTGGAACTACTTGTGATATCACTAGAAGATGTAGTTCCATATCCTCCTTTATGAATCTAACTGGAAATGGTGGAGTCACCCAGTTCTTGAGTGACATTGCCATCATTTGAACTATTTTGCTCAGTAGATTTTGGAATCCACTGTTGCCTCATCTACTTTTGAATGTTATCAGCTTTAGTTTTCTTTTCATCTTTGACTCTTCCTATGTTCATGTAGTTTTTAGCTATATGACTGAGTTCAGTGCATGTATAACATCTTACAGTAGTGTCATGCTTCCTTAGGTGATGTCTTGCACATTTTATACCAATATGTCATATTCTCCACAATAATGACATCTGCACCAGGTATTGTAGTCCCATCCAAATATTTCTTTAACAAGTTTTTCAACTGGATTGAATGATTTGGATTTGCATTGGAATGCCTTGTAACCATGCTTCTTACATTTGTGACAATTGCCTTAAAATTTTGGTTTCTCCTTGCATTCATTAGCTTTATGACCATGCTGACTGCAATTATAGCATTTACCATTGAATTTAGCTTTTCCATTACTCCAACATTCATTTGATGTATGACCTAACTTACCATAGTGATTGCAAGTAGGTCTTTGATTCCTTTGGGCACCTTGTTCTGAGGTTTCACCTTCTTCCTTATAACCAAGTCTAGCTTTACCTTTTTTTCTATGAAGATTATACTCACTTTGTTGATTTAATTGAGTCATACCTACTTGAGATTTCATTATTCTCCCATTGATTTGTTTTTCAACATTTAGGTCATTTTCCAAACTTTCATTGATTTTTCTTTCAGATCTTAAGTCACTTTGTAAGCTTTCATTGATTTGTCTTTTAGTGATTAAATCATTCCTTAGGCTTTCATTTTTAGATCTCAGATTCATAATTTCTTCATTTGCATTAGATAGTTGATCCACAAGATCTTCATGCTAAAGGGATTGATTATTTCTTGCCTCTAAGTCTTCATTTGCCTTGTTTCTCTGATCCAAAACTTCACATAGCCTGATTGATTAGATTTCTTGTTCTCTTTTAAGCTTTCTTACTTCTTCGTGGAGAGAGCCATTCTTTGCTAGAAGTTCCTTGATTGCCTCATTAGCTTCATCTGAACTGCTTGATGGTAAAAGGTCTTCAATATTTTCTTCAACATACTAATGGTCATTCATTCATCTTGCAAGTTCCTTCATTCTCTTCAGGGAATGAGAAAGATGATCCTTTGCTTCTTTGAGTTGAGCCATGGCCATTTCCAGATCTAGATTTTCATTTTTAATAGCTTTGTCAAGTCTAAATATCTCCATTGTCCTTGATCTTTGCTCAAGCTATCAAGCTTTTTCCTGAGAAGCAAATAGCTCTGATACCAATTTTTGAAAATATTCAAGATATGATAGGTTATTGAGAGGGGAGGGGTGAATTAGTAACTTCAAAACTTTAAACAACTCAACACTTTAACCATATATATTATTCACCATTTATTTATTTAATCTACTGCATATATGAGAAATCAAACATCCATAACACATGTACATAGTGATTTGGTAACCTAGAAACCTTCCAAATAGAAAGTAAAACTAGGGTGGGGATGATACCCACAAAACTTCATTACTACAGTATGAAGTTGGCCTATGAAGGCTTACATTGATCACTTCTGGTGATCTGCCTTGTTAGGAGCACAAAGGACTGCTAGGTCCACCTTGTTAGAGGATTTACAAACATACACTAAAGTATGCACTCTATTAGGAGATTTATACAAAGACTATTAAGTCTACCCTATTAAAGGATTTACAAAATTGATTCACCTGTTAGGATGAAATAGTGGATCTATTTACAAACTTGATTTTTTGATTAGATCCTTGAAGTATAGATGACCTCTTGTGACTAATGAATCTTTACTACTCCTTGTAGACCTACTCTTCTGCTGATTTGTTTTCATTCTTCTCCAAACATTACATGTCTCTCTTTTATACTTTCATCCATATGTTGTAAATGATATAATACATTACATATATACCATTCCAATAATTACAATTGCAAGGTCGGCCAAAACACAAGTGAACAAAATATTACTGAGTCGGCCAAATAGTAAATAACTTAGGTTCACTGAACTGACTCGATGACCTTCTGATACTTGGCATCCACTGCATTACTCGGCATCATCATGCACTCAGTAGAAGTGAAGGCTCAGTCCATACTAATCACTTGATGTAGTTCTAAACTCAGTAACCATTGGAGACTTGGTAGATATATTATCACTCGATAAAAATTGAATCCTTTTTTTATCTTTCTTTCACTTGGTAAACACTACACTTTAATTACTTGGTAAACACTATGCTTCCATCACTCAGTAAACACTACACTTTCATTACTTGGTAAAAATTGTACTTCCATCACTTGGTAAACACTATGAAGCTGGGTGAACACTGGAATGGTCGATGTGAACTGTGAAGCTCGGTTAACACTAGAATGCTCGGTGTGAACTGTGAAGCTTGGTTTGAACTACTTAAGTGATGAACCTATAAGGTAACCACTGAATGCTCAGTATACACTGTAGATGCTCAATGTAAACTGCGAAGCTCGGTGAGTGTAGTAAACTGAGTGTTGAGCTTGGTAGCTATACTAATATAGATAAGTATTGTCACTAATGGCAATAATAACTTAATGCCAACAATACACATGATTTAGAGATAAGTGCTAAACATAGAGAATAGAAGATACATATATAAATAGGTCTGATAAAGTATGGACAAAACCATCAATGTGGAAGCAATATTTTTAATCATATTCATTTACCCATATTGTTTAATTTATGAAAACGAATTAAGTATTGATGATATTGATTTCCCTAAGTTTCTAATGGTTAAGATAGGATCATAGTTATGCTTGATAAGAGAAAAATAAAACATGTCAGCAGTAGAATGATAAAATGGATATGCATTATTATTGTTAGCTATTTTATTTTTTCTTTATTATATTTAATAAGTTTAATTATTAATTAAATTTGATATCTACTTTAATATATTTTATACTTTAGCTCTTTTCTATTTTTTATTTCTTTTTCTATTAAGATAGTTTAAGCATTTACAAGTATAATAGAGAGTTTGATAAAAAAGTACAGATCATATCACACCCCCATTACATATACAATTACAAAAATTTTGGGGGGTGAAAACAAAACTTAAAACATCGACATACTTTTACCTTTAGCATTTACATATTTTAATTACAACTTTTCTTTATATATTTTAACCAAAACAAAAACACAAACTAATAGAAAAAACTAGTTCCAGCCATCCTTCTAGCTATTAGGATTTGGCTGAGCCCTTGGTACTTCATAAGGATTCTAATTCACATCAGCAGTAGCCTCCTCCTGATTGGTTAAATTGAGTTCCTGCAACACATTACTTATATTGTTCATCTCTGTTGCCTTTGAAGGGGCTAAAAAACTCTAGTATTTAGCAATGTAGTTTGTTGCATGCACATTATCCTTGTTAATTAGAAAGCTACCTTCCCTCATAAGTAACATGATATCACTCTTGGAAATATGAAGCACCAAAGCAACCTGAGACATGATATGAAAATGGGTGAGTTTAAAGTTAAACTCTGTAAGTACCCTTCTCTCTTCTTGAAAGATTTCATTGTTCCTGTCCTTCTAAAGAGTCCATAAAATCTTAGTAGAAAGAGAAAACCAAAAGACATGTTAAGTTTAGAATAAAATTTATCTACATATCTAGCCACAATTTCACTCCAAGAGGCACTACCAACACAATTCCAAACACTAGAGGTACCAAGAAAAATAGACCACAACTTGCGGGCATACATACAATCAAAAAATAAATGCTCAAAGGATTCAGCCACATTACATAGTTTGCAAAGCACTGGGGATAAACCAATAGAAGAAAGAACTTGACCCATAGCTAACTTTTTTAACAATGACAACTATTTAAAACAAAGATTTTTAGGCTCGGCTTTTCCTTTCCAAAAAAATCAAAGAAAAAAGACCAATCAGAGAATGTATTAATTTGCCCCCAACACTAGATCACTCTAGCAATGAGAGAAGAATCATTCTTCATACATAGACTAGACTATTACCATTTCAAAATTATCCATGATTCCCTATTCCTCAAAGAAGAACTAAAAATCATGAATTTGCAACCATACTCTTCTTGACCTAATTTTGATAGCAAGAACTTTATTAGTTCTCTATTGAGTTGTGCCCTTCAATTGTTCATGAATCCCATGTGGAGGATTAGTGGGAAGATTGTGAGGATGGTGTAGAAGTAAGGAAAATATTGTGGTTTAGGTTTAGAATTAGGAATATTTTAGAGTTCAAGCTCCCATTGAAAGTCTTAGCAATTAAAGACGCAAAAAATAAAGAGTTATTGGACCCTATGTTCATAGAAAATGTTGAAGTTCTACTTATTACTAGATTGGATTGGAATAAGCCTAAAGAAGAATATTTCTATGCTAGAACCATCCATGTAATTTATAGAACTAAATTTTGGCTGAAAATGAAAAATAACCTAAGGCTAGGAGAAATAGAGCATCCCCCATATATGACCTTGGCTAGTTCTAGTTCAATGATACCACCCTCTAATACTAATAAGTTTGTACCATGTTCCCCTGTAGGCTAATAGGTTTTGTAAAAAGAATGTGAACCCCATACAAAGGATTAGAAACTTGGGACAATCACCTACTCTTAGAGTTAGAGAGGGAAAATGAGTAAGGAAGTTTTAGTAATTATACACAAAGAACACAAAAATGCAGAACCAAATGCATAATGCATTGTCAAGAGTCCTATGTATGTGATGGATGAAATGAATTAGAAGCAAAAGATAGATGATGGAGTTAATCCACTAACATAGGTTCTCTATTTAGTGGGAACCCTATAGGACCTTAAAGCTCTCAAGTTCAATTTAATGTTTCCACTCCCAATTAGTTTGATCTTTCAGTGAATAAGAAGAGAAGCATAGTGTCTGTCACCCTTCTAGAGAAGGATATGGTAGGAAAATTCCTTGGGAGGACCTCTAAGAGTAAGAAACAAAAATTTGAAGTTATGTTAGATGTGGATGATAACATAGGGCATAAGATAGAAAACATTTTCAAACCCATCAATGACAAAGGTAACAAATAAGTTCAACCATATGACTTCATGGTAGAAAGAACTCATCTTTGGATGGTCAAAAATATTATGGACATAAAGATATTGTTAAAAATTCTAGGGTTGTCATTGCACCAAAAGATTGACCTTTCACAGCTTGATACAAAAATGTTCTTATAGAACCACTAGAATTGTTTAATTCATGTCATGAATCCTATGAGGGAAACTAGGCCACTACCAACAATCCCCCTCCCAACATCTCTCACTATGGCTTGTGAGATTTGAACCTGTAACCAAGCTTTGATACTGATTGTTAGAAAGGTCATGGTTTCTAGTGCACTAAAAGATTGACCTTTCAATGCTTGATACAACTGATATTCCTATAGAACCATGTGAGAAGGTTAAGTCATATCATTAATCCTATGAGGGATATTGGCCCATTGCTAATAGATATTCAATGCTATAAATTGTTGGAGTTGAGGAAAGCCAACTCCGAAGACGCCAAGATCACCTGCATGCGAACCTGTCAAAGAGAAGCCATAGAAGGGGAGGAGCATGGAGCACGGGCAAAACCCTAAACGGACATGAGAGACACCATGAATGCAAACACAAGAAGAAATGTATTTACAATAATGTGATGTTGTTATTATGTTGTGTTGATTTACAATGAGAGAGAGCCCGAATATAAAGAGCTCATGGAAGCTTGTAGAACAAGCTGGAAGATAAGTGTGACAACTAGAAGGGAACAAACTCCCGTGTTGTCACCAACTAACCACAACATGCATTAAATATGAAATATTAAATAAATGCATGACCTAAGTAAGCTTAAGCAATAGAATAAATAATTAAATATTAATTATTTACTCTAACACCCCCCCTTAAGTGCAACTTAGGGAAATGCCTTAAGCTCACAAAGCTAAGATGAATGCATAATGGGTCCCGGCAACGAGGCCATTTTAGGTACCCATGTACAATGCAAGAAGAATGCAACCTCTGTAAGCGAGGAAAGAGAGAAAACCACATGGGAAAAACCCTCCCCCAAAAAGAGGTAAGAACCCAGTGAAGAGCTTAAGAAGTCTCCAACTAGGGAAATTGTCCCCTAAAACAGGAACAAAGAGTGATCATGAAGAAGCAGCATCACTGAAGCATGAAGAAGTCACAAATCTGCCAAACTGCTGATCTGAAGAAACCTCCATGGAAGAAGAAGGCACGAACTGAGCATGTCTATATGGTAGATGATCCATCTCACCGAAATGCATAGGTAGCCAGCCACTGTAATCGCCTTGTATATAGGATCAACCACTGAATACATAGTTCACACTATCGAACCATCAAACCACAGATGCATTAGAACACAGCATAACCCCCCCTTAATGCAGACGGGGTGTGATGACAGGAAACTGAGAAGGTGAGCCAAATCTCCTGCAAACGAACCAAGAACGAGGAGAGAGGGAAAGAGGTACAGACACCAATAAAGACACGGTCTAACTGACTCTGCATGGGCTAATGTCGTGGAAGGGACACTCACTTGACAAAGGGAGAATGCTTAAAATAGCAAACAAATAATCCCCCCCATGGTGCTTTATGAAATAGTGCAAGTACACCTGACTCAAAACAACGTTCATGACTCCCAGAATGAAAAAGTGATAGTTTATCTCAGTGCGAAATAGAAAAGTGCTTCAAAAGGATAGCTACAATGATCAAAAATGAAAAAGAGTTGAACCAAAAGAAAGTACAGCCGAAAAGAAAGAAAACCATGCCAGAAAAACGATCCTTGGGCCTAAAACACTCAAAATATTCACCATAGAGCAAGAACGCCAAAACTATGATAGAAAGAGCAGAGGCCAAAAAAGAAGAAAAAAGACTACAGTTCTGAAAAGAACACAGAACCAGCTTTCCAGAAATATAAAGTTTTCAAAAAACTGACATGGGACGCAAAAGATATGCATGCCGGAGTCAAAAACAAGACTTCAGACTTCAACAAAAAAAATGAGCAATAAAAATGCATCAAAACTTAAAAATACCTGCACCAAAATCTTTGTCTCGGAACCAGCTTTCCGGCGCTTCTTTCAGATCGGAAAAATACCTCCGTATGCAAGAGTTATGGCCAAAAAACCAAAGGTAGGTCCAAAAGCAATCGGGAGAGGTGCATGCAAGGGCTGATGCAGCACTGACGTCAGCAAGTCATGTGATTAAATTTGACAGCTTGGAGGCCGTCGCAGCAAAAAAAGAGTGCCACGTGGCATAGCCATGTGGCAGGGGTGACATGGTGGGTCCACGTGGCAAGGTGCCACGTGGCGCCCATGCCACGTGTCACCCCCGCAGTGGCTGACTCGGCTGCAGATGTGGCGCAGAGTTGTCAGGCGGAGCTGTCGGAGCGGCGGGCGAAGAACTGGCAGAGGTGGCCGCAGGGGCGGCGGAGGCAGAGGAGCCGCCGGCGGAGGGTGGCGGACGGGCGGCGGCCGGGAGGAGGCCGGGCCGCGGCGGAGCGCGGGCGGCGCTGCCTGCTGCGGCCGCTGCGGGCTGCGCGCAGGTGGCGCAGCGGTGGCGCTGCCGAAAATACCTTTTTAAAAAAATTTTACGCTCTGCGTCCGTACGATCCATACGGCAGCGATCCTGGAGGCCTCAAAAATTTGCCAAAATTGCCTTGTCTCCAAAAACGACAAGTTTTATATGAATCCTAACTGCAAACGGCCTTCCGGATCCAATGGTGATGTCCGTTTGGGCCCAAAGTGCTCCAAAAATTTGTTGATCCCCTGATTTGAAAAAAATGCACAAACAAACTAGGGTTTGTGACTTTAAATCACGGCTTCAAAATTCTTCAACGAAGTTGCTGCAGGAAGGCTCTGATACCATGTTGGAGTTGAGGAAAGCCAACTCCGAAGACACCAAGATCACCTGCATGTGAACCTGTCAAAGAGAAGCCATAGAAGGGGAGGAGCATGGAGCACGGGAAAAACCCTAAACGGACATGAGAGACACCATGAATGCAAACACAAGAAGAAATGTATTTACAATAATGTGATGTTGTTATTATGTTGTGTTGATTTACAATGAGAGAGAGCCCGAATATAAAGAGCTCATGGAAGCTTGTAGAACAAGCTGGAAGATAAGTGTGACAACTAGAAGGGAACAAACTCCCGTTTTGTCACCAAATAACCACAACACGCATTGAATATGAAATATTAAATAAATGCATGACCTAAGTAAGCTTAAGTAATAGAATAAATAATTAAATATTAATTATTTACTCTAACATAAATAAGAATATTGAGCATAGAATTTGGAAGGATTGGAAAGAAAAAAAGGAAATGAAGTAGACCATATATTTGATGACAAAATATATCCATGTTAAGAGTGATAGGTCAATCACCAAAGTTTTCAATGATTGGGTGGATATAGTATTGATCAATGGGGTAAGTTACATCTCTAAATTAACCAAAACTAAGTAGTTAGAGGTTAAGATGGTAAAAGAGAGAGAATCTAAATTGAATGCATCGGAGAATGAGAAAGTGATGTGGGATGAATATATCATCTTGATCATAGAAGTCTTGACTTATAGTGCCACTAATTTCTTAATAGATGTTCCAAATGCTACTATAGATGTTAATTTATTATTCATTATGTGAGCTAATATAGAGTGGAGGAACATGACCATTAAGTAAGGCCTAGAAGATGTATCAGAGCTACTAACAGAGATGAAATTTCTTAGATAGATCCTAGACTATGATGTCAAGTGCACCGATGTGAGGATCATAGAAAACAAAGATAAACTTGACAAGGGAACCCAATAAGTATTGACATCTTTTCAAGATAGAATTAATATAATGAAAGAAATCTTCTAATTGGATAATAAAGGATTTTACCACCATTGCTTGTGCAAACTCTATGATGATTTTGTGTAGGGATAATTTAGAAGTACATAAGAAGAAGATGGACCATTTTCATAAGATTGAGCACATATGGAAGTGAAGGATAGAGATTATTGGAGTCCCCCTGCAAAAGGAGTTAGTTGGATTCATTACTACATACAAAAAGTGGAAGGATGTTGATAGTCTACTCCCAAAAAATCAAGAGCAGTAGGCCAATCCCATTGTAGCAATTGGTAGTAGATTAGATAGTATTTAGGGGCTACTTGCATTGTCACGCTTTATTTTTAATTAGTTGAAAAAATACCATGTTTAAAGAAGTTAGTTTTAAACTCCCTACAGGACTTAGTTTTTAAAAATTAAATCTTGAAGCCTTGCATGGCTATATTAGTTTATTTTTGAGACTCTAATAGGGATGGCACTCTAGTGACTGATACTTTCATATTTTTCTATCTAATTTTAGACTTGTGATACATATAAGTTAATTGAAATAATATTTGAAGTCATATGATTTTGATATATGAGTTTTCACTAGTAAATCATATGATTTTTCTAAAACATACTCTTATTTTTTTATGGAAGTAAATGTATGTGTAGCCAACTTTTTCCTTGCATTATGCATTGATCTTGAATCTAAATAACAAAGTAGCCTTCATTTCAAGATAGAGTTTATTTAAAGTTGTTTCATGATAATATGTAGTCATGTGGCTAATAATTATTGTGGAATTTGGGTTACTTTTCAATCTGCACATTCATTTTCTCATTGTGAAGTGAATGTTTTTCCTTACGCTTTCTAGTGAAAAGTGATTATTAAATTAATTATTTTACAGTGACATTGATCTTGCTATATCTTTGAAGACATGGAGTTGTACCTATTAATGCTGAGAGTTCATTACCCAAAGAAGTCATTTGTTAGTGTTTCTATTTCTCGCTTAATTTGAAAATAGAGTCAAGAATTAGTTAGCATTTTAAAGAAAGAAAAAATGTATACTAGCACCCGACATCCAAAAAATTATTTGGAGGTAAGTCAAACAATGTTTTTCAAATGATTTTGTTAGAATAATCAAACATTTCATCTATCATAAAGGGATTTTGAATCAATAAATCCATTTTTTGTGTGCCACTTAATATTCAAAATACATGTTATTGCAATTGTCATGTGGATTTTTCTATGCACCATGAACTGTTATTCTCCATCCATTCTACTATGAATACTAATGAAATTCTAGAAATTTGTTGTGATAGAGGGGCTTCAAAAATAATCAAGATCATTGTGAGATCATGTCTTATGTCCTAAAGGTGATGGTTGTTTCTTTTATAGAAATGATTGCTAAAATAAGAAGTGCTCATAATGTGGCATTTTAGTAAACAAAATACATATTTTTGTGAGGGGTGAGAAGAAGATCTTGAAAAGATAATAGTTTCAAAAAGGGTATATGAAGGTGAAATACACATTCAAGAGTGGAGGTGAAGGCTCTCTATGTGAGTTGTCACAAAAGAAATGTGCATGACTAATTTTATTTGAGATGTTAAGAAAAAAATAATTTAGAAGTATGCGATGCATAGTCATATATCTCACTAGTTGGATCATCAATTTAGAATGTGTAAGATCACTTTCCCCATTGGAACTATTATATCAGTTGCTAACTTTGCAAATAACTACACATTACAACCTCAAAATGAGACATAGTCTTAGTATTACAACTCCATTGAGACTGCTAATTTTTTTCCACACAATATATACACATGCCTCTGATGATATAGATGATAAGTGGAAGAGTTTAAAAGAGCACCACTTTTATATAAGTGATGATAGATCTCACTCTCATGCTTTTGTCCAACATTATTTTGAGTATTGTTTTGATTTATTGTAAGAATATGATATTCATATGGATAGGCATCTCATTTGGAAATAACTACACACATTGATTCAAAAATTCTTGCATGTTTTATTGGTTATGTAGAATACATATAAAGAGGGGTGTGCCTCATATTTGAAGATTTTTTTAGTCTTGGCATGGGAAAAGGGGGCATAATGGAGAAGAGGAATGTGTGAAGAGATCTCTAGCTAAGGAAAAAATGAATATTTAAAGTGATGAACTTATTGATGCTTATATCATAGTTGATTAGTGTACATTTGCTTTTTCACGGGGAGGGAATCTTGATTGAGTAGTGCATAGGATCTTTTGGTTGGTTGAGGAGAGATCCTAAGGTGATAGATTGGATTTTACTATAGTAAGAGATTATTAAAAGATGGATTCATATTGTAGTTCTAATTTTAGTACATGGAGCATTTGGACATGATAGCTAGCTTTCTTTTGTCTTATTTATTTTCAGTGTGATTGGGATAAGTGTGAGTCGAGTGAGTCAATGGATACATAGGTTCCACATTATCTTACTCCATTTTGTCTCATAGCCTCTATCATAAATGATGACATGGAAATTTTAGTTGAGAATGAGAATCTAATGAATTTTCTTATTCTAGGACATGTCTTTTATTTGGCTTTAGTGTAGTGGAATGGTCAGAAATAAAATAATTGGTTAACATATTGTGTAAGAGGTGAAAAAAATCTTGCACAACCAATGAAAAATGATAATGTATTAACATATCCTAGTTGTTAAATTTTTTTTTTTTAACATGGATGCAAACATCTATGCTTAGAAAGAATGAAATTCCCACATCAAGAACTATGGGAAGCACAAAACCATTGTCATATATTCATGTCTTATTACAAAATAAAATGTCAAGTTGTTAGAGTGTCAAGGAAGACCAAGAGTAAAATAACTTTTCACTGTTACTAATGTTGATCATGAAGCCCTATAAGAGAGCATAGAGCAGAGAGATTACCCTTTAGGAACACTTCACTAGGTAATACTAACTCACAACAAGGTGAGAGTAGTTATGTGAGTGTAGTTTGATGCACATATCATAGATATATCTAAGGTTCAAACACACTTGATTGGTCAAAAAAAAATATATGGTAAAATACATTGTGCATTTCCCCTTATGTTCTTTAATTTCTTTACTTTTTTATATTCATAATGATTAGGTAAACCAATTAATTTCTTGTTTTTCTAGTTAACTTATCTCATTCTCTTATCTTTCAAATGAAGGGATTAGAAATGATGGATGTATGAAATTCCTATACCCTAGTTTGGAGTATATGTTACTTTTTGGATCAATATTTACTTATTATTATTATTCTTATAATACAGACATTTTTTACACTAGTAGAATGTAGGTTTTAGTAAGAGTAACACCACGTGGAGATAGAAGGATTTTAACAAGTGAAATAAAGACAATTCTACTCTAGTTTCGACTATATTTTGTTTTGTAGTTGTGTATCTAGGGTTATTTGTATTGTTGATGTATTTATACATAATATGATTGTACCAATGGTATATAATAATTTTTTATGCAAGGACTTTATTATGCATGATGATGTACATTAGTACCTTTTGTTCCATCTACATATTACTTTGTATGACAAAGATGTCTTCATATTTCTATTACTAAGTTATAACATTGCTTTTTATGGTGAAGATATATTCATAATATTACAATTAATGTTTTCTCATCTAATAAATATTGATCATATACATAATTAATACAAAGGAAAAAGTTTCATTAACATAATATGTCACAAATTAAAATTACCCTAAATTGTTCATCATGGCATTGATTCACCAACACCATTAAATTCAAATGGATATGTGAATCCTAGTCATAATAATATTATAGCCACATAGAACTTATAATGTTCATGACCACCATGCACCAAAGTGTCTCCAATTCATCCTAAAAAATATTGAGTCATGTACTTCAAAAGGTCATAACTAGGAGCTTGCGTGAGGTGTCAAAAAATTGTTAGATGGTACATGAAGGTTTTTTAAGGTTTATAATAACCTCTTAATTTTGGAAGATTTTAGTTGTTTTAATCTGGCACAACATTGTTGCTTGATGCCAAAACTTGTAGTTTCCCTTAGTGAATTGGTGCAATGATGTGTATCTTTCCAATCATTCATCATGACATTTTTTTGAATATGTTGTTATCTCCATATTGGATGTAGGTGAGCCCTAGTGACACTTGTGTTTTGACCATGGAATTTCTAGAACATTTGTGACCACCATGTACCAAAGTATCCCAAAGGTGCACTAAATAATGATTCAACTACGATCTTCAATGGGTCATAACTCATAAATCATGAGGGGTAACAAAAAACTCTTAGATTCTACAAGAATAGGTTTTGAACTCTACAATAACCCATCTTATTTCTTGGAGATTCCAATTGATTTAAATTTGGCACAACATTCTTAATTGATGTAAAAATGTGTATCTTTTCAACCATTTTTTTATGGCATCATTTTGATTGCATTGTTATCTTTTGATGGGTAGGTGAACTAGTGATACCCTTGTTTTGACCACATAGCTTCTTGAACATTCGTGACCACCACACATTGAAGTGTCCCCAAGGTGAATTAAGCACAATTGAGCTACAATCTTCAAAGGGTCACAACTTGGACCTTGTGAGGGATATCAACAAACTATTAGATGCTACATGATTTTTTTATCAAACCTTACAATAACCTATTTCATTCTAAGAGATTCAAATTGGCTTTAATTTTTGGCACAAAATCCTCTCTTAACACCAAAAATTTTAGTTTTCCTCGATGAATCGGTGCAAAAACACATACCTTACCAAACACACATCCTAACATCAATTCAACTATTTCATTTGATCATATAGTTAGGTGAACCCTAGTGAAACTCTTTTTTTGACTATGGAGTAGGTAGAACATTCATGACCACCACACAACGAAGTGTCTTGAAGGTCCGCTAAGCACAATTGAGCTGAAATCCTTAGAGATTCATAAAATAGAGCTCATGAGGGTTATTCAAAAACTATTAGATGCTAAAAGACTTTTTTGTTGAACTATATAATAATCATCTTCATTCTTGGAAATTCCAATGGGTTTTAGTTTACCACAACATTATCACTTAATGCAAAAACTTGCAATAATCCTCAATGAATTGGTGCATGACCATGTATCTTTCCAATTGCACATTGTGGCATCAATTCATCCATGTTGATGTAGGAGAATTTACATCATTAAAGTGCTAATAGAATTTACATAATTTTTTAATAGTGGTTCGAGAAGTAGTGATGTGTGCACTTTTAGCTCTAACAATGACAAATCCTGAAGGAAAGAAGGTATGTGTTTTGATAGCCCTTCACTCTGATGGAGGAATAACAAAATATGATCAAAAAGATCTTTAGAGATTCCAAATGTAGGATTTTCACAAATTTCATCATAAGAAATGTGCTCTAATATTTTCCTTCCAAGGTTGAGGTCATTGTTAATGAACAAAATTCACAATCATGAGCGGGACTTGAAGCTTTCTAGGTGCAACACAATACCTCAACAAGTTTGTGAAGAACTCTTATTCTTTCACCATTGAATGAAATCATTGGTAAAGGAAGAAATTTTCCATTGTTACCTGAAGACCCATCTCTAACACTTGAGAATGCAAAAACCAACAACATCCAAACTGATAACAACTAGGAAAACTAGGAAAACAACAACAACTAGGATAACAACAATAAATAGGAAAACAAAGAGTGTATAATTTTAAAATTTGAAGGAGATATTCACAGTTTCTTCAAGTTTATTAGACTAGTGAGTCATTTAGGTATTGTTCTATTTAAACTATTTTTGGATAGATTAACTTGGAAAAACATAGATAGAATTTTCTTACTCAAAACCTTATGAAACATGTAATCCCCATTTGAAAATAACTCTAACGATTTACAACTTTCAACCTTTATCATTGCACTCTATAAATAAATATTTAGAAGAAGAATAAGAATATAAGAGTAATGATGGAACTTCATATCTTATGCCATAGGACTTTGGGGTACCAAAATAACATTTTTTGCTGACACAATCCCACAACTCAATGAAGCCTATCCCTATTCTCATGTACTTTCCTTTGCAACCTTGCAAAATTTTTTCCACACTAGTGAAGTAGATCTGGTTATTGAACCAACAAAATGAAGTACAATCAAAATTGGGAAAAATCAAGCAGGATTTCTCTAAAATAGTTTAACTAAATACCTTCATAAATATAAGAGGAATCTTGAAGGTAATTACCACTGAGCTTTAGCCTAATGGGATGCCAGTTCTTCCAAGAAGAAAAGTCAACTATTTCTTAATAAAAAGAAAAGAGCAAGAATTGTGTGAGAAAGAAATCATTAATCTTATATCCAAAAATCTAAATCAGATAATGCAATAGTCCATTTTCTTGCCATGACATGCATGCACTTAAATTTGATGAGAATGGTAATGAACTAGAAGAAAAGAGTTTAGTGGTGAATTATAAGCTACGAGTGCATGTGTAAAAGATAATCAACATCCTCTACCTAATAAGGCATAGATGATTATATATAGCTGGTCTTAGAAATTTGATTTCTATTTAGCTTAGTTTGAGCTTCACTTGGTTTCAAGAATAATTCAATATTCTCTACTTAACAAGGCCGACCACGTGAAGGTGGAAGCTCATTTGGCACCCCCCCCCGCTCCCCCTCCAGCATCACTCTAAATTCCCCATTAACATCTAATAACATTCATTCATTCATTCATCCAACCATTTTTGAAATATAACATTCAATCATTATAATCACACGATAACATTCATTAACACATAAAATTACATTAATAGCATTCATTCATTCAACCATTTTTGAAATATAACATTCATTAACACATAAAATTCATTAACATCTAATAATATTCATTCATTCATTCAACCATTTTTGAAATAGAACATTCACTCATTATAATCACACAATAACATTCATTAACACATAAAATTCATTAAACAACAATATTCATTAATATTTAATTACCATATAAAATTCATTAACATAAAACATTTGTGAATATTTCACTACCACATAAAATTTATTAACACACAACATTCATGAGTATTTCATTAACACATAAAATTCATTAGCATCATTTTCTTTTAGGCTTCTTAATGTTCTTTTTATTTTTAAGTATCTTATAAGAGGAATATCAATGTCCTCATAATTCCCCTCATCTACTAATTCTAATGCCAACACATGTCTCCTCCTCATCAATTTAGGAAGAGGTGGTGACTGTGGTAAAGAGGAGTTTGCTACAAAAACAACTGCATCATGAGTTAAATTCAAACCATTTATAATAGTGAATTACATTTATTTAATTAAGTAAAAGAACTATAAATCAAAAAATATATTTAAATGAACAAAATATAGATTTTCTTTACCTGAATGTGCCACATGATCTACGTGGTGATCAGTCTGAATAACCTCTAGCACTCGTTCAGCATGATATTCTGTATCCTCTAAAATATACACAAAAAAGGTTACACAAAGTTCAATTTAAGATATTAAATTGTATTAATAATTACATAATTATTTTAAAATAGCAAATGAACACCTCCATTGAAACTATGATGCACATCAGGGGCTTCATCATGCAACATATAATAAGGATCTATATTCCAATTAGGAGGCTACATTGCAATGTCATGCACACATTATTATCAAATAGATTGTTTCTCAAGTATTAAATTTATAATATATATTTGTTTTTCATATTTACCTTTTCATATGATGCAGGGGGCTCTTGGGTTGGGCCAATAGACGCTTGGCGTAGGCATTCAGCCATAGCTTGATAGCCTTCCTTAAAGACAATTTTTTCTGGTGTTCTTTCGTGGCCTCTAAATTAAATTCAAAGCCCTGCATTTTTTTATTAAAAAATTATTTCCATTTTATAAATAATTTTTTTAGGAATTTATTTACTCCTACTTACAATTTGTGCTTTAATTTTTGAATATCCACCAGAGCCAAGTTTGCGTTACCCAATTTTTTCTAGCCTAGCCTTTGTTGCCTTTGACATATCCTGCAGCCTATGAAAAGTTTGAAATATGTTAGATGACATATGTATATATATGTATAAAGGTGCTTAATCAATGCATTATTACATTGTACTAGTAGTTAATACTATTGCATACCTTCTTGTCTCATTTACAAGTGTAACTCCTCTTTTAACATCCATTTTTTTCTTTGCATTCAAAATGAAGTCATTCCAATCCCTCATTTAAATAAAGGGAGGATGGTCATACTTTGGATTGTGGAAGTCCCTCATAGTGCTCAGATGTTTTGCAGTTTTTTCCAAAATTTTCTTCTCCTTAAATTTTTTACAAAACTCATGCTCTAAAGCTACAATGAACTAATCTTTTAATTTTTTATCTTGCAAGTTCCACTTTTTAAGAAAAAAAAGAAAATTGTTTGATAGAAAAATTAACTAAAGTTTTGTACCTTGAATATACTAAAAGAAAAGTTGTGTACCTTACACATATGGTGGGCCCAAATATCTTCAGTGCATGGTCATAAAGCATCTTATAAAAGCCATTATTTCTTTAAAAAAATGTCATGGGATCATCAATCCAAAACTTGTTATGAATAGGTAAATACATATTACAATATAAAAAATAATAATTTATAAGTACAAGGAAGCTTATGAAATTTCAAAGGCATCAATTCATTGTCGTCGATCAACAATGACATCTACATAGCTCTCATGCTAGAAACACAGGTAGATCTAGGAAATGATGGTGAATTATCACCAATACATTTATTATGATTTGTATCTAGTGTCATAGAACTCAGCAATGAATGTATTACTAGATGCACCCATGGTTAAAGTAAAAATTATCAAATCATAATTAACACAAAGTCAAATATAGAAAAAAAGGATTTACTAGGCATAGACTATGAAGACGTCGATGTTTTCATGGCCCTTGTTGTTGACATTATAGTTGGCAATCTCTAATGTACCGATGTCGACCTCCTAGGAGTCTCCTACACTTGATGACATAGTGAACAATACACTGTTAGAAAAGACATTCTGATATAACAAAAGTAAGAGTTAACTTAAGAAGTTTTTGAATGTTCGATCAAAGAATAAATTCCTTTTAACTTGTCAACTTAAGGATTATTTTACCTAAGGTAGTTAGAGCTCCACTAGTACCAGCCTCAATGTGATTTCCTAGACTAGGCACTTAAGTTTGCAAAAAATCTTATAACAAGAACACATACATATTTTAGTTAACAACATAAAATTAAGCTTTATTGAACTTTTATTATAATTAAAGATTCATTACTACTTACTTCAAATGATGTGTTTTGACCGTCAATTCTTGTTGCCTCTTCAGCACCTCCTCCATTGGATTTGCATCTTCGAAAATTCTCATAATTTCTAAATTGATTTTTTTTCAATTTTTTCCT
Organism: Cupressus sempervirens; assembly: GCA_028749045.1. NCBI lineage: Eukaryota > Viridiplantae > Streptophyta > Pinopsida > Cupressales > Cupressaceae > Cupressus > Cupressus sempervirens. Next base: position 745,434,635 of record CM053787.1, read on the forward strand.
CACCATATATTTTAAATTAGGCACCTCTACATATCATCATCAGAAGGGGCAGGTGCCTTTTTTGTTCCAAGTGCTTTTTGGCTATCCTAAACATCAAATTATGATAGAATTATCAGTAAAACTTTCATAAAAACTTCAAAACCCTAAATAAAATAACATAATAATATAACATATTTCAACTATCTAATTTTTACAATTCTAATAATGCTTACTGTCACTAAGGAATAGGTGGGAGCTGGGGCATCCTCGTGGCCTCTATCCTATGGGGGATCTATATTATCATCTAACAAAGATTAAATATAAAAACTTCAGCGATCATCAAAAAATATCATTATTTCTATATTAATATTTTATTTTATTTTTCATTTTTTATGTTAAATTAGGGACATCTATGATATCCTCATTAGAAGGGTTAGTAGCTACCTCTGTTCTTGTAGGTGCTCTTTCCTGATCCTAAACATCAAATTGTGATAGAAATATCAGTAAAACTTTCATAAAAACTCCAAAATCATAGCTATGGACATTGATTGAGATTTTTGATTTTGTTTTTTGGTTTTTTATTTGCGTATCAGCTTGTTTTTTATCAAGATTAGTTCAATACCTAATCAATTTGAAACTTTGATACACTGTTGATTAATAATAAACTGTATCACTGTTCAAGTTAGAAGTTTGTTATTTGCAATATGTCATTGTCATATGATTTATGATCTTCTTGTAAAGTTTTCCTTCTATGCTATGCATCTAAATAGTTATCATATATTATTATTACAAACATACAACAATATGAAACTGCAAACAATACGTTACATTAGCAAACTTTATCACTATTCTTTTTTTTAAAAAACTTTCATGACTCCTAATTTCAGATTTTCTATATAGTAGTTAACATTTTGAGGCTATCAGTTTTCCTCTATCAATTAGATAGATAATTGACCAAAATGACATATTCTATTTTCTCACATCGTGAAAGTTTCAAAGAATGAAATGATTTGTTGGCTTAATAATTTAGTTTTGCAATTCTATGTTACATGGAAATAAAGCTCTATTTGCATTACTATGGCGTTCATTTGACAAAAGAGTTCTAGGAAAGGATTGTTATTACAACAACTTATTAACTAGGGGGATGAAATTATTATTAATGCCGATAGGCATTCTCCAGTGGCAAAATGGGGGAGTGGGATGGTGTGAGCGCGTTAATGTTAACTTTTGCTCTTTTAGGTTAAATTTGACAACCATCTACATGTCAAAAGTTGAAAACTTATTATAAATAGAATATACTTTTAAAAAATAATTTAATAAATACTACATAAAATATCCATTTAAATTATAATCTTTGGAGATATAAATCATTATTTTTTAAAAAATAAAAATAAAAAGCTTAGTTAGTAAAAAACTAAATAAATGGAGATAAAGGAAATAAAAATATTTTTAGATATAGTAAATTAAATTATAATTATTTTGTAGTGGATTTCTATCAGCTCTTTAGATATTTTTTATTTAAGATATCTATACTAGTTTATATAATAAAAGTCTGAAAGCATTTATGGGTGATTCAAACACCAGTGATTTCTCATCCTACTAGGCTTCAACATTTCAAGTTTAAACTATTTCTTTGCCAATTATGATCTTCTTGTTCATTTTTAAAGTGTGTCTTCTCTGTTATGCATCTAAATAGTTGTCATATATTATTATTACAAACATTCAACAATCTAAAATTGAAAATAATACATTACATTAGCAAACTTTATCACTGTTCTTGTTTTAAAAAACTTTGCATGAATCATGTAATTTTAGATTTTCTATGAATATAAAAGTATAATTAAAAATTAAGTTTGATAACCAAGTACCCCCATCCCCTATTATGAAAAATAGTCATACCGGTACTAGCACTTGCACCCTAAGTACCCTAATTACCACCATCCTCGTGCAACCTTGATGATAATATAACATTCTTCAGCTATCTAATTTGTACAATTTCAATAAGGTTTGACATGGCCAAAGAATGGGTAGGAGGAGCATCCTTCTAGCCTCTACCCTGTGTTTGATCCATATCGTCCTATGACAAAGTTTAAATATAAAAACTTCAGCCCACTAATCTTAGCAAAAAAAACTTAATAATAAAATGGTATATAGTACTTACCACTCTCATGATAGTAACTTTTTTTGTATCTATGTGATTTAAATGGTGATCTATTAGCAATTATTCCCTTGCACTTATTGATTTTATCACACATACAAAAACCTGATTCCACTCACATGCCTCAAAAATGCAATTGGGTTACTTATTATTTGAGGAAGGTCATTTACTATTTATAAAACCTACAATATTACCTGTTGCTTTTGGTCTCCCATCAATGTACATAGAAAAAATTTTACTTTCATAATTTTCTTTCCATTGTATATAATTTTCTAATAGTGCATACCTATGCATACTTTTTTTATATTGAACAATCTGGATCAAATCATTGTAATTGTGACAAGGACCGACATACTTCATCAATTCAACAACTTTTTTGTAACATACCTTTTTTCCATCCATTGAAAATAAGCCCAAACCATGTAACAAGGATGGAGCTATGTGATATATCCTCTCATTAACACAAAAATCAATGTTAATTGGAGGTAGCTCATTAGGTACCCATTCTTTCTCAATATGTGTGTACTAAAAGGGCACCTTGATGTCATCTTTTGTCTCATCATCATAAGAACATGAACCCATTTTAGAAAGGAAAAATTGCATGCATTTATTGAATTTTTTTCTAAACTTTTGGCCTCTAGTTGATCTCCCCATTTTAGCCATAGTACATGTAGAACTTTCATCTACCATCCCCTCATTTCCCTCATTCAATGTAGATAGATCTGATAAGTACCTATTTGGTGGTCCTTGTAATCCATCAAACGAGATATTTTCATGTCCCTGATTCAACTACTAGAGAATTTTGATAATAATTAAATAATATACATAGAATAATCAAATCGTGACCCATGCATATGGTTCTTCTTTATCTATACGTTACTAAGTTGAAAGTGATTATATAATTACATGTCTATATGGTTCTTCTTTGTCTATTTAAAAAAGAAGAATATAAGAAAATCATGTCTATTTATTGACTTATACCTATTGATCCATGTCACTATGCATGATCCTCGCTAAAGGGATTAAATTTCCTACATATGTTAATCATTTATCTTAAGTTAGCTACAAATAACTTGGAAGACAACATGAACATTTCACTCAATTTATTTTAGGACACCTACATGTGAAATGATCAAAGCTTACTAGGAGTCATGTATATCTTTAAAAAATTGGACATGTTATACTTAATGTTTATATCTGCACATATGGTTTTGAAAGAAAAATTGGGTGCATGTTGTACTTAACAATCAGAGCTTATGAAGAGTCCTATATATCTTTAAAATTTTGGACATGTTGTAGTTAATGTTTATATCTACACATATGATTTTGGAAAAAAAATATGGTGTATGTTGTACTTAGCGATCAAAGCTTAGTAGGAGTCATTGATCACATACCTTGTACATTTTAATCATGTCATTAATCATCTTCTTCATCTATCTCATCACCATTTCTATCATTATCATTATCATTGAAGGATTTGATCAAAACAAATCCACAAAGCCTTTGAATACCTGCATGCAAAAACTTGTCATAGAAGAAAAAGACAAGAGGAGGCAAGGGTTTTGCTCTAAAAAATATGTAATGTATTTTTAGAAATGGAAGAGATAAAAAATATTACAAAAGATCAATCCTTATAAAAGGAGATCAAAACCAAAAAGGGTGACCTAAAAGGAAAAGTTAGGTTGCACATTATAATTAATATAAAATATTAATTATATGCACCTAAGAGATAGCTTAAGAAAACTAGAGTAATAGGAAACTTATTTAATTAAATCAAAGTGATTTAATTAATAAGTGTAAAAAAATAATTACTCTAACACCCCCCCTTAAGCGAAGCTCAAGAGGTAAGCTAACCTAGTACAACTATGAAAGTAGGAAAATGGGTCTTAGCAATAAGGCCTGATTAGGTACCCAATACAAGGAAATCTCTATAAACTAGAGATAAAGGAGAAAACCCAGTGAGAAAAACTCCTCTCCAAAAAGAGATGAAAGAAAAAAAAAAAAAAAAAAGGCTCAAGAGATTTTCAAAACCATAAGTACAACTAGCCCCCCCATGAGAGAGGAAAGAGACACGAAAGCACCCCCAAAATGACAAAGCCCCTGTAAAAAACATTGAACCAATGGAAATCCAATGGGGAAGAAACAAGTGCATAGAACATGGAAACCCTTGAATGACTAGAAGGCCTAACTGATGCTCAAAGGAGAAAACATGATGATCAAGAAAGGGAATCCCCAATGTAGGTGTGTTGACACTATCATGAATGAGTATATGAATGTCCTCTATAGAATCCTTAGCAAGTGCACTTGGAGACTCGATGAAAGGAACTAGAGGTTCAGGTAGAGCTGAAGAAGAATCATGCTGAAGAGAAAAAACCTCAACTAGATGTGGTGTGGTAGTCAAAACAAGAATCTTAGGAACAATACAAAGGTTCAAGTGTCCTGACTACATCACATGCTCTCATGAAAGAGAAGAGTTGTGCTCTGATAGTGGAGATGGCAGACCAAAGTGCAAGAAGGTGTAGAGATATGTGGTATGACCAACTATCCCTATAGCAATAAGGCCCCTAGTTTTAGTATCCCAAATCAAGACTGAATTAGTAGTGAACTCAACTATCTTCCCTGATCCACTGCGTGTAATCTGAGAAATCAAGAGAAGGTTTGTAGATAGAGAGGAAACATAAAATACATCATTGAATATGCCATCTTGAATGTGAACTGAACCTTTCCTACAAACTATTATGGCAGTGTTATTCCCCATGAGAATATGAGGAATGGGAGAAGCTGTAATAGAGGAGAAGACCTCTTGAGAAGATGTCATATGATGAGAATCACTTGAATCTAGTATCTAAGGGGCCTGGGAAAGGGATGCAATAAAAGATCGTAATGCATGACCCTATCCAAAATCTAGTGTAGATGACAAAGAGATGGAAGCAAACTAAAAGGAAGACCCTTGTGAGGTAGAAGAGGATGGAGAGGAAACAATGCCCTTCTAAAGAAGAGCTTGCAAATCTGAAATTCTTTTCTCATAGCCATCAAATCTCTTTTGAAAACAATGTGACTCATCATGAATTCCCTTCCAACAATAGGAAAAGGTACGAGTCTCAGTCTTCTTTTTCTCCTTCTTAGAAGAAGATGATGAACTAATAGAGTGTTGAGAAGAGGAATCTGATATCTACTTTGGCTTCTACTTTTGTGTATCCTGAGGTGACTTGGCAAGGAATGACTATGACTATGAACCTATTGGGACTAAAGATTGCATGGTCAATTTTGAGTCACATATAGAAAATTTTGAGAAAATCATGCCCTAAAGTGCCTTTTATGTAGATGTGGTTAGTTGTTGGTTTGAGGCCTAGATGGTGTTTGAGTGGCTTAACACCTTTCATTTGACATATGCATGTGATCCATAGTATTATTCTGACATTTCAAATCATTCGGTGAAGTCCCATTTTGAGCTAGTGTCAAAATTTGCAATTCTGCCTAAGTGTCAAATAGTGATAGGAGGCTCAATTTGTCTTTGAATATCTTTTACCTTGGAATGTTTCATGACTAGCCACTTTGGGAGTGTTTAGTGTCCATAATAGAGAACCTATGTTTCAATTTTCAAATCATTTTGAGTCTATTTGAATAGGTTTTGAATCCCTCAAAGTTGGTCATTTATTGTTTTGTACTTTTGTGTAGTTGTTCACAATTATGGGAAGCCCTTTTTGACCAATGATATCTTTGACCCAGTTGACTCGAGTAAGAAAATTCCTTTTGCATCATGTTCTAGGGGTCAAACACTTCATATGTTCTAGTTTTGAGATCATGACGAATCCATTTGATCAGTCTACTAACATGGTTAAAAACCTTGTTTGCATTGTTTTGTTACGGCTAGAATCTTCATATTGATCTGTACCCCTGTTCGGCATGTTATAACTTTGATCCTATGATTGGTAAGCCTAAATTAATTGTACCATTGTGTTGTGTCCTAAAAATCCTTGAAGTATGACAGTTACCAAGTCATGATAAATCCATTTGGATACTTTCATATGTCTGTACATTTGCCAAAAATCACTTTTTGACACATTTCCCAATTAAAACATCAAGTGCCTATTTTCAAAAATTCACCAAATGTGTCCTGTCATTCGTCATGAGCCCAAACCATAGAATTACTTTCTCTTCATGGAAAAGAACTTATATCCTAGTTTTTAGAACCCCAAGTGATCAATAACCCAATTTTATAATGCCAAACTCGAGCCCAGTTTATGTTTTTTAACACTGTTTGCCTGCAGGTTAATTGAAGTATGGATGTTCGGAAATTAAAATCTTTTGACTGGAGATTCGTCATGGGCTAAAAATTTGCAGTGCGATAAAGTATGCGGGATTGGACACTCATGCCAATTCTCATGGCCTAGTTACTTGATTGAGTTAGTTTTTATGGCCACCTGGCAGGCCTCCAAACACAAATTTCAGACTAATGCAGAATTGATTTAAAATGAAATTTTAAAGTCATTTTTTTACATCCAATCATTACAATGCTTCACTATAGTCATTGCCATTATCTTAGTTCACTAAATGTATGAGACTGGACTTTTTCTAAATGATAAAGGGATCATATAAATGTGAAGGGCTATTTGGTTTGACAATATAATGTTTTATCACAAGAAGAAAACAAAGAAAATGTGCAGATGCATTGAGAAAAATAGAGGGCTTTCATGCCATAATAGAGGCATCACCAAGAAAAGATTCATTCATCCACAGGCAAGGAAGAAGGGAAGCACTAGCTGAGAGTCTCACATTTTAAAGAAGATAACCAGCAAGGAACTCCATGTGTTGGAGCAAATCACAGAGAAGCCCACATTTTTGGGGCATCCATATGTTGCAAGGCATCCAAAGAGTAGAATAAAGCTTACAAAGGGAAATGCCACTATCTGAGGCAATAGGAACAAGAAAAGGCTCCACGTTTTGGCACAAGGACCATAAAAAATGCATCTCACACACTAAATGGAGCCCCATGATTAAAAGGCAAGTCCATGGCAACAAATAATGTAGCAATGCATATTTTTGGGAGGGCCATGTGAGGATAAGTGTAGGAATTTACACAATGGGGAGGCCCATAAGAGATGGCACATGATCCATGTATGAACAAGGGAGCTGTTCACTACAGCCAAAAAGCATTGAAGTCATTTTATCCCATATTCATTGTGGGAAAGAGATTTTGATTATTTAAATACAAATCTTTACCAATGCTTTGTGTCAACAAGACAAGAGGCTTTTGTGAAAGCCAAGTTGCATGTGATGGGCCCTAGTCCAGGCATAAATTTTGACATAGTCTTGCAAGACAAGTTCGTCGAAGATAAGGTGATTGGAAAAGTTCAAATTTTGGCAAGTCGCTAAGTCGCTTGCCAAAAAATCTCAAAAAATTTGGCAAGCAGCTTGCCAAAAATTCCCAAATCTGGCTCGAAAAATTAGAAATTCGACAAGGAGAATGTGGGTCTCGTGTGTGTGATGTGGTAGTTGGAGCAACCAATTAGATGACGACATGTGGCATGAGTTCCAAGATAGGCAATAATGTGCCAGAGAAGGACATGTGTCATCCTATCGCTATGTCACTAATGACATGGCAGATGTTGACTCCCATAGCTACTGTTGATGTGGCATGGTGAGGTGGATGAATACCATGGTGACATGTGGCAGAGCTTTCTGATGTAGCACATTTCCTGAGGTGCCGAGGTGGTAGAGATTGCCACATGTCGTAACGTCGCTATGTCATTGATGACGTGGTAGATGCTAACTTGGACAGTGACATGGAAATCAATGATATGGCAGTGAGATGGATGATTCTGGTGATGACACATGGCACCCAATTGGAGGTGTCTGACAGTTGTGCATTGAAGGAGCAAATCACATCTTGCCACATGTCAAGGTTGGTCAAACTAAGTTTGACCCAAATTGAAAAGGGGTAGAAAAATGCAAAGGTTTCAAATATAAAATTTATTTTTATATTCCTTATGGTCTCATGTCAGGTTCATTTAAATAAAGTTTGAAACTTTATATAGTTTAAACTTTAGAAAAGTTTAAATTTTTGCAATTTTAATTGGAAGCCATGAACAGAGGCCTAGTTTTCAAATGGCCATAATAGGGGCTATTTCAATCCAAAATAGGCACTCCAATATACCATCAGAATTGGGAAGAGCTGAATTTTCCATTTTTGGAGTCAGATTATGCACAGGTGTTCACCAGTTCATGTTGTAGGCCAGTTTGTGAAATCTGAGGTATTGGCAACAGAACAAGCAAATTTAATCTTTGAGCATTTGAATCAGTTACAAGGTAGTTTTGAAGACCTTTTGGAACTCGAATGTGAAGAAAATCATCCTTAAGAAGTTTTCTTACATTTTAGAAGTTACATTGAACTAGATTTTCACTTTTATGGTGAATTCATTTTAGTATCAAGAATTAGTTACATCCTTTCATCATTACATTTTGAGATATTTTATGAGCCAAAATGAAAGGATTTGATTTTCAGTTATAGAGAGAAGTTAGAAAGAAGCTTTTGTTCTTCTAGGGGAGGATTTCCAAAGGGACAAGTGTCAATTGCAAATTGAATCCGAGAATTGCTTTCTCCATACATATTCTTTCTTCTTCTCTAAAATAGAGGATTGGTTGGCTTTCTATTTCCAATTCTTAGAGCTCTGCTGAGGCTGTGAAAGCCACACACCCAACATTTCTGTATTGTATTCAACAACATTTTGAGTTGTTATGCAGATAGTCCTTACTAGTTAGGTGATTTCATGAGTTATTTCTGTATATCTTTCATGTATTTGGTTTCAAGGAAAACAAATAAAGCACAAAAAAGGTTTTAAGTTTAGTCTGAATCTTGTCTTCTGATTATGGATTTGTTATTTCTTCTAATTTGTGATCAAAGATCATAGATTAAGTTGCATTTCATTTAGGAATGTATGTGATTAAAATGTCTTGCTGTTGGAGCAAAGAACCATGTAATTTCTTGATGTTTGTCACAAGGTTTGCAGATTTCATGATAGGATGTTATGAGTATGAGATTCATTCTATAGCAGATGTTAGTTCACAAAGTAAAGGATAGATCAGGGATCTTGACGTAGAGATATGTCTGAGATTTCCAAAAGATGTATGGTTATAATTCATTTTAATTACCCAATAGATATGGCAATAGTCAGAGATAGGATCATTCAATTTGGTGCTCATACCTAGGTCTTACTATTATCAACATATTAAATCAATTTTCCCTTTTATGTTGAAAGCTATTCAGTGAAAACTTGCACTTAGCTTGCCAGTTTCATGAGTTATGTTCTTAGCTATTTAATGCTTGTGATTCCTGGTTAAGTATAGAAGATTTAGGGGTTTTTATCTGCTTTACATTAGATTCAGTGTATGCTTTGATAACTTGTACCATATAAAGAATCTATAGGTATACCTACCTAGGTTTTGCAGAGCCTGAAGTGTAGAAGGAGTGTAGCCTTATAGTTGGCCTAAGTTCTTGGTGAAGTGTGTCCATTATTGGAGATAGCTGCCCATAGACGCATTCTTGCCTTGCATACTTGGTTGTTTAAACATTGTTAAATCAAGAGCCAAAAGAACCTATAAGTGAATCCATCTGAGTGAATTTGGACTGCTCACGAGTTAACCTATCATAGAATGTCTCAAAAGAGGGCATAACATGCCATGCACCTAGAGCATTCATAATGGAGTAGAAGGTAGAAGTAAAAATCTAATAAGGACCTTGAAGCTTGGAGAGAATCAGGAAGATACAATCATCATCTAACTTTGTCTTTTGAATAATTTGTAACATAGATCAAAGAGACTTGAATTTCATCAAGAAGTCCTCAATGCTAGTGAATGATTCAAGAACCAAGGAGGTAAACTCTGCATCTATCTATAGAACCATAATATGATTCATTGTGCCAAAAAAGGTGGAAAACTTGTCCCACATAGCCCTAGGTGTAGTCAAACCATCTAGGTGAAATAGTAACTCATCTAAAATATTCATTGCAATGAGGCCCATTGCCTCATCCATCATATTGTGTTGCATAAGAAGCTCATAAGGCCTTTGTAGAACTGGCTGAGTTGCATTGAGACATGACCATAACCCCTTTTCCATATGAAATTTGGTCATTTTTTCCTTTCCAAGTATGGTAGTTGTGAGGTGTAAGGTAGGAAATATCAGATTTTGGCAGTAAGAGAAGAAGACAAAAGTAGAAGGGTTGATTCTGAAGTAAATGACAAAAAGGAAAAAGCACCCCTCCTACAATGTAATAAATCTATCCCCAACTTACAAATTGATTATGTAAAGGAGAGAAGAGAAAAACAGCTTTAGATATGAATAAAAAATACCTAATACCAAATATTGGTGAAAAGACTGATAATCTAGAAAGTTCTTGAAAAGAGCTTTATGGTGTTTTTTTTAGATTGAAAAATGGAGCTATAATGAAGAAGTTATGCCCCTTGGAAGATAGAAATCATCAATAGACTTTAGGTACCAAAATATGTATCAATCTAGAAAAAAATTTCAAAAAATTATTGACCATCATCTCCATCTTGGAACCATCTTTCTGATGCTTCTTTTAGATTGCAAAAAAAAACCCATTTTCTCAATTTATTGTAAAAAAGCTAATAGGGCCCCTAGAAGAAGAGAAATTATTTTTCTTAAAAATAATTTTAAATTTGTTTAAAAAGAACCATTGAAGTGGTGGCAGAGCTAAGCTTGGGTGGTTGGAAGGTAGAGCATGGCTGATGCAACACCTGAGTGAAGCTTGGCAAGGTAGAGCGGCCCAATGGCAGTACGTCAATGGCACTGGGCAGAGACTGGTACTAGCACTAGCAAATGCAAAATTGTTGCCATAGAGTGTAAAACATTGACTGAGGGTTAGAAAAACAACTAGAGTCTGAAAATAAAGCTGTCAGTGCTGAAAAAAATCACAAGCATCAAAAAATGGCTCCGCAGGCTAGAAAGCAACATGTGACCATTTTTTAATTTTTTCTTGAAAATTCTGTGGGACTATATGGAGGAGGTTGTATGACCTTTTGGGCAAAAAAAAATTTCATCCCAGATCAACGTTGTATAAAACAGACAAACTTTGGAAAGAGGGGTTTTGACACCTTCTGGATCCATCTGTGACATGCTCTGAAAATCAGTAACCCCCCTATTTTCTCAAAAAATACCCAAAAAAATCTAGATCTATTTTGCCAAACCCTTCTTCTCCTTTTTCTCCAAATAACAAACAAGCTGCAGTAGATCTAGCTCTGATACCATGAAGGATTTGATTAAAATAAATCCACAAAGCCTTCAAATACCTGCATTGAAAAACCTATCATAGAAGAAAAAGACAAGAGGGAGCAAGGGTTTTGCTCTAAAAAATATGTTGATGTATTTTCAAAAATGGAAGAGATAAAAAAGATTACAAAAGATCAATCCTTATAAAAGGAGATCAAAACTCGAAAGGGTAACCTAAAAGGAAAAACTAGTTTGCACATTATAATTAATATAAAATATTAATTATATGCACCTAAGAGATAGCTTAAGAAAACTAGAGTAATAGAAAACTTATTTAATTAAATCAAAATGATTTAATTAATAAGTGTAAACAAATAATTACTCTAACAATCATCATCATCATCATCACCACCACCACCACCACCACCATCATCATCATCACCAACATTGTCTTCATCATCACCATCATCTTGATCTTCATCATATTCTTCTTCTTCTTCTTCTTTAGCATCATCTTCTTCCATAACATTATACTTTGTCAGCCTTCCTCTTCATTCATGTCTAACAACAAATGACCAACCCTATTTATGTGGAACCTCTAAGTAAAACATTTGCTCACTTTGGCTTGGAAGAACATAGGGCTCATCTCCAACTAGCTCAAATGACCTTTTATTAATCATTGTAAGTCCATTATCATATTGTTGAATAATAGTTCTATCTAGATCATTTTGATTTAGTCGTAGCGTGTACCATTTGACAATGAATAGAACTACTTTGAAGGAGTTAAATTTGCACTCAATTATATCATCCAAGATGCTATAGTATCAATTTTGAGATTGTTCAAGATGTATGTCATTTCTAGATAATATATTAGTGACCTTGAAAATAGAAGTTATCCCAGAATCATAAGTTTTATTAGTGTCATCCATCTTTCTTATGCAAAATTTGTGCCCATAATAGTACATAGCTTTGTGGTGCTTGACCTACAATTTTTGAAGCATGTGACAATTATTTGCATCGTGAGTTGATATGAAACATATGAGTGATGATCATTAATAAATTTGTACATACCTATCCACCTCTTAAACCCTTTACTAGATCAACTACCATCAATGTAACATTGGAATCTCCACTACGATGAGCTTTTTTAACCAATAAAGCAACACCGTCCCATCATAATGAGCAAGCATTTTGTTGAAATTGTTCAATCCATACAGTCATCCAATCAAGATTATTTGTAATTTAAAAATGAATTGCATCCCACTCTCGACCAACTATATTAAAAAAAATATACCAATTATAAATAACTTATATTGAAGATTTATAAGAATTAATTAACTACAATAACATCTTATATTTACCTTTCACTTTCCTCAATCTACCTTTGCCCATCAAGTACTCCCCTTCAAATTTGTTGATGGAGTTTAGATTCCAAATATAATCTACATGGATCTTTGCTACAAAATTAGCAAGATATTCAGTAATGTACACCATGGTATGGTATACCATATATCCATCCACCATAGAACCCTTAGGATGTGCTCTCTGTCAAACCAAGCCTTTCAAAAAGTTCAAGTGCCTCTAAACCATCCACATGGATCTAGTTTGTGCAGGTCCACATAGTTCAATCTCCTCAACTTGATGTATGAGGTAGTGTTCTTGTACATTGAAAAAAGTTGAAGGTAGACACTTTTGCATTTCACACATAAAATGAGGAATTTTTCTCTTCCAATATTTTATATCTTCTTTATTGATTTCTTTTGATGAAACCCACCTTATGTATTTTCCAAGATCATATATAACTTGTTTGACATTGTTCTCAAAGTGGTGTGGGAGAGATAGAGGTAAAACATACTGCAATATTTGTAAAATGAGATTATCAATATTTTATAAAAGAATACAATGAAAACTATGTGCAAAATACAAATATATAGTGAATACAAAATAACATGAATTACTTTAATAAATGTATGCCAATCATGTGTTTTCATCCCTGGCCCAAATTCATTTTTTTGGATATGAGATCATTTATGTTCACAACAAATCTTGTGGGAAATCTTTTTTTATGACTTATTTAAAGCATTGCTCTACTACTTCAATAATAACCAAGGGCACTTGTATCAATCTGGTCTTGATTGTTATTTGATTGAATGAAATTTTTCATCGCATGTTTCGATTCTTCAATGTCACTACAAATTTTGACAATTTTGACTTTGTCGTGCCTTCCATCCAAGATTTTCCATAATGTCTCTATTACATTCTTTCTAATATGCATAGGATCAAACAAATGCATGATTGGGAGTTGATTGTAGTATAGAAACCTACTAAATTATGTAGGATAACTTTTTACTCCTTTTAGAAGTTGTTCATTAATGCCTTGATGAACTTCAAGAGCATCAATTACATCATTAGTAAACAAAATCAAAATATGAAATTTCAAACAAAAAACCATTAGATGGAATGACATTACCTCTGTGATTTATTTTATTATATTCTAACTTCCATACGTGAGGTGCCATTCTTCGTGGCTTTGATGTAGTCTCATCTTTCCCATTGAAAAAATATTTTCCAGTAATTTTCTACTTATGATTTCTATGGAGAAAGTGTTTATTCTCCTCAAATACCTACTTTCCTAAACTTTTTGAATGACGATATTTCCTCTTTGGACCACAAACTAGACATGCAAATTTTCCCTTTTTCTAAAGACCTACAAGATCATGTATAATTGGATTGAATATGTTAACTTTGTGTTAGCACTACAACATACCAAACAAGAGGTGTTAAGGAGAGAACTTATTACAAAAATGTGTTAGCCTAGGGGGTGTCATGCCCAAAATGCAAGGCAAAACACACACAAACATTTTTTTTTTTAATAATTAAATTCACTAAGTTCAATATGTTTGTTACTCAGTCAAAGTATAGGTACACTTAAGATGGGTACAACTCAGTTGATAAACCATGTAGAGATGGGTTGATTAAACTTGCACGTTCATTGTTAATCAATTAATTAGGATAGACGAAATACAATTAGTTAAATGACAAACACTTTAGTATTTTTAATCACCCTTACAATGTTACATCATGAGAACAATAGTACTAAGCTTCACATGTTTCACAATTAAATTAATTCATTTTAACATTAATCAATAGAATATCTATTAAGCAAAATATCATTTATTGACACGAATAACCATTAAAATACTAAAATCTAATTATTCAAAAATCTCACTAACTAATATTTTAACGTCACATAATTTATACTAATTTAAATCTTAAATATTTAAATAGATACTAATTAATTTTTAAAAAACTTTATTAAAACATAGACTAAAATAAAACTATACTAAAGAAGAAAAAAAAAAAACTAAAATTTGAAACTTCAAACAACTAAAACTAACTAATATCCTAAAATTAATTACTATCCTATACTAAACTAACTTAAATTAAGCTTAAATGTAATCTAATAAATTAATTTCATTAATTTTAACATTAAACCTAAACTTTAACTTTTCTACTTTAAAATATTTAACATATAACCAAACTTAATAAAACATAATAATTTTTTTTAGAAATAAACCTAACGCATATAATAGCAATACTTTTAAAAAAAAATTACCAACTTAATACTAAAACTGCAATTAAAACTTTACCCTATACTACCTACCTACTAACTCCAACTACCTAGCAATCTACCTAACCATCCTTAACCATCGCCCCCACTATGCACTGTCCTAAGTTTGCTCCCCACCCAAACCTCCACCTAACTTCCCACACATCCTCCCTAAACACAAGCACTTAGAAAAGTGCTTCCCAAGACATGTTGCACTGACTAAGCTATAAACCATCCTCACCTATGCCTGCATGCCTACCCAAGGTTATGATGGAGTATGGTTGTCCAATCAAAGAAGCCCAAATCAATGCATAACAATCTATGATATTTTATTAACCAAATTTTTACTCCAACTTTCTATGCATATCCATCATGGTGTTAGGCATACCACAAAGGACAGAGATAAGAGGGGAATCTCCCATGCACGAGCCCAAGTGGAGGGGGCCTTCACGTGCTCCTAATGAGATCAAGGTTTATAAACATACCAGCTAAAAAAAAGTAAAAGAGATTTTATCCTTCAATAAATGCATAATGTGACTAGAAAGGAGGGCAGGGTGAATGACATCAGCCTTATCAATGATGGCTTTAATTCTCAATGTTACGCCTAGGTAAAGTCAAATTGTGAGTGGAGAGTTGGAGATAGGATTTAGGTTAGCAAATGAAAAAGTTTTATTGTTGAGTCTAGGATATTTAAGAAAATATTAGAAAATATAATTTTTTTCTTTATTTATCTTATTTCTATGATTTATTTTATTAAAGAAAATAATTTTAAAAGAGAACCATAAAAGAATATTCTCTGTTGTCTCCAAAGAATTAAAACTTTTTCTTCATACAAAAACCAGAGAGTTTTAACTCCTAGGATGCCCTTTTTCTTTTCTAAGTGTGGAATTTTTCTAACTTGCATAATTTCCCAAGAGAAATATTTTTTTTTGTGTCTTATATTTTTTTCACTAAGTTTATTTTAGTATTAAATGTAAAACATGAATATTGAGTAGAACATTATAACTTCCTAATACTCATGAACATAACAAAATGAGATACAATTCAACCAATGAATCTTCTTGTTCATATTTTGATTTCAAAATGCAAGATTTTATATATCATCATTTTTACCTTTTTAACCTTAATCAAATAAGTGAAATTTCAAAAATATGAGATTACCATAGCAAGAATAAACACCATTTTATCTCATTTTTGGTACACATACATAAATCTAAAAATACGAAAAAAACTCATAAGAAAGGATATCACTCAAACATTTTATTTTGGTTAAACCACCTAATTGAAAGCTCCATCTGGAAAGAACTAGTAAGAAAACCCAACATCCTTGCCACTTCAACAAAAAATTTGTATACATTTTTACATAGGATTTCAATCCCGAACATAACTAAATTTTAATAACAATCTAAAATTTCTTCTTAGACCTAAACAAGGGATCCATTTCAAATTCTGTAATACATCATGATGATCATGGAGAGACTGAAAACTGACCAGGAGGCAACCAATCACAACATAATGACAAAATCAGGCATTCATTCCCATACCGAGTTTTTACAACAAAACCAACATTATACCAAAACTAGGAAGAAGGTGTATTTTCCCAATAGGAGATGTCAGGTACAACACCAAAATAGATGCCCTATCGGGGCTATAACTCAAGAACTTCCGTTCTTCCATTCTTACATGCCAAAACTCATACGTGGTTTGTGCTGATAGGTAGGGACCCATAACACCCTACCCTCTCTCCCTCTTCTCATCTTGAGAAGAAACTCTACACTGTTGGGGTCCAACTAAAGACCTTTTCCCAAAAATGGCCACTTCTTTCCTATTTGAGGGTGAGTAATGCCAAAACACCCATAAAATAAAACTTCAAAATTCAAGCAAAGCATGAAGGAAAAGCATTCAAGGAAACATGTTTCAATTCTTCCCAAGAATACCCAACATACATATAAACATACCAATGAACAACACAATAACATAAGCATGAACCAAGCATAAAACAACATGAGCAAACATGAATAACATGAACAACATGAACAAAGGAGATGAAGAACTCCTACCTTAACAAAAAGGTTATGGCAAAATGAACAAGTTGAAAAGAGCTTTTCCTTCCTTGCCTTCGATTTTCTAAAACTTCACTCTAAAACTAGAGATTGGCTAACAAACAAAAATTCTCCAAAATTCTTCTAAATAAGATCCAAACTCAACCACCTAAAAAGGGCAATAACTTCCCCCACTTGCCTAAAAATCTAGAGGTTTCTAACTCAACTAAACCTAAGGCTAACCTCAAAGAGGGGTTAGGGTTATTCAACCCATGGTGAAATTATTCTATTTTCGCACTAAAGCAAAAATGGACTTTTTGAGTGACCTCAAAAGTCAACAAAAGGGGCTAGGGAGGTGGAAAATTCTCCCAACCCACACCCACACCCCTTGGGTTTTCAAATTTCATGAATTTAAGCCTTGGGGATAAATTTGGGACCTAACAAATGCTAGGAATTTTAGGACAATCTAACAACCTACAAAAAGTAGATTAAACACTAATCTAGACTAGGGGTAATTAATCTCAATTAAAACTTAATTAGCAAGGAGGTCACTAACTTAGTCTGACTTAGGTCTTTTAGGTTACTTGGTTAACCCTAACTATCATGTTAGAATGCATATACAATTCACGAGTGTCAAGCGACACTATTAAAACATTGTTACAAAACATTAAAATTTACTGATTACAGAATGATACATTCATACATCTCATGATACAAATAAAATACATGCAATGGGGTTTCCACAAGTGGTATATAGGGTTCGGTTTCATTTCTCCATTAGATTTCTTAGCTAAAATATTCTGCACACTTGTTGCACACATCAGTAGCTCAAGAAAATCACATGCATATATGTATATAACGTATTAGGAAAAACACATAACTTAGAACATAATCCTTCAATTAATTAACTATTTATCTCAAATATGCTCATATACTTAACCACTAAATTTTCATAATCAAAGTGTTAATTTTGCATTCATTTACTTCATCAATATATATGTTCATAAAGCATAAAATGAAAAAATCAAATATCTAAAAGTAAAGCATCACACAACATTAAATAACATAATATGTTCAATGTGTCCAATAGTGTCTCGACATATCGAGTCATAAGTATCAAAATAATAAGGTATCAACTATCCTATGAAGGGTCGGGGCTAGGCCTCATAAGGGGCATCATATATTGTTCATACAATCATTGCATGGAATTCAAATTATCTCTGTCCTATTGGTCTAGAGATGTTGTGCATAGTGATCTCATTCCATAATGTCATCCACTCATCAGCAAGCAGGTCAATATATACATTGATATCTTTAACTTGGTACTTACCTAGTTGAATGAATAAAATATTACATAATTATTATGACCATTTTGATGGATTATTTATAATAAAGTAATTTACATGACTATTAAATGAAAAAATACTTGAAATAATTAGTACCAACTTTTGTGCTCCCTCTTAATGGTCATCCAATGAGAAATGTTATTGTTGATAACAAAAATAGACCACATCAAGTAAGTAGATCTCATCTCTCCGAATAGATTGACACTATTTGCTACCAATGAAGGCTTGAGATTACAAAGTTCTTCGTTAAAGTGTGGCCATTTTTTCTCTATTTTCTTAAATTCTGAACCATCCACAAGAATTTACATAATGTCATCTTGACTTCTATTGCATGCATGGTAATCCATAAAATGTACCAAGCTATTGCATTTGAATAATTGTTGCAGACATGGAATAAAAGAAAAAATTGTAAATACCTTGTGAGGCACCTTTTTTGTTATTCAATCTAATTGATATCTACTAATATGACAAACAGGGAATTGTGTTACAAATTCATGTTGTTTATGATATATAATATGATCATTTAGACATGCATGTATTGTTTGATACTCCATTCTAATATCTTTCATAATGGTGGTTAATTCTCGGTACAAGCGAGGTAGAATGTTTGATGTTGGTAATAAACACTCACCTATCAACCTATGACAAAAAAATATAATTTGTTAATTTAAAGAATATTAATTGCTACACAATTCACCCAATGTTAATTGTAAGGGAATTACAATTAAAAAAATGAAAAAATATAACATACCTTAACATATGTATCATTGTTACATTGGATAAACCATTCATAACCTTCAAATTCACCAACATCAATATAGCGGCAAAAAGAGTTATCTAAGAGCCTTTGTATATTCTCAAGTATAAGTACATCAAGTTCTACATCAATATCATCATCATCATCATCATCATCATGATCTTCTTCAATTGGATCATTATCTTCTACTTCTATATGCACACCTCCATGCTCCCTCATTTTGAAATTCACATTCTTTGAATTTTCATAGTCCATAACATGAAACCTAGGGTTTGTTGATCTTAGATTGGTTTTGACAAGTGAGTATCAACACACTTAAGCCATTTACTTAGTTCATGTCAAACTAGTAATATATATTGAGCACAACATGTAAATATTAGACCATGTTGAGTTGCAATGAGTGTCAAGTCACTCAAGTGCCAAGTCACTTAGGTACTGAGTAGATAGATCATGTTGAACATCAATGACTTCATATGCCGAGTGAAATAGTTTTGACATTTTTTTTGGTAATGGAACAAACAACTATGTAAGCCAGTTTTAAGCCAACTTAAGGATAGATTACGATCTTTTTGAGATAAGGATGAATCTCTATTTATATTTCCTATGAAATTAAATGTAACCAATTAGAAAAAGGAAAGGTTTAAGTAGAAAAATGGATGAATCTCAGTCATATATTCATACCTAACCCTAAGCCACCAAAGTCTTCTTAAGGAGGAAAAAAACTCTAAACTTTCAATGAGAATTGGAGGTGGAAACAAGGAAATTTGAATTCAAGGTGACTTAGAAGTAAGAGTGAATTGCAGAATCAGTTAGAGAAGAATAGAGGATAGAGAAAAGGATACAACATTCATACATCTGATCAAGAAGGACCAAGAAAGATATTGATCATATATGATTTATTATTAGGCAAGAAAGTTCCAATCGTAGGATCTATGCTGAGACATTTTAATAGGTGATTTTAGTTAAATCTCTTAAGCGGAGTAGTCCTAATAGGATATATGAAATCCTTTAATAGGGTGCTTACTTAATTTTAAGTTAAATTCCTCTACCCAAGAAAACTTCTAATAGGGTATTAAAATCCTTGAATAGGGTAAAACCTAACAGTCTGTATAAGCCTTTAATAGGGCAAACATTTCATAGGGTAGATCATGATTCATGGTCAAAGCATTGTAACCTTCATTGGATACACTTTATTGCTGTAGTAGTGAAGATTTGTGGGTGACATCCCCACCCTAGTTTTACCTTCTCTCTTGGAGGGTTTCTTGGTAATCATATCTAGTGTTATGTGTGTGAATGCTTACATGATTATATGTTTTAGATGCTTATGTTTTATATGCTATTTCAGCTTACTCGTTAAATGCATGAGTTGAATAGATGGTGAATTTTTTATGAGTACAAGGTTAAACTACTAATTCGCACCCCCCCCCCGCACATTCCCTCAAAAGTCTACTATGTCCACTTGTAATTCCAACAATTGGTATCAAAGTTGAGTTCTTGAAAGGAAAAGCTTTGCAACTTTGAGGA
The DNA here is from genome assembly GCA_028749045.1 of Cupressus sempervirens. Taxonomy (NCBI): domain Eukaryota; kingdom Viridiplantae; phylum Streptophyta; class Pinopsida; order Cupressales; family Cupressaceae; genus Cupressus; species Cupressus sempervirens. Next base: position 745,455,280 of record CM053787.1, read on the forward strand.
AAACATCTTGAAATGGAAGTCTACAAATTGGTAAAGATTATTGAGAATCAAGGAATTGAGATACAACTCATTCTACATCAACTAGATGTAGCCAAAGAGGAATTAAAGAAGTCCTTGAAGAGAAGGAAAGAAATTTTTATTGCAAATAATGACACTCAATACAAATAGATTGACACTACTAAGCTATTTTCCAATGGTGACTCCAATGAAGTTGATACAACAATTGTAGAGCTAATGAAAAAGAACATAGTTCAAGCTGAGGAAATTAGAAATCTCAAGCTAGAACAAGAATCTCAATACATAATGCTATGTGAGATAACTAAACAAAAGAAGAAATCTATGGAAGACAAGGCCATGATTGAAGAAGACAAAAGAATTTTGGCAAACAGACTAGAAGAGAAGTCAACTGTACTAACAAAAATCTCCAACATGTAATTGGATACCCTAAGACAAATGATGAATACTCACCATGAGTTAAATGTCAAAGACATCAAGATAACTACACTGAAGTTGTAGAATGATGATGCAGGAGCATCCTGGGTTTCTTTGTAATCCTGCGCATTAGTTCATTCTTCCTAGTTCCAATTGGGCCGACTTTTCTCACATTAAATTTTGGTATAGTTAATTATATTTGATGAGGGCTGACTTATGGTTTCTCTATGTTCTAGAATTATCCGTAAGGCATTTTGGCAAGTATAAGTAGGTTGTTTAGGTTTAGGGTTAGGGCAGATTTTTGGGAAGAGTTCAAAAGAAAAAGAGTTATGTGGATTTAAAAAGCTGATTTGGAGATTTGGAAGTTGTACATTTGTAATTGGCCGTAACCCAGAAGGCCTTACAGCTGGGTATGTATGCTGAATATTTGATGAATCAATAAATATATCCTTGTTCTCTCTTTCCTTGGTGTTGTTCCTCATGTTTTCTTCCATTGTGTTAACTCTTATAGGGTGGCTTGGATAGCTGGGTGTGCCTTTGGCCCTAGTTATTCATCCCTTGCCTGCATCAGTTGGTATTAGAGCCTAAATTTCATCCTTGTAGAGATTGGATCATGTAGAACCCTAATTTGGATCTAGTTGTAGGGTGGTAGATCTATGGATTTGACCTATAACTTGTAGAGGGTTACAATCTTGCAGGAACCTGATTTGTAAAGATGGTTCATGGTAGAGGAAATAATGTTGATAACACTGTATTGGATCAGTTAAGAAAAATTGTAGCCAGATTAGATGTTGTGGAGACAACCCAGAGGAGAGGAGCACATCTTGAAGATGTAAGTGATGATGAAGCAGCAACACCAAACCATAATCTAGAACCTGAAGAAGATTGAGATGAGGAAAGATTGTTGCGATTATTGTTTAGGGAAAATTCAAAGCCGGTTGTAGAATTTTTTCCTTATGATAGGAAATTAGATACAAATACTGTGTTGGATTGGATCTCTAACATGGAGAAGTTCTTTGAGTATGAAAACACTCCTGATAACAAAAAAGTGAAGATTGCAGTCACTAGGCTGAAAGGTCATGCATCATTATGGTGGGAGCACTTGCAAACTGATAGACAAAGGAGAGGAAAGGAGAAGATAAGAACTTGGCCAAAGATGGTGAACAAGGTAAAGAACAAATTCCTTCCTGCTGATTACTAAGTTAGCTTATTGAGAAAGATGGAAAATTTGAAACAAAGGGACATGATTGTGAAAGAATATATCAAGGAATTCTATAGATTGGACATCAAATCTGGACATGTGGATGATGATGATGAGAAAATTGCAAGGTGCATTAATGGATTCAGATCTGGAATTCAAGATGAGATAATTTTTGTGAAGTTGGAAAGTGTGGAAGAAGCATACTAGTATCCCTTGAAGGCTGAGGAGATCTTGACAAAGAAGCATTAACAAAGACAAAGAGGTAGAGGTGGTAGATTCCAAAGAGGTAGAGGTAGATCTTATGGAGAAAGTAGTAGATTTGAAAATTCTATGCAAGATAAAGGAAAATCTAAATGGAAGAGTGATGATAAAGGTAAGACCGAATGGAAAGGTGGTAATTCTTACCAAGGAGGCACTAATTCTTACCGGGCAAGATGTAATTACTATTCTAGAAGTGGATTTCATGGTAATTGTTTTAGATGTGGCAAAGAAGGGCATAGATCTTTTGAATGTAGATCCTCTAAAAGTAGACAAAATAATAGAAATGTTGTGATTCAGGAAGACATTAAAAGTTAACCAAGTGGACCTGAGGTTGGAGAAAATCTAATGGTGAGAAGAACCTTATGTAATAAAAGAAGTGATGAGGAACCTGTTTTAAAGAGAAGTCTTTTCAAGACAAGATGTAAGATGGCTAGAAAATGTTGCAAAGTGATCATTGACAGTGGGATTTCTACAAATCTAGCATCAGAAGAGCTGGTTACCAAGTTGCAGTTAGAGAGGCTGAAGCATCCCAAAACTTATCATGTTTCATGGATCAAAGATGAGCGTAAGATATTGGTAAGTGAGTAATGCCTTGTGAAATTTAAAATTGGACATTATGTTGATGAAGTTTTGTGTGATATTATGCCCATGGATTGTTGTCATATTTTGTTGGATAGACCTTGGCAATATGATAGACATGCTATACATGATGGAAGATTGAATCAATATACTCTTTGGGTGAATGGGAAGAAACAAACATTGTTGCCTTTGATTGAAGTTCCAGATGAGGTTAATTTTACTACTATAAAGATTTGTATGGTTAATGGGAAATAATTTCAAAAGGAAGTGAAGAAGAATCAAGTTTTTTTTGCCATAATTTCAAGAAAACCAAGTTTTGTCAATGAAGGCCAAGTGCAAGAGAATAATGCTAACCAAGTGCTAGATAGTGGTGACCGAGTGACAGATGGTAGTATTGACCAAGTGCCAAAAGAAATTGCAAAATTGCTTAATGAATGTAAAGACATTATTGCTAATGATCTTCCTGATGGATTACCTCTAGTAAGAAGTATAAGTCATTGTATGGATTTGATTCCTGGAGCAAGTTTTTCAAACAAAGCACCATATAGATTGACACCTACAAAGAACGAAGAACTTAACAAACAAGTGCATGAGTTGTTGCAAAAAGGTTTGATCAGAGAAATCTTGAGTTCATGTGTTGTACCTATTCTATTAGCACCTAAAAAGAATGGAGAATGTGTACTGATTCCAGAGCCATTAACAAGATAATAGTGAAATATAGGTTTCCTATGCCAAGGATGGATGACATAATGGATTGTTTAGTTGGAGCAAAGTATTTTACCAAGATTGATTTGAAGAGTGGCTATCATCATATCAAAATTAGAGAAGGTGATGAATGGAATACTGCTTTCAAGATAAAAGATGGTTTGTATGAATGGTTGGTTATGCCTTTTGGTTTGACTAATGCACCTAGTACTTTCATGAGATTAATGAATGAAGTTCTGAAAAGATTTTTGGGTAAGTTTTTGATTTTTTATTTGGATGATATTCTGATATTCAGTAAAACTGAGGAAGAACATCTTGAGCATATTAGACAAGTATTGCAGAGGTTGAAAGAGGAAAAGTTGTTGATTAATTTGAAAAAGTGTTCTTTTATGCAAGAGGAGATTGTGTATCTAGGAATTGTGATTTCAGCTAATGGTTTGAAGATGGATCCTAAGAAGGTTAAAGCAATTTTGGAATGGCCTACACTTGAGAATATGAGTGAGGTAAGATTATTTTATGGTTTAGCTAGTTTTTATAGAAAGTTTATAAAGAATTTCAGTGCTATTTGCAATGCTATGAATAAGACAATGAGGGGAGATAAAAAGGAATTCAAGTGGACACATGGATTTGATAAGAGTTTTGAGACTATGAAAAAAAAGGTTGCAGAATTACTGGTATTCGCTTTGCCTGATTTCAACAAAGTATTTCAAGTTGAATGTGATGCAAGTGGTAATGCAATAGGAGCTGTATTAAGTCAAGAAGGTAAGCCTATTGCTTTATTTAGTGAAAAGTTGAATGATGCTAGAAGGAAATATTCTGTGTATGATCAAGAGTTTTATGCTATTGTTCAAGCATTGAAGAAGTGCAGACATTATTTGATGCCTAAGGATTTTGTGTTGTATACTAATCATAAAGCTTTACAATACTTGGGAAGTCAACATAAATTGAATCAAAGACATATGGAGTGGGTTGAATATTTGCAAAGTTTTACATTTGTGATTAAGCATAAGAGTGGAGTTACTAACAAAGTTGTTGATGCATTGAGTAGAAGATGTTCTTTGTTGACTAAAATGAAGGTTGAAGTTCTTGGTTTTGATGAGATGAAAGAGTTATACGATGCTGATCCTGATTTTTCCGAGGCATGGAGAGAGTGTAGAGCACCAAATCTGATAGATCACATAAGTATGATGAGTATTTCATTCAAGAAGGTATGTTGTTCAAAGGCATTCAATTGTGTATTTCTAAAAGTTCTATGAGGTTGATTCTAATTAAGGAAAAGCATAGTGGTGGATTAGCTAGAAATTTTAGAATTAATATGACATAGGGTTTACTGAAAGAAAAATATTATTGGCCACAAATGTATAAGGATGTTCAAAAATTTGTAAAGAGTTGTGGAGTTTGTCAAGTTGCAAAAGGAGTGAGTCAAAATATTGGTTTGTATACACCTATTACTGTTCCTGAGAAACCTTGGGCTAACATTAGTATGGATTTTGTTCTTGGATTGCCTAAGACAATGAAAGGGTATGATTCCATATTTGTGGTAGTGGACAGATTTTCTAAGATGGCTCATTTTATACCATATAAGAAGACATCAGATGCTGAGCATGTTGTTGAACTTTTTTTTAAAGAGATTGTGAGATTGCATGGATTACCAAGAAGTATTATTTTTGACAGAGATAGTAAGTTTGTTGGATATTTTTGGAAGACTTTATGGAAGAAGATGGGTACTGAGTTGAAGTTTAGTTCTACATTCCATCCACAAATAGATGGATAGACAGAGGTTATGAATAGAAGCTTGGGTAATTTGCTAAGATGTTTGGTTGGGAATAAACCAAATGATTAGGAGATGGTATTGGCACAAGCTGAATTTGCATATAAAAAATTTGTGAATAGGAGTACAAGGAAGACACCTTTTGAGATTGTTACTTGAATGCATCCTAGAGGCATATTAGATTTGAGAGATGTTGGTGAAGAAAAGAGAAGCACTGCAGGAGAAGAATTTTCTGATTTTATGGAGTCTTTGCATAAGGAAGTGAAGTTGAGATTGGAACAAAGTAATCATAAGTATAAAGAGAATGTTGATCAGTCTAGAAGACACCATGATTTTTAGTTTGGTGATGAGGTGATGGTTCATCTGAAGAAAGGAAGATTCCCAACTAGAACATATAGTAAGCTGAAGATGAAAAAATTTGGACCTTGTAAGATCTTGAAGAAGTTTGATAGTGGTAATGCTTATGAAGTTGAGTTACCTGATGACATGGATATATCTCCTATATTAAATATTTCTAATTTGTATAAGTATCATGAGTCAGAGGATGAAATTGTTGTACTTGATGATTATCCTAAGAAGCAAATCGAAGAGGCTGAACAGATATTGGATCAAAGATTTGGTAAGAGCATAGGAGGAAAAGATTACTATGAATATTTGGTGAAGTGAAAGAATAGACCAGTTGAAGATGCTACATGGATTTCTCAGTCTGAGTTGGATTTAGCTCAGGGTGTGACACTTGCATGATTCAAGAGAATCATTTTTTTTTCCAACCCTGGTTGTCTGATGTAGGAGCATCTTGAGTTTCTTTGTAATCCTACACATTAGTTCATTTTGCCTAGTTCCAATTGGACCAAATTTTCTCACATTTAATTTTGGTTTAGTTAATTAGATTTGATGAGGGCCGACTTGTGGTTTCTCTATGTTCTAGAATTATCTGTAAGCCATTTTGTCAAGTATAAGTAGGGTGTTTAAGTTTAGGGTTAGGGAAGATTTTTAGGGAGATTTCAAAAGAAAAAGAGATATGTGGATTTAAAAAGCTGATTTGGAGATCTAGAAGTTGTACATTTTTAATTGGCCATAACCCAGAAGGCCTTATAGCTGGGCATGTATGCTGAATATTTGATGAATCAATAAATATATCCTTGTTCTCTTTTTCCTTGGTGTTGTTCCTCAAGTTTTCTTCCATTGTGTTAACTCTTGCAGGGTGGCTTGGATAGCTAGGTATGCTTTTGGCCCTAGTTATTCATCCCTTGCCTACATCAAATGAACAATTGTAGAAGTACCTAAAAAGAGAAAAAGAATTTGCTGAAAGTTTCAACAATCCAAATTAAGCCATCAAATATTTTGAGAAACTATAGACATCCCCTAGATCCAACAATGATACATCAAGACTAGACTTCACAAACACTAAAGAAGGAGAATCATCTAAAGTTGCAGAAGAAAGAAACATCAAAGGTAAGAAATCCAAACATACTTGTCATAATTGTGGTGAGAAAGGACATAATACTAATATGTGTAGGAGAAAGTACACAAATTAGAATTTCAAGCCTAAGAACATGACTCATTATCATAAGTGCAACAAGCAAGGACATCAGACACATGAATGCAGAATTAGGACCATGCATATAGAAAGATTTGAAGGATATTGTTACAATTGTCAGAAGTATGGACATAGAGCTTTTGAATGCAGATCCAAGCCCATGTGGCCATCAAACAAGCCAACAAGGGTAAGATAATTTAGAAATATTTATAATTGGGATTATAACATGAGATATAGCTATCATTATTGTCAAGAATATGGACATATCCCTAAGAATTGTATTAGGACATACTTCAAAGGAAACTATTAAAGATGGCTAAGTCAAACCACATGTTTCAGCTCTTTGAAAATTGGTCATATCAGTGGGCATTGTCCAACAAGATCAAAGGCACCCAGTTCTAAATAAACAAAGGAAAAGGCAAGACACATTTTGAACACATCAAAGATGAGATGAACAAGACATGGAAAAAGAAAGATGTCTGCATCACATCAAATAGAGAAGGGATCACTTCACCCAATGAGTCAGGTGATCATACCTCATCAAACTAAGAAAACAAGAAGTATTTGGGACTAACATTTAAAGGTTATGTCATGCATTAGTTCAAAAAGAAGATAGCACTAAAAATACTACACTAGCATGAATAAAGATGCAAGATGTTATTAGAAATTAAAGTTAAATCTTTAAAGTTTTGCATGTTATTTTTTAGCATGAAATGTTTCCTATGTGTGTTGAGTGGAATGTTAGTTGATGCCAAGCTACCATACTATCTAGTTTATGCCAAGCTCATAGTAGTTGTTGAGTGATCAAAATATCAATGAATGTTGAGTGATTTTGAAAATTGGTTGATGTCGATGTTATAGCTATGTAAGAAGCATTAAACTCAAGGTTTTCAAAGGGTATATGATCAATTTTTGCTCATTATTCATCATTTTAAATTTGAGCAAGAGCAAGCAGAGAGGAAGATGATTCAAAAAAAAAAATTCCAAAGAATTTGCAGAGAATTTAGCAATAATCTCACATCAGTCTATCAAATTTCACAAGGCATTTATCATAAGTCAATCTACACAATTTACTTTTGCATAAACTCTAGTTTAAGAAAATGGTGGCTAGTTCAAAAAATGTTGAATGGAAGGAGGTTTTGAATGTTCACTTTTTCATTAATGAAGTTAATAAACTCATATTTAAATCCATTCCTAACATTTCCTATAAACAAGATCCTTATAAAGCATTGTCAATGATCACACCAAATGTAATTATGGTGCAAGATGTGAGGAAGTGTAAAAATTGCAAAATAGAAGGTATAAGAGACATGGAGATTAGAGATGCATCTAAAAAATTGTGTGAGGTTGGTGTTTTGGAGGAGGAATACAAAATCATTGAGGAAAAGGGTTTAACACAAATCCTAGATTTTTTGAATGTGTTTAAAATTGAGTGGATACAAATTGTTCTAAGCAGAATTCATGATGGTTCATTATGGCTAGGAGGACCAATTAAGATCACCAAGAGAATAATTCATAGGGTTACTAGCTACCCAACCCTATATCAATCAAAGAAACTTAGAAGTGACTCCAAGGAAGTAATTAAGAAGAACATTGGAGCAATTTGGAATAAGAGAGGTATGACTATAGATATCATCACTGATCCATTGCTAAACTTTTCTATAAGGGTAATCTCACATGTATTCTATAAATCTAGTAGATTGAATAGTGTACCCTATATTGTTGTGGATGTTGGCTGCAAGATTGTAAAGAAATATCATACATATGATCTAGCAGAACTACAATTACAAGAACTAATGGAGAATCTTGAAGCTTTCAAAAAAACCAAGAGTGCACAATGTAAATTTGGTTCAATTATAATTTTTATATTCTTTTATGTATGGAATACATTTACCTCTTTTTGTACTATAGGGTGGAAGACCAGTAGGTCAACAGCAATACATATCAATGAGTTCATTGAGAAAATTAGAGAAAACTTTGAAACCTTAATGACAAGTTACTTTGGAGATTTTAAGAAATTGATGAAAGAAAGAATGAGGATACTAGTTTCACTAGTTGAACAACACTATAATGACATTTGTTTCCTTGTTGATGTTGATTATACATATATTCAGACTACTACACCATGGGCAAGATGGTTAAGACCCTTAGGATATGAAATTAATGTGGATGAAGCATCAATAACCATCACAACTCACTCTACTTGTAGAGGAAGTAGAGAAAACTACTAAAATTTTTGGGAATTATGAGGTAATGAAATCAAAGATTGATATAGAATTGAAAACTATCTCCACACTTAAGAAGAAAAATAAGCTAGTTAAGAAGCTTAAAGAAAAATTTGGAGAAGAAAAAGAAGAAGAAGAAGAACCTCCTACTCTTGTCGAGCTAAAGAAAAGGAAGGCTAGGCCATAGCCAATGGCAAGAGAAAGGAAGATTTTCAAACCAAGCCTAGCCAAGACCACAATACCTACCACTAGAGCTAGCACACGTGTTGTAGCAAGGTAGCCAAGAGAAAAAAAAAAAAAGGAGAAAATATGTGGCACAACCAAATTCAGATGAAGAAAGGACAGAATAAGATGAGAATAACTAATTTAAAGTGGCAAATCACAATCCCCTATCTGATCATGAAAATTTATGCAAAAATATCAAAAGAAATGTAGATTTATTTGGTTTGAAAGATATTGATTTTGAGAAACTTGGAAAAGAAGAGAAAAGTAAAATGGAAGAGGCATTATATGCCATGATGTCTAAGTTTAAGAACACTCCATTAGAATTTTCCAACACAATACTAAAAGGGTTATATGATATTGTTGAGCAAAAATGACATTACTATTTGAATTTGAAAAAACAAATCAAGGAAATAACATTAGCTCGAGTGATGTCAGAATTGACAAAGGGATAGACTACTAAGGCTAATAAGAAATATGGAGTAAGGTTCATACCAAAATATATAACCTTCAACATTCTTCAAAATAATATTGAAGATGTTGTGAAAAAGTCAACACAAATGTGGAAACTCATTTATGGGTTGACCATAGTCAAAAAGGGAGAAGTAGACCCTTTTGAGGGTAAACTTTATGATAAGGGTGGTGATAAACAAAAAGTTGACAAAGATGATGACAAGGAAGAAGGAAACACAATTAGGGGATAGATATATAAGAAAGATTATGAGAAGGCAACAGTTGAGCAGCAACAAGATCAACAATGTGTACAAGACACACAAATACCTAATGTTAGTCCTCCTCATGAAACAAGTATAACAACTAAGACTATAATTGTTAAGGATGTTTCTACTGCTTTAGCTTAGAACATTAATCCACTTACTACAAAATACATAAAGAAGATTCCAGACCAGTCTACACTCTAATCTCAACTATGCAAAAATCCAATTTCGGTCAATGTAGAAGAATTGAAAAAGGTAGTAACTGAGGTCACAAGGGAAAATGTGAATATAGAAGATCCACATTATTTCATCCCTTTAGTTACTAATGTACAATCTTTAGTTAAAATGCTAGATATCACATCTACCAAGATAGATACAAGTGTTAAAATTAGTATTGTTGAGAAGAAAGAAAAAGACACAAGTACAACTGTAGGAAAAATATGACAAATAGACTCATTTGTACCTAGAACACAAGAATAAGGTGCTAAACAATTCATAGTGATAGATTAGGGAAAGCCTAAGGAGATAGAACCTAAGGTGAAGGAACAAGTGGCCATTCAAGCATTGGTAGCCTTACCAACATCTGGGATTCCTTCTACCCAAATTCTTTAGAAGCTGAGCATAGAAGCCATTCCATTGCAAATCTCAAAGCCAAGCCCCAGTTCATCAAAGGTTGATAAGGTAATTCACCATGGAGACATAATCCTTGATGAAGAAATTATGATTCCAAAATTTGACTATGACACTATGACATTGGAGCAAATAGGTATATTACAACAAGCCTTAAAGAAGAAAAAGCATCAAGAAATGCTCAGGAGAGAACACAAGTAGAAGCAAGCACTCCTAGATATAAAGGAAATATTTTCAGATGCATTCAACCTACCAACTCTTGAAGAGAAAAAGCCACTGATAGAAAAACTAATAGATATAGTAGAAAAGGTCAGTAATGAAGACCTTGATACTACTACAAAACCTTTAGAATGGTCTGAGAAAAAGTTTCAAGGAAAGGTGAATGAGAAAATATATAGTGAAATAGCACTAACTAAAGTTGCATTGAAAACTAAGGTTGAAGAGGTAAATAAGGTAGTTGAGAATATAGTCTCATTGTACACAAAGCTATGTGATCCTACACTCTTCACTCAAGAGACTAGGATTCATATTTTGAGTCTAGAGAGAAACCTCAACATATTAGGTAGTAAGTTACCTCAGAACCTAGCTCAAAGTGAGAAGCATTTCAGAACATTGCTTCAAACACAAAGTCAATTAGCTATATTGATAGTAGATGAGGCTAGCATAAGAGAAAAATTGACATGTATACATGTATCCCTTACCCCACACATAGAGATACTACACAAGAAACTAGGTTAATATCAAAATACTACGTAAGAAAGACCTCAATCTTTCTACTTTAGATGGCCTAGTAAACCTTGCTACCGAGCTTGCAATCTAACTCATGTCATTGGATGTTGCATGTGAAAACTAGGATGCAGCCCTGAAGATCATACTAGAAGTTTATAAATCCTTTTTTGAAAAATACACTATACGTGTATAGCCCATTTGACATAAGTGTCAAAAGTTGGAAGAAATATAACATAAGGGAGATATAATATATGGGGTGAATAAAAGGAAAGAGTAAAAGAAAGGAAGATACATAATATGAGAAATTTATTTGGGGGAGTATGACCAAAAGGGAGAAAAATAATAACAAATGGAAAATAAAGAAAGGGGGGGATAGAAATAGAGGAAGACAAAACATAGTAGAAGAGATTATATCATTGGGGTGATATACATTTTTGAAGATACATCATTAAAGAAAATAGTAAATAGATACACATATCAGCCAAGATAGAGCATATCAAATGAAAGAGTATCAGATACAACACATTGAAGTTAGAGAGAAGCACATATTTTGGATACAAATTAGACACATGAACTCAGGGGGAGTTATCAAGCTTTAGGTATATAGGTTATTTTGAAATTTTGAAGTTTTGTATATAAGTCAAGTCATGGATATGTTATGCTCAAGAATTTAAGGATAATATTGTATATTTAAAGTGTGTTTGACACTCATGTCAAAGGTGGAGATTGTTGATCTCAGATTGGTTTTGACAAGTGAGTGTCAACACACTTCAACCATCTACTTAGCTCAAGCCAAACTAGTAACATATGCTAAGAAAAACATGTAACTACTAGGCCATGTTGAGTTGCAATGAGTGCTAAGTCACTCAAGTGTTAAGTCACTTGGGTGTTGAGCAGATAGAACATGCCAAGTGATTTGGGATTCGAGTAAAGATTGGATGTCAAGCAATGTAGGTGTTGAGTCACAGTACATAGAATAGTGCATGCTAAACATCAGTGGCTTCAAATGCCAAGTTAAATAGTTTTGACATATTCTTTTGTATGACACAAACAACTATGTAAACCATTTTTAAGAAAACTTAATGATAGATTATGATCATTTGGAGATAAGGACAAATCTCTATTTAGATCTCCTATGAAATTACATGTAACCAATCAAAAAAAGGGAAGGTTTAAGTAGCAAAATGGATGAATCTTAGTCATAGATTCATACCTAAACCTAAGCCACCAAAGTCTTCTTAAAAAGGACAAAAACCCTAAACTTTCAATGAGAATTGGAGGAGAAATCAAGATAGTTTGCATAAGGGTGACTTAGAAGTAAGAGTGAATTTCAGAATTAGTTAGAGAAGAATAGAGGATAGTGAAAAGTATATAGCATTAATACAGATGATCGAGAAGGATCAAGAAAGATATTGATTAGAGATGATCTATTATTAGGAAAGCAAGTGCCAATCATAGGATCTATGCTGAGACATTTTAATAGGTGATTTTAGTTAAATCTTTTAAGAAGAATAGTCCTAACGGGCTGTATGAAATCCTTTAATAGGGTGCTTACTTAATTGTAAGTTGAAGTCATCTAACCAAGCAAACTTCTAATAGGGTATTGAAATATTTTAACAGGGAAAGGCCTAATAATATTTGTAATCCTTTAACAGGGAAGACCTTTCATAGGGTAGATCATGTTTCATGGTCTAATCATTGTAACCTTCATTAGATACACTTTATTGCTCTAGTAGTGAAGATTTTTGGGTGTCATCCCCACCCCAGTTTTACCTTCTCACTTGGAGGGTTTTTGGGTAATCATATCTAGTGTTATGTGTGTGAATGCTTCCATGATTATATGTTGTAGATGCTTCTACTTTACATGTGATTTCAGCTTACTTGTTAAATGCATGAGTTGAATATATAGTGAAATTTTTATGGGTCCAAGGTTAAACTACTGATCAACCACCACCACACCCCCTACCCCAAGAAGTTTACTCTTTCCACTTGTAATTCCAATAGGGTGGTTGGCCTATATCAAAATCATGACCTTATATTAACCATGACCATGACATCACCATCAAATCATGTCTTATGTATTTTATAAATTATTATTTAAAATACATACCAATCGATGAAATTTGTTTCCCCCTTCAATGTGACCATGTTGCTTACAATGTTCCTTGGCTATTTTGATTAGATATCTTTGACTCTTTAAGCCTTTACAATTTTTGCAAGGACAATAACATTTTCCATCACCTTTTCTTTTTATGTTAGACCACAGTCTAGCAATTGTCTCCCTATTTTTTTGTGCATTGATATCGTCATACATGGCTTTCTTGAATGGAATGACTCATTGGTGGAAGAAGGATGATTTGTTTGCAACCTACAGATTCTATATCAAGTGTATTAAAAGAACATCCAACATTAATAATCAAGATGCCTTTTGGTAGGGTGATAGTTGTATTGAAAATAGATATATAAATCTATTAATATTCACATTATAAAGTAATCATATATTATCTAACATTGCATTATTTCTTCTTGGTTATTTTACAAGACCAATCAAGAATATATTTACATCACTAGTAATAATATAATCATTGATTATGTTAGGGACCAATATCAATCATCAATACATGAGACAAATAGATCTATAGTGAGGATAGGGAAAATATTAATAAATAGAAATATCAATGATAAAAATCAATGTCTCCACTAGCAAATAATCCAATGTATAGGCATCTCAATTCACATAGAAATCATCTCTACCAAAACAAGTGGAAGATTATATGGAGGTTTCTAAAAGAGTAGGACATGCACACATCTATAAAGCAATAAGATTGGTGATTAGTATATAAATTTACTAGAGGCACCCATGGCATATTTCATTGGGCACCACATTCATAAACACCACTTTTAGATGTTAAGCTAATGAGTGTGTATATCTCTGTCAAATATAGAAGCATACAAAATTTATAAGTATAATAGAACCATAATAGAAACAATTGAGCCTTAGGTATAAGTATGTTAGCTCTGAGATAAATGAATTGGTTATGAATGATGAAAGAAACAAATGTGCACTCTTTGGGTTTAAGAGAATCTTTAGAATATTACTTAAGTGAAAAATTGAATGGGAAGATTCTATCCAATTGATCATCATACTTTATGATCTAATCAACTAAAATTTTAAAATATGTTTCGAAAAATTTTGATATATAAACCATATCAAAGTGACATAATTTTTATCATTGAAAAACATTAGGAGACAACAAGGTATGCATTATTTTTCTATTGATTCTACCTTAACAAATTATAGCAAAATGAATAATAAAAGGAACTAAACACAGTTAATAGTGATAAATGTATCTTTTCATAAAGGTTTGGTATTATAATTTATTTAATTTTTCAATATAGGGAAGGCTAAAATCATCATAACTTCCCTGACACATAATTTCTTTCCCAAAGATAAAACCAATATGTTGGTTACAATGTACACAAACATTATTAGTTACAGTGTACACAACCATCAATAATTGATACAATTATTTATAAAACTAATACCCAAAAAATATATAGTTGGTGATATTATTTCCATCTATTACTATCTAAGAAAAAAAAAATGTCAAGAATAAGATTATTTTAGCTAGAAATATTCCTACACAAACACAAAATGAAATTGATTCTAGATATTAAAATATGTGTTGAAGGAATTGAAGGTAGTGATCATGTTCATTGTAGCTCCATGGAATCTCTAGACTATATTGGGATGGATAGGGAATGAATGTGTGGATAAAATTATGAATAGAATTGGGTAAAGAAGATATTCAACATCTATAAGATTTGGGAGAAATTTGGAGAAGAAAAAAATCTCTATAATATCATTTAGATCATCTTAGTACAGCATGCCTCTATGAGAAGTGGCAGGAAATTTCCATACATATATCAATGAAATCAATTAAGACACAGACAAAACAACTAGTTACTCTAATAGGGGAATATCTTTTGATAGTAAATTTCCATAGATATATCCAAGAAAGTAAATCCTACAAATGCAAATCTTGGCATCTCTAGGCCAACGAGGTTAATGAAGAACATACTTTTGGGAAGGAAAAGCATTCCAAAATTTATAATATAACACTTTAAAAACATATACTAAAAATTTATACTCATTGTGTATAATCTCACCCATGATAATTCATTTATCCAACCATTTCATAATAATAGTTGTATTCTACATTTTTGCAGTGATGATTTTTCCAATTGTTCAAAGGCTTGTTTTGAGGACTTTGGAGATAGATTGAAGCATTGGATCACATTTAATGAGCCTAGGGGGTTTTCTATCCACAGTTATGACCTTGGCATCCAAGCTCTAGGAAGATGTTCAATACTTTCTATTTTTCTTTGTAAGAAAGGGAACCCTTTAATAGAACCTTACATAGTTGCTCACAACATACTTTTTTTCCATTTTTCTGCTATCACTATTTATAGGAAACATTTCAAGGTCTCAATCTACTTTTTCACATTTCTATTTTGAATAAAAAAAGGTCATGTGCAGGAAGGCTAACTCAATGGAGGAAGGTACTTCCTTTGTGATCTTTTCATGGATCAGCTAGGACTCAAATCTAAGTATAAACTTTTTAGATGATCTTAGAAGTTAAATGATGTTTCTTGCAAGTAGGAGAAATAAAGAGGGTGCATTGGTATAACTCTTGATGCCAAGTGGTTTGAACCAATGTCAGATTCAGTTGAAGACCAAGATGCTACTTAGAGAGCACAATAATTTGAACTTGGATGGTAAATAAATTCAAAGAAAGGGGACAAATGATTAATTTTTAAATGATTCTTCATATTAGTTTTTCACAATCTATAAACTAGAATATGATTATTTTTACTTTTAAACGTTTGCATTTTTGAATCAAACACATTTAATGATCCATTATCAAAATGAAAAAAAAAAAAAGAGAACAATCCCAATATCAATTGAAAAAATTTGACATAAATTGCAACCCTTGATAAAAATATGGATAATAATTTTATATAAGAAATTTTAAACATTATCTTCTTAAGGTATCATCCATAACTCCTACAATCAATACCATAGGATTACCAAACCTTAACATTGTATTCACCAACTGACAACTTGCATAAGAACATTATTCTCACTTGGTTGAAGGATTTTGTGTTCATACATATTCCCTATCACAAGATTAGTTTTCAATATTCACTTGTATACACATAAAACATCATTAATGTATCATTTAAAAAATCTTTCATAGTTCATTATCTCTCTCCCTATTTAATTATTTTCATTCATCATGATTGTATTTTTCTGACCTACCACAATACTATCCTATTTTAGGCCAATCATCATTCACAACAAAACATGAAAAATCTAATCAGGGTTTGCATGACTTAATGAGGATACTAAGCCCTTCCACAAGTTCATTCTAATGAAAATCTACACCTTTGGAATAATTTACAAGGAATCATGATGTGATCAGCATTTGCATTGCCCATAACCCAAACTTGACAAGCTTTCACTTTCCTATTAGCATATAGGTTAATGCAACCATCTAGTAACCTTAATGTATAGTATCTTCCTTACCCCTACCATTAAAGACACTTTTAAACATCTTTATTTATTTTCCAAAAATACAACTATCTTGAAACACTAAATATATTTAATCAAATTAAATAAAAACAAGTTTTATACCTTGCTATCGTGTTATGATAGTCTACTCCAAATCTGCAATTTCTTGTATCCAATCCAAAAATCTTGTTTTTAGACTTAATAAAGATCTTTCACACATCAATATACTCTTACTATACTATTTTCACAATATTATATCCATATTTTAACCACCCATCTAATTGACAAAGCCTTGTTACAACATCACACACTCAAAAACCTTACCCTATGACAGTTTACTAATTACATTCTAGTAATCAAATACACATTATTTCCTTGAATGGGTTCCTAAAAATTACTTGGAAATTTTTTATCTACATTTCTCCACATTATTTACCAAATTTTAGGCTTTATTCAATCGAAAAGTTTCAAAATATTACATTGGAATGCTCTCAAGTTACCTTCAATTAAAGGTTTTCTAGTCAATCTTCAAAGAAATTCTCTTGGGTTACCCTTGTTGCATTTGAGAAGAACAATTTTTTCGGGATTATTCTTTGGTGAGGGTTTACTACTACAAATTTGTGGGGATTTTGTTCTTCTTGCATCACTACTCTAGCAATTGCTTTCTTCAAAATTGTGTAAACTGTACCCTAGGGGAGGAAGAAGTGGAGAGAAGCAGGTGTGGAGCCCTTTGAAAGATTGAGTATGATCACATACCATAACCAATGATGACACTTAGATGAAGTGAGCTCAGAATTGTGGTGGAAAAGCTCACCCATGAGTTGGGAAAGGTAGAATTTGTGTCTGTCTTTAGGGGATACCCTACCAAACAATACACTAGTGCCCCTGTAAAAAAATTAGAGGATTTTGCACAAGGAGAAAAGATATTCCATGTGTAAAATAAGCATAATTTGGAAAATAAATCACCTAAATTAGGCTGTGGGGTTTCTGTGTGGGGATTTTAAAGAATTCTTGATTCTGAGTATATACAAAATGGGTCTCTCAATTTTTCATGCATTGAAATGCATTACTCAAAAAAAATGTATTGCCTTTGTATGCAAACCTACCTCTATATCTGAAACCACCTCCTCCCATGAACAATGACAAATGTGTTTCAACTTTCTTTCTTTTACAAATATAATCTCATTTTTGTTTCTATTTTGACATCCCATGTTCATGTCTATTTCGATGAACATAGGAGAATAAACAAAAAAAGAAGTCCACAAACCAATTTGGCCTCTCATCAAAATAGAGGCCAAATGTACTAGTGGACATTGGAGGAGCATTTGATCCATATTTGTAAGGTTTTTGATAAGTTGAGGGAAGAAAAGTTTTTGATAAACCTAAAGAAGTGTAGTTTTGTAAAGAAGGAGTTGGTGTACCTAGGATTTGTAGTCTCGATAGAAGGTTTCAAAATGGACCCAAAGAAAGTGAAGGCTAACCTTGAAGGGCATACTCCAAGGAGTGCAATAGAGGTAAGATCTTTTCATGGACTAGCTAGTTTTTATAGAATGTTCATAAGAGGTTTTAGCTATATTTGTGGATGCTTGACTAAAAATTTGAGAGGGGATAGAAAAGAATTTAAGTGGACTAGAGGAGAAAATAAGTGTTTTAATCTGTTGAAATAGAAAGTTACTAAGCAGCCTATTTTAGCACTTTTTTATTCTAATAAGGTATTTCAAGTAGACTATGATTCTAGTGGTACTATAATAGGAGCTTTTATTAGCCAAGAATGTAGACCTATTTCTTACTTTAGTGAGAAATTGAATGATGTGAAAAGAAAATATTTTGGTTATGATTAGGAATTTGATGTTGTAGTTCAAGCATTGAAGAAGTGGAGACACTATCTTCTTTCTAAAGAATTTGTTTTGTATACTAATCATCAAGCTTTACAATATTTAAATAGGCAAAGAAAATTGAACCAAAGGCATTTGAAGTGGGTTGATTTTTTGTAGAGTTATACATTTGTTTTGAAACACAAGAATGGAAAGTCTAATAGAGATGCAAATGCTCTTAGTAGAAGACAAATTTTGCTGACAAAAATGGAGATAGAGGTGGTTGGGTTCAAGGAACTCAGTACTTTATATCCAAATGATCTTGATTTCAATTGAAGCATGGAAGGCTTGTATAGAACCTATTACACATGACAGGACAAAGTGATTGGATTTCATGATTCGGGATAGTATGTAGTTCAAAGGAAGCTAGTTGTGCATTCCTAGAAGTTCAATAATAGAGAATCTCATCAAGGAGAAGCATAATAGAGGGTTGGATAGAAATTTCAAATGAGATAAAACCATATCTTCAATTACTGAGAATTACTACTAGCCACATTTGCAGCAAGATGTGAAGAATTTTGTACAAAGTTCCAAAGCATGTCAGATGAAGAAAGGAGTGAAGTAGAATACAAGATTTTATTAGCCATTACCTGTACTAGAGAAGCCATCAAAGGATATTAACATGGTTTTTTTCTTGTATTATTGAGGACATAGCACTAGCATGTTTCTATTTTGTGGTGGTTGATAGGTTTTCAAAGATGTCACATTTTATTCCTTGCAAGAAGACTAGTTATGTTTTTCATGTGACAGAGTTTTTTTTCAAAGAAGTGGTGAGACTACATGATCTAATCAAAGAGTATAATTTCAAATTGAGATGCCAAATTTTTTGGGTATTTTTGGCATAAATTATGGAAGAAGTTGGAGATAGATTTGAAGTTCAGTTCATCACATCATCCACAGACTGATAGATAGACAAAAGTTGTGAATTACAGTTTGGGAAACTTACTAAGATGTTTGGTTGGAGATAAACCAAAAGGATGGGATATGATTTTACCAAAGGAATAATTTTTTATATAAAAATTTTGTCAATGGGAGTACTGGTAAATCACCATTCTAGATTGTACATGGGAATAGTCCTAGAAATTCTTCTGAATTGAGGCAGTTGGATAAAGAAGAGATAAGTAGTGCTGAAGTAGAAGATTTTGCTAAACATTTGAAGAACATCAATGATGAGGTGAGGAAGAACATCATACAAATGAATACACAGTATAAGGCTAAGGCAGATGTGGAAATGAGCTATAAGGAATTTTAGATTTTCTTATGGGTATATATAATAAGTTGAAGATGAAGAAGTTTGGACTATGCAAGATGGTGAAAAGGCATGATTTTGAAAATGCTTATGAAGTGGAGTTTCCTATTGAATTGAATATTTTGCCAGCATTTAATATTTTAGATTTGACAGAGTATTATGAAGAAGCTAATGGAGATGAAGTTACAAAAGTGCAACGGAGTATTCCAGTAGCTATTTCAACTACAAAGGAGATTGAGGAGATACTAGATAGTCATGTTGGAAAAAGTACAAGGAATAGAACTTATGAGGAATACCTAGTCAAATGGAAATGAAGGCTAGTAGAGGATTCATCATGGCTAGAAAAGAAGGAGGTTAGGGTAAAAGCACAAACCTGTGTCACGTTTTATGAAGAAACGTGATATCAGAATGCGACAGTTCAACATTAATGACAAAAAAAATGGTATTTGTGTTTAGAATTTGATAATGATATAAACTGATGAAATGTGTAGAATTGGATGAAATTTATGCCTATCATTTTTTAAAATTTTTTTGAGTAAGAATTTATTCATTTCTTTTATTTTGAAGTCCCTTTTTTAACTATAAAAAATATAGGGTGTAGTTCCCGTCAAAAAAAAAATGCAAATCATCATTTTTTGTTTTGATTTCAAAATATCTTCTAGATGACATGTATATCTAGTGCACAAAAAAAGAAATAATTATTTTCGATCTATATTTTCTTTGTTATAAGTACTCAAGCTCAACCTTCTCAGAAGCCAACAGTTTTTTACTCCCGTCAAAACTTCCCAATCAAATCTACACCTTCTTGAGAAAAAATTACATATTCATGAAGAGGACTCTCTCCTCTAGAGATAAATATAATTTTTTTGTTTTTTTGGTATGATTTACTATTTTTTTCCCTTTTTTAAGTGAGCATCTTCTGAAATGTTGAAATATCGACTTATAATATTTTGAAATTCTAACATATTATGACTAATCAAAACACTCAAAAATTTATATAATGATGATATTGAATCTAAGATCTATAAAAGGGTATTTTTAGTTTTTGAATAAAATTGAGTTTTGATAGAGAAATGAAATTTGACCAAAATAGGTTTTGATATCACAAACGGTGACATAGATCTGTGCTTTTACCCATTAATCATCTTGATTTTCCTTTGAACACTTGAGACATGATGGGGTCACTTCTCAAATTACCCCAGGTGTTTGATGCAAGAGAATCCTAGGTGTAAGAGAAATCTTGCATCACCAAAAAATAGTTTTATTCCAGTCTTTTCTATTCTAATAAGTACTAGTAGAAATGGTGGTTACTATTTATGGTAACTTGCTATATTTAGTAATTTTTTCATATCATTTTGAAATGTTCTCATTTTCTACAAGAACATTCATTTTAGAGTTGTAAGCCTACCATAAAAATCTCATTTCTTAGGCATAAGTATCAGAGAAGTTATTGCAGATTTTTAGTCAAAAAAATTGCAAAAAAATCTTCAGGCTCACCATTAGAGGCCTTAGAGTGCCTAGATGAGGTCTCAAAACTTGACAAAAGGGTGCTAGCACAATTCCATACCTATAGATCAGGATCTGGTGTTTCCAAAAGTGGTTATAATATCCAACCAGAGCAATAATTTGTGAGTTATGGATTTCCAAAGTTGGGCTACCCGACATATCTAAAATAATTTTCAAAGATGTATTTTAGTTGATTCATATGTATTGTTATGGTCTGTTGGCCCTAGGTATTAAGTTCCATTATCTAGAACCTTCCTAGGTGGTATAAAATTGCCTATTTAAGAAAGGTTTGAACATTGTCTAAGACAGCTCTAGGTGATAGTTTGTAGCTTGTCTTGCAATTTATTGTAATGAAGGTGCTTATGTGGATTAGCATATTGTACTTGTGAATTCTATAATTATGCATTTACAGCAAAAATAAGAAGTCCATTTTTTTTCTCACATCTATTGTTTTTTCTTTGTTTCTATTATGAATATATGGTATTAAGGGGAGCACCCTTTATCAAATATTTTGAAGCAACTAAATAGATTTTGAATGGTAATTCATAATCTATACTTACAAGAAGTAGGGTCATGGAAATTTCTAATTTGATGTCTTCAAAAGATTTCTTTATTTTAATAACCCACTTAGTCTTTTCTTATTTCTTGAGCAGCTCATTAAGATAACACATTATCTTAGAAAATCCACTAATGAACTTATGTACGAAATTGGTTTTCCCAAAGAAAGATTTCAAAATTTTTAGCTCTTTATGACTATGAGGAGGTGACACATTAAGAATGACCTCTATCCTTTTAGAATCAATGGATATCCCAACTTTAGAAATAATATCTTTGAGGAGCTTTCCTTTGGTGACCCTAAATGACCACTTTTTTGGGATTTAGTGATATACCATACCTTCGACATCAATTGAACACTTGTTTCAAGTCTACAATATGAGTAATTCTATCTTTAGAAAAGATAGAAAGGTCATCCATGTAGATGACTATGCACTTATTTATCATCCCTTTAAATGCGTCATTCATCACTCTTTTGAATGTGGTTGAAGCATTGATCAGTCCATAAGGCATCCTTTGGTATGCAAAAGTTCCCCATTTTGTTGTAAATGTACTCTTCAACCTGCCTTCTTCATCTGCCATCACTTGTTTGTATCCAGAATATCCATCTAGAAAAGACATCATTTAGGCCCATTCACAATTTGTAACACTTCATCAAGCAAGGGTAATGGGTAATTATCCTTTTGGGAAGCCAAGTTCAAATTTTGAAAATCCACATAGAGGCAAATTTCTCTAGTATTTTTCCTTACTGGGACCAAGTTAGCCACCCATGTAGAATGTCATATTGGAAAGGTAATTCTAGCATCAAGTAAATTTTGTACTTCTTTCATTTTCAAAGGTTCAATTATGGGATTCATTGGTCTTTGGCTCTGACAAAAGGGTTTGGCATCTTACTTCAGTGGAATGTCATGAGTGATGATCTCAAGATTGTAGGTCTTGAGTTATCCATAACTCTAGGCTATGACATCTTTGTACTTTGTAAGAAATTAAAACATACTTTCTCATTCTTGAGGTTTACAAGCCTTTCCAATTCTCACCATATTTGGATCTTCTTCCATGCCTAGATTATATGAATCACATTCTTCATCCCCTTTTTCTTCAACATTCCTTTTTCTACGTGTTGATTTATCTCTATCAAAGATACATTCTATTAAAACTACCATCCCCTTAGCAATAGTATTGGTCTTCAAAATTATAATTACATCTTTATCCTTTAGCTCATCTTCTTAAGGCTTGTTGTGGGGAGTATCATCAATATCTTGTCCCTTGAAAAGGCCATTGCACATGATAAACTTGAGAATATGTTGATCATCTTGGAAGACTTGAAATTTTGTAATATTATATGGAATAGATGAGGCAATAACCAATTCAACTAAAAATATCTTTATCTTTGTGCTTTCAATGGGTTGCAACACACTTGCTGAAATGGCAAGGGCATTGATACCATGTCCTCCTTCCTTGGGATGGACCTTATGTTCAAGGCCTCAAAATCTTCCAACAAGTCCCAAACTCTTTTCCAATATGCAATTAGTCTCATATCATTGCACTAGTGGATTGATTTCACCCATCTAATGACTAACTAAGAGTCTCCTTCAATTATGAGAGCTTTGATGTCCTTTTTCAATGATACTCCACAATATTGTTAGCACATCTAAATTGTAAGTGATATGCTGTGTGAAAAGAGCTAGCTTTGAGATTAATTAGTTCAATACCTATGCCAACTCCTAATTTTCATTTAGAGTCATCAAACCTAAGTGTCCAAATTGGTTGTTCTTTGGGATATTTGATCTTTTATTTTTTTGTATGTCAATTTTCCTTCACTTGAGTTTTAAAAGATTATTTGTTTGGGACCCTGATGCAGGAGCATCCAGAGCTATAAGGGCAATCCTGTGTCACCCAAAAAAATGTACTTAGACTTAGTTTCTATTTTATGTCTTTGCATTTTTGGATACCCATTTGGCTCAAATAAAGGTTCCAACTCTCATACTTCAACTATCAGTTCATTTAAAAATCCCAAAAAAATAGGAGCATGCAATTTGACCATCATTTTGGTGACCTAGAAGGTGTGACTTGGCCAGATGAATGTAATCAAGATTTAGAGCATTCCAGAAAAAGAATCAGGTCAAAAGGCCCCACGGTTTGAAAGTTATTGCAATTTTTCGGGTTTTGGAGACCCCCTAAGAATGCTTCAGAGTCAAGTTTGGGGCATTAAATGGCCTCGAAAAGGGTCAAAAAATGGGGGACGAGCGAAGCTGGTCCATAGGGCTATAGAGCGCTTCAAGAGCTTTCCGAAAATGTAAACGGTTCGTCAATCGGAGTTACGGTTCAAAAGTTATGCCTCCCGGAAGTTCGGCTACCGTTTCTGGATTCTTCTAGAATTGCACCGACTTCTAACGCAGCTTTCGGAACCTTCTATTTTGTCGGTGGATGCCTACTAGAACTTTCTAGAATGTACTCCTAGTCCTTAACCCTCCGGGGTCTATTTAAGGAGGTTTATGGCATTGTAAAAGGCAGTTCGGGTTGGAGCTTGAGAGGAGGTGCTAAAAGGAGAAATATTCTCCAGATCTATGCTATTGTAAGCCCGCAGGGCATGTTTTGAGTTTATTTTCTCTGCACTGTTTGTACCAGCTTATTTTCTTAGTTAATGTAATTCCCCCTTTCTATTGTGTCTATTCTGGTTGTTGGGTTGTGTCCCCATCAAGTGGTATCAGAGCGGGTTTTCCTGAGTGTGTAGACAGAGCGCCGACTGTGAGGCAGTTTGCACCAGGACTGTGTGGTTGTGGGTTCGAGTTAGAAGATGCCTCCACGAAGAGAGCGTGGTGGAAGGGCCAGAGCTGTTGATCCTGAGGAGGTTAGAGCCCTCCAGAGACAGGTACAAGCATTGCAAGAGGAGCTTCGTAGAGGAGCAAATATTGCTGCAGATGACAATAGTGAGGATGACAATGAAGAGGAAGTAATGGAAGTTGACGGGGAAGTTCTGAATCCTGTAGAGGAAAGGCTTTTTAGGGCCATTTCTAGGTTTGGGAAAAGACCTACAATTGAAGTGGGTATATTTTCGAGAAATTTGAAACCAGATGAGTTGATCGATTGGATCAATGAACTGGACGAATACTTTGAATATGAGGATATAAGGGACCCAGATAGGGTTAAGTTTGCAAAGGCCAAACTAAAAGGCCATGCCAAAATCTGGTGGCAAGAGATTCAACTGGAAAGACTTAGAAGAGAAAAGGAGAAGATCACAAGATGGGATCGCATGGTGGACAAATTAAAGAAGCAGTTCATTCCTGTGGACTACGAGCTTGATCTGTTTAAGAAGATGCATGGGTTAAAGCAAGTGGGAAGATCAGTCCAAGAATATACAGAGGAGTTTTACCGACTCCTGATTAGAGCTGGGCATGCAGAAGCAAATAAGGAGAAGGTTGCTCGTTATATCAGTGGGTTACGACCTAGCATCCAGGAAGAATTAAGTCTGGTAAGAATGACCAGCGTTGAAGAAGCATACCAGTTTGCCCTACGAGTTGAAGAGAAGCTGAGTAAAAGGTTTGAAGGAAGACAAAGAGGGCGCGGTCAAGGAGGAAGGGGAAGCGGTAGATCATCTGGAGGCTGCAATGAAACTCAAAAGAAAAATGAAGATGAGGGTACTAGTAGGAACCAGAGGAATGAGGGTTTCAATCGCTCCCGTGATCAAGATTTTGGAAATCAAAGAGGAAGAGGTAGAGGACGTGGGCAAGGAAGAGGAGGCTTCCGTGGTACCTGTTTCGATTGCAATGAAGAAGGTCATCGTGCCTTTGAATGCCCGCAGCGACAAGGAAGGACAGATAGGAGAACTGAGGGCCAAGCTAGGGTTGCTCATGTGGATGAGGATGCACAATCATCACATTCAGAGGATGCAGAAAGAGGAGAGACCTTGGTAAATGAAAGAGTCCTACTAAGTGGTGAAAATGAACCAGGACAACGGAGGAGCTTGTTCCGTACTAGATGCAAGTGTGAAGATAAATGTTGTGATGTGATCATTGATGGTGGTAGCACTGATAACTTGGTATCCGAAGAGATGATCTCTAAGCTGAAGCTCAAGAGGGAGAAACATCCCCAGCCCTATCGAATTTCTTGGGTAAAAGATGATCATAAGGTCCTGGTAAGTGAACAATGTTTAGTAAAATTCAAAATTGGGAGTTACCATGATGAAGTTCTTTGTGATGTTATTTCGATGGATGTTTGCCATCTATTGTTGGGTAGACCATGGCAGTTTGATAGACATGCAATACATGATGGACATGCAAACACATACTCTCTGACAAAGGATGGAGTTCGCCACAAATTGAAGCCCATGAAAAAGGAAGGTGAAAAGGTATGTAGCAGTGCTAGGATTTGTCTTGTTGATGGAAGGAAGTTTTTAGATGGCATGAAACATCAGCGCATGTGCTATGCTTTGATTCCTAGAAAAGATAAAGAAGGTAGTAGTGAAATACCATTTGAAGTTTCAGATTTACTAGGAGAATTTGGAGATATTATCTCTGATAATGTTCCAGATGGATTGCCACCAGTAAGGCAAATCAGTCATCAAATAGATCTGATTCCAGGAGCTAGTTTGCCTAACAAGGCTGCTCACAGGATGACTCCTACTGAAACAGAGGAGCTGAATAGACAGGTTCAGGAGCTATTGAGGAAGGGCTTGATTCGAGAGAGCCTGAGTCCATGTGCAGTACCTGCAGTACTTGCACCAAAGAAGGATGGAGAGTGGAGGATGTGTACAGATTCTCGAGCTATAAATAGGATAACCATCAAGTACCGGTTTCCTTTACCAAGGATGGATGATCTTATGGACTGCTTGAGTGGAGCTCAATACTTCACAAAGATAGATCTGAAGAGTGGCTATCATCAGATACGGATTCGAGAAGGAGATGAGTGGAAAACAGCCTTCAAGACCAAGGAAGGTCTTTATGAGTGGTTAGTCATGCCCTTTGGATTGACGAATGCCCCAAGAACCTTCATGCGGCTCATGAATGAGGTACTTAAGAAGTTCTTGGGAAAATTTGTTATTGTCTATTTGGATGATATTTTAATTTTCAGCAAGACTTTGGAAGAACATTTACTGCATATTCATAGTGTCTTTGAAAGGCTAAGAGAAGAGAAACTGTTAATTAATCTAAAGAAGTGTGTCTTTGCAAAAAGGGAGTTAGTCTATTTGGGATTTGTTATATCACCTGAAGGTCTCAAAATGGATCCAGAAAAGGTAAAAGCCATCTTGGAATGGCCTACTCCAAGGTCTGCTACTGAGGTAAGATCATTTCATGGTCTGGTTAGTTTTTACAGGAAGTTTATTAAGAATTTCAGTGGCATATGTGCACCCCTAACTGATACAATAAGAGGGGATAGAAAAGAGTTCAAATGGACTGCAGCAGCTGCGAGAAGTTTTGAATTGCTGAAGAAGAAGGTGACTGAACAACCTGTGTTGGCACTTCCAAATTTCAGAAAAGTATTCCAGGTGGACTGTGATGCTAGTGGTAGCGCTATTGGGGCTGTATTAAGCCAAGAAGGTAAGCCTATTGCATATTTTAGTGAAAAATTGAATGATGCAAAGAAGAAGTATTCTGTTTATGATCAAGAGTTCTATGCGATAGTTCAGGCCTTAAAGAAATGGAGGCATTATTTGTTGCCAAAGGAATTTGTTTTGTATACTGATCATCAGGCATTACAGTACCTAAATAGCCAAGGTAAATTGAATCAGAGGCATATGAAGTGGGTAGAATTCTTGCAGAGTTATACATTTGTGTTAAAGAATAGAAGTGGAAAATCTAACAGGGTTGCAGATGCATTAAGTAGGAGACAGCTATTGCTTACAACAATGCAGGTTGAAGTAGTTGGGTTTGATGAACTCAAGAATTTGTACCCTGAGGATCCTGATTTTGCTGAAGCATGGAAAGCTTGTAAAGAACCTGTTGCTGTAGATAGAACCAAGTGGTTAGACTATTTGATTCAGGATGGCATGTTGTTCAAAGGTAGTCAATTGTGCATTCCAAGGAGTTCCATGAGGGAAAATCTGATTAAGGAGAAACACAGTGGAGGGATGGCAGGACATTTTGGTCGGGATAAGACCATTTCCATTCTTAGAGAACATTATTTTTGGCCTCAAATTACACAGGATGTGAAGAAGTTTGTACAGAGTTGCCAGGTTTGTCAAGTTGCCAAGGGGTTTAGTCAAAATACTGGCCTATATCAGCCATTGCCTGTTCCATCAAGGCCATGGGAGGACATAAGTATGGATTTTGTTCTTGGATTGCCAAGGACACAAAGGGGTAATGACTCAGTATTCGTGGTGGTTGATAGGTTCTCCAAAATGGCACATTTCATTCCATGCCATAAAACTCATGATGCTGTCCATATTGCAGACTTGTTTTTCAAAGAGGTGGTAAGACTACATGGTCTTCCAAGGAGTATAGTTTCTGACCGAGATACTAAATTTGTGGGATATTTCTG
Source organism: Cupressus sempervirens (assembly GCA_028749045.1). Taxonomy (NCBI): domain Eukaryota; kingdom Viridiplantae; phylum Streptophyta; class Pinopsida; order Cupressales; family Cupressaceae; genus Cupressus; species Cupressus sempervirens. Next base: position 745,483,527 of record CM053787.1, read on the forward strand.
GAGGACATTGTGGAAGAAGTTGAGAACAGACTTGAAATTCAGTTCCACGCATCACCCACAGACTGATGGCCAAACAGAAGTGGTAAATAGAAGTCTGGGCAATTTACTGAGATGTTTAGTTGGAGATAAGCCTAAGGGATGGGATTTGATTCTACCACAGGCAGAGTTTGCTTATAATAACTCTGTAAATAGGAGCACTGGAAAATCACCATTTCAAATTGTATATGGAAATAGCCCAAGGACTGCACCAGAATTGAGGAAGATAGAACAAGGGGAGAGAACAAGTGCTGAAGCTGAGGATTTTGCTGAACACATCAAGTGTCTACATGAGGAGGTCCAAGCACACATTACCAAGATGAATCAAGAGTATAAAGCTAGGGCTGATGCAAGGAGAAGACATAAGGAATTCCAAGTAGGGGATCTTGTCATGGTGCACTTACGAAAAGAAAGATTTCCAGTTGGTACCTACAACAAGCTGAAAATGAAGAAATTTGGCCCTTGCAAAATTTTGAAGAAACATAACTCAGGAAATGCATATGAGGTGGAGCTGCCAGATGGTATTCACATTTCTCCCATTTTCAACATTGCAGATTTAACAGAGTATCATGATGATGGTGCAGATGAGGAGCTGGTTTTAGAGCCATGTCCAATTCCTGCTTCTAAGAAGGAGGAGATAGAAGACATTCTAGATCATTGTGTGGGTAGGAGTACCAGAAACAGGCAGTATGAAGAGTATTTGGTCAAATGGAAAGGACGACCGATCGAAGACTCAACTTGGATTTCAGCAGCTGAGGTTTCCCATTTGGGATTTCCTCTACCATCCATAAAGTGACAGGGTCACTTTTCAATCTACCCTGGGTGTCTGATGCAGGAGCATCCAGAGGTATAAGGGCAATCCTGTGTCACCCAAAAAAATGTACTTAGACTTAGTTTCTATTTTATGTCTTTGCATTTTTGGATACCCATTTGGCTCAAATAAAGGTTCCAACTCTCATACTTCAACTATCAGTTCATTTAAAAATCCCAAAAAAATAGGAGCATGCAATTTGACCATCATTTTGGTGACCTAGAAGGTGTGACTTGGCCAGATGAATGTAATCAAGATTTAGAGCATTCCAGAAAAAGAATCAGGTCAAAAGGCCCCACGGTTTGAAAGTTATTGCAATTTTTCGGGTTTTGGAGACCCCCTAAGAATGCTTCAGAGTCAAGTTTGGGGCATTAAATGGCCTCGAAAAGGGTCGAAAAATGGGGGACGAGCGAAGCTGGTCCATAGGGCTATAGAGCGCTTCAAGAGCTTTCCGAAAATGTAAACGGTTCGTCAATCGGAGTTACGGTTCAAAAGTTATGCCTCCCGGAAGTTCGGCTACCGTTTCTGGATTCTTCTAGAATTGCACCGACTTCTAACGCAACTTCCGGAACCTTCTATTTTTTCGGTGGATGCCTACTAGAACTTTCTAGAATGTACTCCTAGTCCTTAACCCTCCGGGGTCTATTTAAGGAGGTTTATGGCATTGTAAAAGGCAGTTCGGGTTGGAGCTTGAGAGGAGGTGCTAAAAGGAGAAATATTCTCCAGATCTATGCTATTGTAAGCCCGCAGGGCATGTTTTGAGTTTATTTTCTCTGCACTATTTGTACCAGCTTATTTTCTTAGTTAATGTAATTCCCCCTTTCTATTGTGTCTATTCTGGTTGTTGGGTTGTGTCCCCATCAGACCCACTACAACATTTCATGTGGTGGACTTGGTGAGTTGTCATAGTTTATCTTTGATATAGGGGTTGTTTTCTTCTCTTCTTGACTTTGAATATCCCCAATTAATTTAGTGATCTTATCAGTCTGGGGCTTCAAATGAATGATCACTAAGGTCCAATCTTGGCCTTTTACAAACATCTTCTCCTCTAGACTTTAATCATTCCAGTTGGAGGATTGGATAAACCCCCATTGTATTAAGAAGTGTCACTATATGACAAATTGGAATCTTCCTCTTCTTCTTCATAAATCTCAACCAATTTAGATGTGCTTGTAGAGCTTGAACATTCCTTTTGTACCTCATTTGGTATTTGTTCATTTTTCAATTACATTATCTGAGTGAGTACCCTAATGATTGCTTCCTAACATTGTGAGCATTCAAATTATGAATGACTAACTTTGTGTAACCTATAAATCTAGTAAGAAGAAAAATATTTAGGTATGCATTCTCCCCTAAGAATTGTAATTTTGTAGCTATATTGTCTACAAACTAAGTTATAATTTCTTCTTTTGGAGTAGGGATAATAGATTCTTTATTCAGATGGTCAAGTTTCTCAGATACATTTATGTCAAGAGACATCACTTTGTAGGAGCCTAGCTTAGCTTGGAAAAATGCTACTTCATTTGGTGCATTGTATTCTTTGATCATTTTCTTCAACTTTGGCTTAGCATCAATCTTGATCTAAATATTCAGTCCCTTTCAATGTAGCCATAATTGAGTAAAATTTGTTGAAAACCATCCTCTCAAATACTTAGTCCATTCTCTACTTAGCAATAACTCTTAAGTTTCAGGGATTTCAACCACATGTATGTTTATAATGTCTTGAATTTGGGGGTCTACATTTAATTGTATTCTAACATCTTTTAATACCCCAATAACTTTAACTTCTATCTAGGTAAGTTGTATCACTATCCAATTTGAGGGTTGAGGACTGACTCCCAACCTTTGAGCCATCAAAAGTGGCATGATGTTGCAAGAAGCTTCTGAATATATAAGAAAATTGTGAAAATTCTTTCCAAAAATTTTAAGACTAACAAAGAAAGGAGGAACTTTAGCCTTGTATTTATACATAATAGGTATTTCTTTAGAAGTATTGACATATTGTGATGGTGTCTTCTGAAGAATGGTACTCATATTTGGCATTTCCTTTGCATGATCAAGAGTCCTTAGCATTACTTCCCTTTGATTACGAAAATTTTGTAGCATATCAAACATGGACATATTAGCCTTGTTTCTCTTTGGATCTTCCACTGCATTGTATTTTTTAGTTGCCCATATAGGATTCTTTAGGATTGTAGGCACATTCCCTTGATTTTGATTTTGTTACACAACATAGAGTGCTCTAGTAGGTACTAGATTGTTATTGATGACAGCCAATTATAATCTATTTAATGTCCTATTTTAATCCATTTTATGCACTTACCTACTCACTTCCTTATTCCATTTCTATTATATTCCATTCCATTTTATTGGTTTATGTTGCATATGGATTAATATTTATAGGCAATATTTAATATTGATTTGGGATTAAATTATGGAAAATAAATTAATTGATTTCTTTTACTAATCTTTACTACTTTAGTATGTTGATTTTCATTGTAGATCTTCCTACTATTTAACAAACTTCCTATTGCATGTTAGTTGGGACTGCAACTTCTTGTTGCCTGTCAGTCGGGACTGTAACTTCTTGTCACCTGCCAGTCAAGACTACAACTTCTTGTCGCCTATTAGTCAGGACATCAACTTCTTATCACCTACTGGTTGGGACTATAAATTCCTATTGCATTTGGATGTGAACTATTATTCTTCTAGAATAAAATGTCTACTATTGCAATCTCATTTGAAAATATATTTTGGTTGGACACATGTATTACAATCTATATGGAGTTTAAACTACTTAATATCTACCTTTTACTCCATCATATGATGACCTCCAACCATGCAAGGGAAACAATAGTAAATAACCAAGGTAAAATTCTATTGCATATATTCACGTGGAAAACTTTATTAGTATTTAGTTTCCTATATTTATGTGCAGTTATAAATGTAATTCATGTGGCATTGTTTTGTTATATTTTCTTGGCCATAAGCCAACCATGTAGATATCTCATACATATTTTGCTTAGTGTTTTTTTTATAGAAATGGTATATATATATGGTCAAATATCATAGTAGGGGGAGGTAGGTTTGAATACATAGATTTCTATAGAAGGGATTATTGTACACATGCTGTTATTATTATTCCATAACATAAGTTCCATATTTTTATGATTACAAATGTGTAAGACTATTATTTTTCTTCATGAAGTTGCTGAGGAGGAAGGGCCCACTCTGAAGATACCCAGTGATTATTTTCTATGAGTTATGATTGGAGTGCATTTAAATTAGTTTTCATTTGTATGTTAATTGTCTTAGCATTACATAGTATGGATTTAATCAAAGTATATTAGTTTATGTGTTTAATACCTTTATTTGATTGTATAATAACATTTCATATGAATTAATTACAAGTTGATAATTTGATAAGAGTTTTAGTTATTTTATCATAGAATATTTCTTTTATACTTCAGTAAGTTTCTACTACTGGAAGTGACAGTTCCTGTTGCAGAAGCATTTCAATTTGGTGTGAGTTTGTTTTCATGTGTTGTAGTTTCTTTCCTAATCCCTCATCTCACAATTTACATCCCTTGATGAAATACTACTCGGACACCTTACACAATCTTATGCTCTCAAATTGACACGTATAGACCAGCCAAACTTCATTATAAATCATTAATTCTTTATTATTATTTTCCCTAGTGTTGGCCTGTCATTTTGGTGTTGTTATCAAGGAAAAGTGTCAAAGGCATCTTAGTTTTCTGATTTGAGTTAAGAACAATGTGTTAGGATGAACACTTTTGCAATTGCTAGCCTTGCTTAAATAACTAATCTTAATTTGCACTACATAAATCATATAGGTGCATTGCTTTAGAGTTTTGTTTTAGAGTTTGCAAGTAGGCTTTAGAATTTAGATTCATTAGTTGCTTTAAAAGTTAATTAAATTTTACATTATCATAAGTTGTTGTGAGTTATTGGTAAAAACAAGAAAATTTTGAAGAAAAATGTTTAAAATAATGCATTCTCAAGGTTGTTCAAGTACATCAATTTTGGGTAAAAATTGCTTCAAAAATGCAAAATTTGAAGGGATCACAAGAGGCAAAATGTGCTTGTCATTGGCGGCACTGCCCCTCAATCTTGCCCTATACTATGACAGGGAGCACACCTTGGGCACTATCCCAAGATCCCACAAGTGGCATTGCCCCATCACTCTATTGGTGGTTGTTGCCCCCAAACCCTTGCTTTCAAATTTAAAAACAAATGAAGAAATTGGTGGGGACATCACATTGACCAAAGGTAAGATTTTAATACCCTCTCTACCTAATGAATGCATCTTAAAAGATATTGATCTTCCATCATCACAGGTATGTACAAATGGTATCTTTATTTCTCACCAAGAAAATATCATTGATGAATTCTTAGAACAATGTGATTTTGATGATGAATATTTAACCACTTGTTGTTCTCTTTGCTATAAGAAAGATAACCAGTGCATATGCCTAAAAAATCAAGAGAAAGTGGTGAATGAGGTACAAACATTTTGTGGTCCCTACCATGATAAGGGTGGAAGTGACCAAGTATTCCTTATAATAGATGAACAATCTCAAGCGCCAACTCAAGAAGATCATGATTGCATCTACACCTACCTCTTCATGTTGCTCAACCATTTTAGGTTCAAGGTTAAAATATCCATTCCCTTTTACCTCTATGCATCGATGAATGAAAATATTCATGAATTTCAACATAAGAAAATGAGGAACCCTGCTCTCCATGAAGGGTTTCTCCTATTGATTTATGAATATTTCAAGTCTAGAACCATAATCAAGCATATCAAGGAAAAGAAAGAGGGAAAAAGGATGAAAAGTGACTATGTTGACACTAATGAAATATACTCCCCTTCTGATACTAAGGATGTGGACCTATATACAGACTCAAATGACTCTAAAACCCCTTAGCACAGCTTGGGCAAAATTCCCCATATCATTAAGGAGATGGTTGCACCTCCTGAGACTGGGAAAGATACCTCTTTGGGTAGGGGTTATAATGGGTAGGAAAAAGGTATGGAGATAGGTGGTGATAGTGTAGAGGAAGAGGATATGATTATGGTTGACAAAGGAAAAGATAACAAGAAGAGAAAATGAAAAATAATCATTAAAGTGCCTTCCAATAGAGATAAGGTTTCCACGGAGCCCATCAAGAGAAAGAGGAAAAGTGTGAAAGACAACAAGGAAAAATAGGGAGAGGGAAGTGAGAAGATGAAGGAGAACCCTATGGATAAGCTCAAATTGGAGCTCAATTTGGAACTTGAGCAGGGTTACGAAGAGGTTGGCACTTCCACCTATCAGTGCTCCATTACTGGTAAGGATAGGAAGGTGCTCTAGAGAAATTTTGACCACACCATGGCCAATTTGGGGATCAAGAGAGATTTTATCCGCACCCAAGTCAAAGAGAACAAGGAGGGTAGGATCTAGATGGAAGAACTTATTGTTCCTACCTTGATCATCCTTAGCGATATCGCTAGGGATAACCCAAAGATGGATGTCTTGAATAATGCTAAGAATAGCATCATGGATAGCTATAGGACCACAAAATGGCTCTAACATGAGATCATCAATCTCAAACATAGACTTAGTGTGTTGGAAAGGGACACCTACAACCTCAAGAATAGGGTTAATGAAGATGAGCTTAGCACAGAGAATAATTTGGAGGCTTTCAACACTAGTTCCCTTGATATGGCAAAGACCTTATAGGGCATTATAGAGAAAAATCTCAACATCCTCAAGGAAAATTAAAGCATCAAGTGGTTCATCCACTTAGGTGAGGATCAAAGTGGCAAGGAATAGGAATAGGATATCATACAGAAAGACAAGCCCCTAGAGGAAGGAGCTAGGAAAAGAACTAGGTCTAACACCAGAAAGAAAGACACCATGGCCCCTAAGAAGGAGACTTTCAAGATGAAGGAGGAGATGGGAAAGCTATATGAGCTCGAAATCAATGTTGCAGAGATGCTTAGAGACATTGTTTAATCTTCCCTAGCCTTTGGTAGCTTGTCTTGGTTTTTGGTGCTTCTCCCTAGCTTTTTCTTGTTTATTGTTAGGGAGTAGTTGTTTTTCTTTCAAGCACTTAGCTACCTTTTATGTTTAGTCTATGGACCTTCTTATCTATGTACGGGGTTTTAGGGACCTTTTAAAGCCTATTTTCCTTAATCAAAAACATGTATTATCACTTTATTTCATTACAAATCCAACATGTTTCGTCAAAAAATGCTTCTTTACATAATATGTATGATAAATGGAATCAAGAATGCTCACAACAACCCATATATCCCTTGTATATTCTACCATATCCATCCTTACCATCTTCATTTCACCCATCCTACTTATTTCCATCTACTTTATCTCCTCCATTCTTCTTACCATATTCATCACCTCTTCACATCATATTCCATCTACTTCTCCATATCCACCAAAGGAAGCTATATTGCCTCATGCAATACTTCATAATAAGGTGGTTGGAAACACATATAATATTGAGCTTCCATGGATCCCTTTACCATACAATGATGTGCTTGAAATTCATAAATCAACATTGGAATATATCAATGCACTTAAGAAATGGGATTTTGGTTTAATTAAATTAGAAGAACAATATTATTTATTGAAATATAATCAAATTTGTTCTTCTTTTCTATTTAATGACTTCCAAATACCTACAAATGATCCCATACTTCAAATTGGATCATTTTTAATAAATGGACTCATGAGTTGGTGTGTTAATATCAATCACACACTAAGTAATATTAAACTATATGTATTCCTTATTCCACAAATGTGTTGCCAGATCCTCCAAGATCTATATTCTATTACTTTTGTACTTACACATATTGATATTTGGAGGCCTATGATTAAAATGTTCATCCCTCACATACTTGTTGATTTGGGACCAATTATTGATTAACCACAATCATACGAGATTCTATGCATTAATAGCCAAAATATTAAAATTGGATGATCATTATTCCTCATTGTTGATGCTTTTTATTTTCCTAAGATGACCAAATACACTATGGATGATTCATTTATTTAGCAAGGATCAAAGTATTACTATCTATATATTTTTCATTCTTGGTTCTTGTATATCCACCTGATCATTCATTGATTACACATGTTGATTTCTTGATTCCTTGGATGATTTGAATTCCCTATACTTTTATAACCTAAAATTCATTTGGGAATAAATCCATTGAATTATTGAAATATTTGGTTTATCTATCATTCAATGAGGCTCACAAAATTCTAAAGATGTGTTACTCTCTTCAGGTTACCTAATTTCTTTGGTTATCCTAATGATTTCATGGCCTTGTAGCATGAAGTTAAGTTGGGGGGAATCCCTCCAATCTTGTGGTTATTTGATGATTTCAAGTCAAGTTTCATTGATTATCTCATTGGTCCTTTAGCAAACCTCCACATGTGACATCTCAACAATTCAAGGTATATGTTCTAGTGTTAATTAGCATTTCTATTATATGAAAAAAGTGTTTATTTGTATCAAGCATTTATTCATATTAATAACTATACCTACCATTTGTAAAAATGAATTTCTCACTTAATGATAGTGTTATTAATTGGATAAAAAAATCTTTACTACACTTGATATGCTTGGTTTTTAGAATATGGTTGTAGGTTCCTTATTGTGGTGAAACAATCCTAGCACCAATATCAGTTGACATTGTTTTTATACACAAGCATTGCCTAACGCATTGTGTTGGCTTTGTTAACATTCTATGGGCTTGCTAGCTATCTGGTGCATATAAGTTTTTCTTGTGCTTCACTATTACAAATCACAAGAATATTTTTGCATAAGGTGTTCATTACCTTGAAATGATATTTCCTTTCTTTGGTGATTTATCACATGGAGGAAAATATGCAACTTGGTCTATGAGATTCATGATTTTTTTAAGCTACAAATCCAGAAAAAAATTGAAGACATTGTAGATCATCACACTCCTTCCTCAAAATTGTGTCTCATCTCCTTTATAATTCTATGGACACATTGGAGACCATCATTGGTATTTCACTCTATGAGCTTGTCCTTGATAATGAAGGTGAGCTTATTTCAAAAAATGGGTATCTTTCATTCTCTACAAGGATTGGATATGTAGCACAACTTCATGCTAGGTGATCCATTTTTTATCAAGTAGTATTTCATATGAGTATCATCATCCTTGTGAGTATTTATTTCATCCAAGTATCCCAATATGTTCTAAATCTCTTCATGCATTTTTCAAATTCAGTGGCATGGGATACATAGATCAAGGTTGATAGTGTAGTGTTTCAATGTTCCCAACTTTGTGGAGATTATTCCTAGTGATCATTTCAAGTCATTATGTAATCAAGTTTCAATAGTGCCTTTTGTGATGTCATGGAAAAACTCAAACTTTGGATGGTATCATTTTTCATCATCCATGTCAATATTTCATTTCTTTGGTCATTCCATGCAATTATTGAAAAAAAAATTTAAAATTAAAAAAAAATGAAAAAAAAAAGAAGGGAAAAAAAGCAATAAAAGATCCAACAATGAAAACCTTTGGGCATTGTTGGCCAGCTAATATCTGAAAACCAATTTTTGACATATGTTAATTGCAAAATAATTCCTTAATGGTGAAAACTATTTTTATAGCACCACTAAGTGGTGATTGATTGAAAATTGGCTTGCCAATAGTCACTTGTTATCAAAATGTGAAAAAAAAAAAAAAATTGAAACAAAGCAATGAAAAAAAAGCAAAAAAAAGTAAAACTTGAAAAATGCAATAATTGGTGTTCCTAGTTTTTTTGCTAATCATTCTTTTCAAGAACATTCATTGGTTTCAGTGATTCTTTCATTTTTGGTACCTCCTATCACTCACTCCTACAACTCTACTCCTCTTTAGTATGGTCATCAAATCCTTGATCACCTATAGTATGTGTTGCTTCTTCAATTGAGGTGTTTTCAATAGCATTTTCTACCTATTATATGATCTCCTGTGCTTCAATTAATGATGGTGGTTCCTTAGATTTCCTTCTTTGTCCCAATTTTTTGGTTCCATCCAATGGTCTTCTCTTTGATGTTTTAAGTCAGATGGTGGTATTTTGTGGTTTTGCAGTAGTGGATACTTCTCTTCATTCATTGTTAAGGATTCCTCCATTTTGGTTGCCATAGTTGCCGAGTTACTCTATGATCTAGCCTTGGTCTCTCTACATATGCATGTTGGTAAAATAATCAATCTTGTTTTTCCTTATTTTATCTCTTAACTTTATTTTTATTTTTTATTATATTGATCATTATGCAACACCCCTCCCTATCCTCTCCTTGTTTCTCATGGATGGTCAACCTTTAAGTTGGGGGGAAGGAATGTCATCCTATTATGTTCCATCCATTTTCCTTTATAATTCCCTCACACTATCCATTATATCCATCATACAAAAGCCTTTGTTTTGTCTCTCATCTCTCTTGTCTCACCCATTTAAACTGCCCTTGTGCAAATTGAGATAAATTTCTCCTATATGCAACCTTTTGAACCATGATGCTATAAAAAATTGAAACAAAAAGCAAAAGAGAAGAGAGTAGAGAAATTGCTTACAAAAATTTGAAAGAGATATCCCTATTAAAAAATAAAAACAAAAAAAAATAAGAAAGGTTAAGTAAAGAAAGGTATCTGTGTCTATGAGTTATCATGGTTAGAGATGGAGACAAAGCCAAAATCCATAAACCTAAAGTGCTTTCGTTAAAACTAAAGACCTCATGATCATAATGATTGTATGAGGATGTGCAATAAGCTAAGTTTGGGGGGAATGATGAGAGCCAATTATAACCTATTTAATTCCCAAATTTTAATCCATTTTATTCACTTACCTACTCGCTTCCTTATTCCATTTCCATTATATTCCATCCCATTTTATTGGTTTACATTGCATATGGATTAATATTTATAAGCAGTATTTAATATTATTTTGAGATTAAATTATGGAAAATACATTAATTGATTTCTTTTACTAATCTTTACCACTGCAGCATGTTGATTTGTCATTGTAGATCTTCCTACTATTTAGCAAACTTCCTATCACCTATCAGTTGAGACTGCAACTTCTTGTCGCCTATCACTCGAGATTGCAACTTCCTGTCACCTACCAGTTTAGATTGCAACTTCTCATCTCCTATCAGTCGAGACTACAACTTCCTATCGCCTACTAGTTGGGACTATAACTTCTTGTTGCATTTGGATGTGAACTATTATTCTTCCAGAATAAAATGATAACTTCTACAATCTCATTTGAAAATATATGTTGGTTGGACACATTTATTACAACCTATATGGAGTTTAAACTGCTTAATATCTACCTTTGTTTCCATCATATGATGACCTCCAACCATGCAAGGGAAACAATAGCAAATAACCAAGGTAATATTCTATTGCATATACTCATGTGGGAAACTTTATTAGTATTTAGTTTCCTATATTTATGTGTAGTTATAAATATAATTCATGTGGCATTGTTTTGTTATATCTTCTTGGTCGTAAGCCAACCATGTAGATATGTCATACAAATATTTTTTAGTGTAATTTATAGCAATGGTATATATATATGCTCAAATATCATAGTAGGAGGAGGCAGGTTTGAATACATAGATTTCTTTAGAAGGGATTATTGTACACACACTGTTATTATTATTCTAAAATATAAGTTCCATATTTGCATGATTACAAAGGTGTAAGACTATTATTTTTCTTCACCAAGTAGCTGAGGAGGAAGGACCCACTCTAAAGTTACCCAATGATTATTTTCTATGAGTTATGTTTGGAGTGCATTTAAATTAGTTTTCATTTGTATGTTAATTATCTTAGCATTACATAGTATAGATTTAATCAAAGTATGGATTTAATCATAGTATACTAGTTTATGTGTTTAATATTTTTATTTGATTGTATAATAACATTTCATGTGAATTAGATTATGAGTTGATAATTTGTTAAGAGTTGTAGTTATTTTATCATAGAATATTTATGTTATACTTCGGTAAGTTTCTACTATTGGAAGTGATAGTTCCTATCACAAAATCATTTCGATTTGGTGTGAGTTTTTTTTCATGTGTTGTAACTACATTCATAATCCCTCATCTCATAGCTGACATCCATTGATGGCATACTACTCAGACACCTATCGCAAGCTTACACTCTCAGATTGACATGTATAGACCAGTCGAACTTCATTATAAATCATTAATTCTTTTTTAGTATTTTCCTAGTGTTGGCCTATCAGTTATTAGCTCTTGGATTAGGAGGTGTTGGATGAAAATCAAGAGGAATCACATTAATCATAGGTTCCCTTTGGTTACACAAATTTTAATTACTCTGATTGTCATTTTTAAAAGTTAGCATCCCTTCTAGTTGAGGATACAATTCTTGACTAAATTGAAAAGTGAATTCTTCACTAGTTGGTTACTCCATTCTAGGATTCTATGGAGAATCATATGATCCTATCATCATAGCATTGTACTATATAGAAGATTCATCATTGTTTCTTTATGAGTGCTACTTCATTTCTTGATTTCCATTAAACTATGAGCTACCATTGTTAGGTACATTCTATTTATTGTCATACTGGTTGATGTCCAAAAACTAAAAAATGTTATTATTATCAACAGGGATGCTTCCATTGTCAATTATGCCTTTGGAAGCCATTGTTGTGATCTAAATGATTGTAATTATTCCCTGTGTTTTTATTTCCTACATTGTTGTTTCTATTGAAATTCTTGTTGTAATTTTGCCATAGTTATTGTTTTAAGGGGTTCCATTCATTCTCTACAAGTTGTTGTTCTACCATTGCAACAACCTTAGGCAGGTTAATTCATTGGTAATTTGAGAAAAAAAATTCTTTATTTGACAAATCTTAAATGTGACTTTTTTTCTGGTTGAGTGAAAGTTGTTGACTTTTTCTCAAAGAAAGTAGCTTTTGGAGGTTCATATTCTAGATAGGTTATGGCCATATCAGTACAACTAGTGCCTATTATAGTAGGATTGGATTCATTGGAATGAATTGACTACGCATCAGTGGTGTTCTGGCAAGATATGTTAGTATTATTGTAGTCGCTTGAGATGGAACCATCAATCCTTCTCCATTAGGATTGGCTTTCTTGGTAAAGGTGATTGCTTCATCGAAGACCTTTTCTAATGTGTCAATGTTTGCAGTAGGGAGTCTTCACAGAAAGATAGTTGTAAGATGGTCCATAGTGTTAAGATAAATCTAAATTAAAGCTTCAACTAATATAGTATAGGTTGTTTCCAACTTGTGGAAACCCATATGAAATCAATTCTTGAAACATGAAATGGTCTTTATTGGGTCCCTTTTGATTGATATGAACTGATGATGTATCACAATTGGGTTGATAAATGTTTTGAATTTTTTGAGGAATTTTTTTTGAAGGTGGTCTAATTCTTTATATATCTTGGTGGAAAATTCATGTACCATTTAAATGAAGCTTCCCTCAATGAGTATTGGAATAAATAGAGGACCACATTCTCTTATTGAACTTTCTTTTGAATGCATATTTCTTTAAAGACTTTGATATTGTCCTCAACTATTTGTATTTCTCTATAGATGAACCTTGGGAAAAATTTCTCAAGATTCTTGGGAAGGTCAGTAAGTGTACCTTACAAATTAATTGGTGAATCTATCAAATTCACAAAGAAGGCCATCAGTGGAGGATTTGGTGGAACAATGGGTGAAGGTTGGTTCAAAGGTGGAACTGAAGATGATGAAATTTGGAATAGAAGTGGTATGACTTTGGGAAATCCTTTGTCACTTTGAAGCTTATGAAAATGATTGAGTTCTAAGAACTCTAGCTCACTATCTGAAAATCTTAAACTCAATGAAATAGAGATGATGGATTAGGATCTTCCATCTTTCATAAATTCTAGAAAAAGTGCACCTCTTCAAAAGCATACTTTCTCAAAACAACACACCTTATGCACTTGTGCACCTTCTAATAGTTTTAGACAAAAAAAAATGAACTTCCAAAAACTTTAGAATTTCAAAAAAGTGAGTTATTTTTATTTTTTGAATGGTATATGCCCTCCTTCTTGTGCCACTTTTGTTGAGCTATCATTTTGCATGATGCTTAACAGAAGGAATTCTTTCGAACACCTCTCTTAAAAATCTAATCTAGGATCAACTCCAAGGTTTTGGGTGATCTTGCAATGTACTAGAATCCAAAAAATTGAAGATAAATGTGTATGTTCACGAGGAAGCCTTTTTTGTTTTGACTAATTTCAGATAATATTTTTGATCTACTATTTTGAAAAGTAACTGAAAAAGAGATATATTTTTGATATCTTATGTTTTATGATGAATGCAATTTATCGATGCAACTATATGAATTCCTATTTTAACCAAGTGTTAACAAAGAAAATAAAAAATATAAGGTAACAATATATTAAAGCAAATAACTTGAAAGGGAAATTTCTAACAGACATAAACCAAAGTAACAACACATCTGCAAGTTAAATCATCAAAATGATCGGGTAGTAAACCAATGAAAATAGGAGCAATGTGTCCTCAATTCCACTAATGCAGTCATCGGTGGGAACTCAATAATAACCAAATATTTTTTGCTTCTCATCAAATTGCAAGGCCATGTAAAGTGCACTCATGCAAGACAAGAAGCTATGCAGGAACAATAGTTGATATTTTCTCCAACTCTGTATGTCAGTGGAATTCATTAACACAAGGAAAACACCAGAACTAAAATGATGCACAATAAAATCAACACAACAAAACCATTGGCTCCATTATTATTCATGAACATGCATTCAAAAAACTAACACACTCTGACAAGAATAACTATAGTCAGAATGAGAGAACCAATATCATATATTATTGCTTCAAAATAATGGCTTGAAGTACATATTACATCCATACATTTATAAGAAAACATCTCCTCTTTTTGTGTTGAGAGTGAGAGCTCTTAAAATCAAAAAGCATGCTAAAAACTAATAATAAAAATCTAATGATAGACAAAACCACTCTCTAAATGGTGCTAAGTAGGTCTCTACCCTTTTTTATATCAATTAAAGGGTGCATGAGCCTTTACCATCAAAAAGCATTTTCAATGCATAGAATGCTCTAAATTAGGAATGGGTAGTTAACTATTTGTGCAGTATTACTTTTTCAAAATTTTCTTTATAAGTCTATGAATAGCACACCTGTCCACCTTGTGCACCTTTTAAACCTTCTGCACCTTGGTGGTAGGTTCCAAAAATCCAAAATTTTCCCAAGTGTCAAAATTGAATTTCCAGCATCTGGGTTTTTTCCTTCCTTATCCCAAAGCAATGTCTAGATGTTTTTTCTTGAATTTCTCAATGATCTATGCTACTTGGGTAGCTTCTAGAAAATCCAAAGTTGCATATTTATCTTTAACCATTTATTGGTAATTTCTAACCTCCATACAAGTTTCTGTAAAATCCTCAAGCTTAGTGTCCAGTTCTAATAGTACCTCTTCAATCTGAAATGCTTGCCTGGTATCATCATCAGAGGAAGCATCCTCAAAATTTCTTTAGAATGACTACTAATTGTATTGAATTGATCTTGGATTTAGACTTATCTTCAAAAATGTCAAGGAAAGAAGTGTTGTAATACTTCTCTACTTCCAAAATCTACTCTTGAGTCTAGTCTCTTAACATTTGAATATCCTCATGTAGTCCCTTCATGAATTTATTACTAGTAGCTATTTTATCTATCCTATCCTTAAGATTATCAAGCTCTTCTATTGTATATACCTTCATGAGTGTATGATACCTTTGAACTTTTAATGATGTCAAAATATTTAGATCTTTTTCCCACATATGTACCTCATCCATCAACCCAAAATCCCAGTTCACTATAGATACCAATTTATCTATGCTTGACTAAATGTAGTGTAATAGGTTCAAATTTCCCTCTATTATCTATACACCCTTTTCCTCAAAATTGTCATGCTATTATTGGCATTCCCCTAAAAATGAATCCATCTATATAATGCCCTTCTCCTTTCTCTCTAGTATAGTAGCAAGAGTGATCTCTGGATGATCCAAGTCTATTGGGCCCACTATTCCATGCATATAGCCTCTCATAAGCTCATTTTGTCTCTACAGTATCAATAGTTCAAACTCATTTCTTTCCATATGCTTAAACACCTCTTTTATACCCATACTAATCAATACTTTGGTAGTGTCTATCATGCGCTTTCCTAATAGGACATCCTTGATTTGATAATCATTAGGAGTCAAATCCTTGGTGTCAACATGTGGAGGAGGGATAGCTATGTAAGATGGTAAGTCCTAATCTTGGTTCTTCATAATGAAGGCTAATGGTTATGCATCACCTATAGGTGGCTCAGGCTTCTTGATGGCTTTTATTAGCTCATCCATTCCCTTCTTAGTAGTTACATTAATTTTCCTCTTCTATCAAACCATGACCTCCCTCTTTAGCCAAGAAGTTGTAGTGCCCATTGGAGACATATATTTGACTGAAGATGGGGTTTGTACTATAGGTCTATTTCCCTTATTAGTCCTCTCTAGAATCTTTTCTCATTGAGAGAGATCATTAGTTTGAGTATCTTTTTCTAGTTCACCTAAGGTCCCAGCACCTAATAATGTAAGGAGTGTGTTAAGTTTCCCCTCTAATACTTCATCAACTTACATTTTTTAGGGATCTTCTACCTTTTCTTCTTTTTCTTCAAATTCTTTTACAAGAGGAAGTGGTATTGTTGAGCTTTTTTCTAGGAATTAAAAATCCTAAGATGGTAGTGGTGGTGTATCTAGAGGTCCTTGAGGCAAAGATGCTAATTGGTTCCAGTCCTCTCCTAGGGATTGACTCATAGGAGTATCCCTCATCTTCTCCCTAGCATCTTAATGCCCATTTGCATGAAATCAAAACCTATGATCCACTATTTTTGCTCATCCTCTAAAGTAATAACCTTAATAGGTTCTTTTGGAATAGATGGTAGTGATATAATGGAGCTTCCTCTTCTTTCCTCTTACATCGCCCTAGCCAAAAGATTCCTCTAACTCAAGGGACATGTTTACTTTTTTCCCCTTATTCTTCTTCTACTTTGGTTTTTGGAATAGTTTTGAGAGCATGTGGTGGAGGATTATTCTTTTTCTTTAATCTTCTCCTATGTGTCCCTCCCATAATAGACTTAACCCTGGCATTCTTAAGAACTGAGGGGAGGCTTACTTCTCTTGACCTATTAGTGGAATCCTTTTTTCTTCCACTTCTTGTTTTGGTTCTTATTCCCATCTCGATGGAGGCACTTGTTCAAGCTCTTAGACTTGAGTTGCCTACTCATCTTGAGGCTCTTCTTGTTTAGGATACTTTTGTGCTTGTTGAGAAGGTTGGGCTTGAGTTTCTTTTCCTACCCTTTGCCCCTCTCTTCCTTTTCACTCCTCTATCTACCTAAAAATACTCAATTTCCCACTCATGTTGATGAACCATTTCTAGCCTTACTAGTGATTGATTTTGGAAAGTTGGTACTATGACCTTTACAACTTTGCCTTTGATAGGCCATGATGTGGCTTGTAGAGGAATAGCCTATCGAACTGGATCAATTTTGAAGGGCTTCTTAATCCATTCCCTTGTTATTTGGACTATATGGTGGGCACTATTGTTGATATCTACATTCTCATCCCTACTGATCTCTACATCCATGATCGGCCTTTTGTAGACTTTGTCTCGATTATACAATGGATCCAGGACATCTTCATTGTCTTTCTCAATAGTCTTGAGTTTGATCTTCATTTTCAAGGCATTTTCTATCATATATAGACTCATTGTACAATAATCCCTTATTTGGAAATCATAGTCATCTATTGCATTCATCCAGTGACCTTCTAGTGTATCTTCATGTACAAATTGTTTCCTTACTACATGATGTACCATCCCAATATTATCAAAGTATTGGTGAGGGGATTTTTACTCTTCTAAGGGATATTGATCCTATTCTAAATCAAAAGTCATGATGTCTTGTTCTTTCTTGACCTCAAAAGCACCTATGGTTATTGGCCACACCCATATCTTCTTGGATTATTTCCTCACTCTGTCATATGCAATTGTGAGTTGCTTGGCAATATCCAACAAAATGAGCCTATTCAAAGTATATCTTGGGAGATTCATTTGGTTTACTTGTGTGCTTGCGACCCTAAGGTATATGAATATTTTGAATTGAATGTAGTAGGCATTGATCTCTTTGATTCTAGTTGCTACCTCTACTGACATTTGTTTTTCATAATCACCTTCTATGAATTGGATGATTGTGAATATAAAGTTTTCATTCACTATCATGTACCCCTTACTCTAATCCAAAAAAAAAAAAAAATTAGCAACTGAGGATATACCACATAGGGTCATGCATTAGTGTCTTCCACACTACCCTTTTTGTAAAGTCTTAGGTACTCAATTTTTTCGGCCACTAACAAGTACACCAAATATGATATCATGTAGAATTTATGGTCAGTACTAATAGCTACTAGCTACACATCTAGGTTATTGCTCACCATCATGGGCCATTGAATTGGTATCTTGGCTGTTCAAATGATTTCTATGAAATGGACCATTTAGATATTGAGATGTCTAGCTACTGGTAGACCCATGAATCTACTTAAAAGAACAATAGAATATCCCACATCATCCTTCATATATCCCTAAGTCATGTCTACCTTGTTGACTCTGCAGTCAACTGGTGTTCTATCAATCAAAAATGATGACTAGATTATCTCTTTTCATTCCTTCTCATAATCTTGATACCATGTTTCTACTCCTTCATAGGATATGTGGTAATACTAATTGGCTTTAGGCAACTGGAAGGATTTCTCAATGTTTTAAGGTTAGAGGTTGAGGACTATCTCTCTTATGACACTCTTGACAACCTTTTCTTTAGTGACATAGTTTTCTCCAAGAGCCGTGATGAGTTTTGAAAACTACATGGAAGTAGGATGTGATGTTTTATTGACTAACCCTAATCGAATGAGTGCTAACACCATTGTAAATCTTTCTCTTGGCTTATTGCAGATGGTGAGGAAGGTGTTCTAGTCAAATTGTCTAATCTTGGTGTCTCTAATTTCAGAGTGTCCATCTTGAAAGTGGGATTTCCTTGGTGTACCTTGATATTTGAACACTATAGTTTTGGGAGCAATATTTTTTGCAAGTGAGGATAATGGAGGCATCATTCTTTCTACACAAAAAGAAGATATTAGTCTTGAGAGCTAAATATATAACCCAAAATAAACCCTAATTCACAAAAAAAAGCCCAAAACACTTGAAAAAAATTAGGATAGTCAATTTCCCACATAATAACCCTAGAATGCAAAATAGTGCACCTTGACAGGTGCACTAAATGGGTATTTCAAGACCATTTTAGCATAGTTGCAGAGAGTTCTTTTTTGGGGCAAGGGAGATGGGTACTTGACTAATTCTTTATCATTTTAGAGTGCACAAATGGTGCACACATGCACACCTTGATGGCGTATAGATCCTTATATATTTTTTAAGTTGATTTGAGTTCTTTGAAAAAAAGGTGTACATGTATGCACCTTGGGGAGGTGCACACGTGTGTACCTTTCCTTAGGATTTGTTTAAAATCTTTAATTTCAAACAAGGTGCAGATGTGCACACCTTTTGGTTGACTTAGGAATTTGTGCACCTTGAGGAGGTGTACATGTGCACACCTTTAATGTCTTAACACTTGTTTTTTTTGTGTCTTACAAGGTTGAGTGGACCTTGAAGGGTGAGAAGGTGAGGGAGATTAGGGAGCATGAAGATAAGTGAGGGGAAGTGGGAGGTGTCCCAAGTTTATATAGAACTAGACTTAGTGTGCACACCCTCTAGAGGTGCACACATGTGCATGTGCACATATCCAAAGGGAAATGAGTGCACACCTATGTATTTATCACACTTTGGATAGGTGTGCATGTGCATTAAGTGTGCTAGTGTGCATTCATGCAAGTAACACTTAGAATTTTCAATTTTTCTTCTTCTCTGACACCTTGAACTAGCCCATTCAAAGTCTGAGGCTTGACCTAGACTTGTGAATAGTCCCAAAATATCCTAGGCCCTAGACTAGAAGTCTATGAGACCAAGAAAAATACTAGGGGGTCCCCATTTCTAAGAGAAATGGAGTGTGTCTTGTGAAACCACAACAAGGTGAATCTGTCAATTAGGAAAACACAAAGCTTGAAGAGACTAATTATTTGATTATCTATTCTTCTAGCATAAAAAAATATTCATGAAATATTATGTCCATTGAAATATTCCCTTCTCATTAGAATAATCTCTAACCTACTAAAATATTATATTTGACCATCCAAAATTCTCTCACAATGTTTTTTTGAAGGGCAATACCTGTTGATGTTAGAAATAGAAAAATTCAAGTGCAAATGGTAGGAGAATTGGAAAATTAATATTTTTTATAACAATTAGGAGATATTTTCCACAAAGTAAAATTTTGATATTGCTATTAGGATAAAAGTATGTAGTTTTCAAATCAAAATCACGAACCCTATTGAATCCTAAGTTTGACTTGAAAGCTATGTAGTTGAGTATTGATAGAAATATTATAAATTTCCTTATTGTAGTGAATATCTAGTACTTATTGATAGATGAACTAAATGGCTCTATCATTAATGATTAATAAGGGTTTTCATTTATTAAAGGATTTACAAATGAGGCAGAAAACTAGGTAGGCTTAACCTTAGAGGAAACTCTATGGTTAAGGGAACATGATTTGGAGTATTATTTGGATAGATGACCACTCAAGAAGGTTGAACGGTTCACCTCTGTAAGAATTATATAGGTTCAATAAGTGCTAATTTTTTCAATCATTCTCATGAGATATGGATTTTTGTGAACCACTACTCATTAAACTTGGGTCAATGAGTTTGACTTGAAAACCACATAGTTGAATCCTAATAGCATATCATATATTTTTTAAAACTATTTTCAATTTTAAAAAATATTACCCATGTCTAAAGGTCCATGTATAATTTACTCTTCCCAACTCACTAAACTATCAATTGTGTTCATGTGGTTTTGTATAGTCATACAAACACAACACCTCATAGTGCATTTTGCACAAATTTTTACACTAATTTTTATTGCACTTCCTTTACAAATTGATAGGAATTTCTTGGATTTTATATCCTTATAAGCTTGATAGTGATGTCCATTTTAACTAAAAATGCTAAATAAGTTAGCTAATCCCTAGATTTTTCCTCAACTATTATGCCCCATAGTAACTGACCCAAATTTTCTTTAGGTTTTGGGAAGTTGTAAACTTGATGGTGACTTCTATTTGAGCCAAATATGCACAAAAAATTAAATCATGGCTAGATCTCTTGAGGATGTAGATAGGAACTTGGGATGTAGATAGGAGCTTGGTATATTTTAACTTTGATACCAAGTAGGAATTGATGATGATGTCAACCCACAATCCAAAAATATCTACAAACACACTACTTGTCATGAGGAGAAGATCAAGCAAGATAAAGCACAAGCTAAGAAATTTGAATTGATTACAAAGTGAAATTAGGATTACAAGTGGGATAATTTATTATGCATAAATAGATTCCTTTTGTAGAAATAAATAGGAAATAAAATCTAACTCAATGTAAAGAAGTAAAGTAGAACATGATATGAAAGCTAGAGGTGTGATATACAAACTAGAGCCAAAGTATAATCAATTGGACTAAATTAGGATCAACCAAAGATCCTTAAAAAAACTTAAGCTAAACCTAAATAATTAAACATGATCTCAATTATGCATTTCAATATTCTTGAGCATGCACACAATTATGAAATGCATTATATGAAAATATGCATTATAAAACATATATGTGCATGCTTTAACATTATTATGAAAGAAGAAATCCTTGTGGGGATTACAATGGATCATCATTTCCTTCTTTCACCAATACAATAATTATTTTAATCTCTCTTGGAGAGTAGTTCTCTCTTGCTTAATTTTTATCCTTTACTCTATTTGCAAGAGTTGGATTGATTTGTACATGAGTACTTAAACAAGCTACATTGTGGGAACCCATGCATGTTTGCATCTTTTCATTCATCCCTCTATTTGGCTACTCTTAATCTTAATGGGGGTGTTGAAGTAATTAGGATATTACTTAATTATTAAATCAATTGGGCCCTTTTATTAATTTATCCAGTTAAGCTAAACTTAGGCATTTTTATCTTTTATGGTGTGATGTCCCCAATTTTATCCATACCATTAATTTTTCTTTGATTTCTTGTCTTCTATTTTGGAAACAAAATTCCTCCCTATTTATTGAATGCAATTTTAGTGGTTCATAACCACCCTAGTCTATTGTTAGAAATATCACTCTTCTATTTCACTTTGTGTACTACCAAATTTATTTATTTCCTTCATTTGGAGACAAATTTATAATCTATTGAAATTACAATAAGAAAGGTGAAGTTCTTTGGAGGGGGGGGGTGTGCGCGGGGCGAGTGGTGTTAATTAGTAGTTCAAACTTGGATCCATAAAAATTTCACCATATATCCATCTCATATATTCAATAGATAAACTGAAATAGCATGTAAAGCATATACATCTAAATCATATAAACATGCAAGCATTCACACATATAACACTAGATATGATTACCCAAAAACCCTCCAAGTGAGAGGGTAAAACTAGGGTGCGGATGACAGCCATAAATATTCACTACTACAGCAATAAAGTGTATCCAATTAAAGTTACAATGTTTTGACCATGAAACATGATCTACCCTATGAAAGGTCTACCCTATTAAAGGCTTGCAAAGACTATTAAGTCTCACCTTCTTAGAGGATTTTAACACCCTATTATAAATGTGCCTTGTTAGAGGACTTCAACTTACAACTAAGTAAGCACCCTATTAAAGGATTTCGTATAGCTGTTAGGACTACTCTACTTAAGAGATTTGACTAAATCACTTGTTAAAATATCTTAGCATAGATCCTATGGTTGACACTAGCTTTCCCAATAATAGATCACTCTAAACAATGTCTTCTTGATCCTTTTTGATCAAATGTCTCAATGTTGTATCCTTTCATTTATCCTCTGTTCTTCTCTAACTAATTCTACAATTCACTCTTTCTTCTGAGTCACCATCAATGCTATGTTTTTGTATGCAAACTATTCTCTTCACTCCTTTAATTCCTTTTCATCTCTATGAAAGTTTAGGGTGTCATCCTCCTTAAGAATAATTTGGTGGCTTAGGGTTAGGTATGAATCTATGGCTAAGATTCATCCATTTTTTTGCTTAAATCTTTGCATTTTCTAATTGGTTGCATGTAATTGCATAGGTTATCCAAATAGATATTTGTCCTTATCTCTAAAATATCAAAATCTAATCTTAAGTCAGCTCAAAAATGGTTTACATAGTTATTTTTTCCATTACAAACAAATATGTCAAAATTGTCTTACTTAGCATATACATTGTTCTTTATACTATGATTTGACACCTGCATTGCTTGACATCCACTATTTACTTGGCTCTTGTATCACTCGGCATGGTCTATTTTCTTAGCTTCTACATTACTTAGCACTTGAGTGACTTGGCACATGAGTGGCCCGGTACTCATTGCAACTTAGCATGGTCTAATATTTACATGTTGTGCTTGACATGTATTACTAGTTTGGCATGAACTATGTAAATAGTTTAAGTGTATTGACACTCACTTGTCAAAACCAATCTGAGATCAATAATCTCCCCCTTTCACGTGAGTGTCAAAAACACTTGAGTATAATTAACATCTATATTCTCTTGAGCATAACATATTCCATAACTCGGCTTATATACAAAACTTCAAAATTTCAAAAAAAATGTAATAACTTAGATACCTCAAAATTTGATAACTCCCCTTGAGTTAGTTTGTCTATTTGTAACCAAAATTATGTACTCCCTCTAAGTAATTTTTTACTCCCTTTGAGTAAATGTGTCTCTACTGATTCACTTTGACTTCATGCTCTATTTTGGTTTTTGATACTCTTACATTTGATATTTCTTGTTTCATCCCCTTTGTTCATTCTCCTTTGACAACTACCTCATTCTTATTATTCTCCCCTTGAAAATATATCTCCCTTTTTTCTCTTTCTCCCCCCAAAATATATATATCTCCCCAATGATATATCTCCCCCATTTTCTCCTTTCTCTCCTCCTTTTTGACACTTACGTCAAATGGGCTATACAACTATGGTGCGTTTGTCCAAAAAAGGTTTATGGACATCCATTATTATCTTGAAGGTTGCATCCAAATTATGACATGCAACATCTAATGACTTTATTTGATTGTAAGCTCAGCAATAAGGTGTACTAGACCATCTAAAGTAGAAATATTGGGGTCTTTCTTCAATAGAATTTTAGGGTAAAAGCACAAACCTGTGTCACCTTTTATAAAGAAAAGTGATATTAGAATGTGACAGTTCAACATTAATGACAAAAAAAATGGTATTTGCGTTTAAAATATGAAGATGATGTAAACTGATGAAATGTGTAGAATTGTATGAATTTTATGTCTATAATTTTTATTATTTTTTTGACTAAGAATTTATTCATTTTATTTTATTTTGAAGTCCCTTTTTTAACTGTAAAAAATATAGGATGTAGTTCTCGTCAAACAAGTATGTGCAAATCATCTTTTTTTGTTATGATTTGAAAATATTTTATAGATGACATGTATAGCTAGTGCACAAAAAAGAAATAATTATTTTTGATGTATATTTTCTTTGTTATAAGTACTCAAGTTCGACCTTGTCAGAATCCAACAGTTTTTTCCTCCCGTCAAAACTTCCCTATCAAATCTATACCTTCTTGAAAAAAAATTACATATTCATGAAGAGGATTCTCTCCTCTAGTGATAAATATATATTTTTTATTTTTTTGATATGATTTACTTTTTTTTTCAGTTTTTGAGAGAGTATCTTCTGAAATGTTGAAATATCGACTTATAATATTTTTAGATTATAGCATATTATAACTAATCAAAACACTCAAAAATTTATATAATGATGATATTGAATCTGAAATTTATAAAAGGGTATTTTAAGTTTTTTTTTTTAAATTGAGTTTTGATAGAGAAATGAGATTTGACCAAAATAGGTTTTTGTATCACAAACGGTGACACAGATCTATGCTTTTACCCTTTAGCATAGCCTAGCTCCTTGTTCAATATCTCCATGTGTAGGGAAAGGGTAGCTCATATTTTTTTCAATTTGGCTCTAATATTAGCCTCATCTACTATTAAGACAACTAACTAACTCTATGTCTAAAGCAATGTCCTAAAATGCTTCTCACTTTGAGTTGGATTTTTAGGTAGTCTTACACCTAATGTAGATATTTGACTTTCCAGGCTCAAAATGTGACTTCTAGTCTCTTGGGTGAAGAATGTAGGATTTCATAGTTTTTTTTACAATGAGAATTTGTTCTCAAGTAACTTCTTCACATCCTGAACCTTAGTTTCAAAAGCAACTTTAATTAGTTTTATATCAGCTGATACTTTCTTATTTACTCTATTTTGGAACTTCTTTTCTGACCATTCTAAAAGTTTTTCATATATATCAAGGTCTTCATTATTGACATTCTCCACCATATCTATCAGTTGTTCTATTAGTGGCTTGGTCTCTTTAGGAGTTGGAGAACTAAATGCATCTAGAAAGTTGTCCTTAATATCTTGAAGTGCTTGCTTCTGCCCATATTATCTCCTAAGAATTTCTTGATGCTTTTTCCTTTCTAAGGCTTGCTTTAAAATGCCTAGTTGTTCCAATGTCATAGCATCATAGTCATACTTTGGAATAATAATTTCTTCATCAAGGCTTATGTCTCCATAATGTATTACCTTTTCAACCTTTGAAGAGCTAGGGCTTGGCACTAAGATTTTCAATGGAGTAGCATCTATGCTCAACTTCTGAAGAGTTTGTGTAGAAGGAGTGTTAGATGTTGGTAAGGCTACTAGTGCTTGGATGGCCACTTGTTCCTTCACCTTTGGTTTTGTCTCTTCAGGCTTGCCCTAGTCTATCACTATAACTTGTTTGCACCTTATTCTTGTGTTATAGGTACAGATGAATCTGTCTATCTTATTTCCTTCTATTGTCCTATAGTGGTGTCTTTTTCTTCTACTTCCTTCTCAATCGTAACAATCTTAATAATTGTATCAATCTTGGTAGATGTAACTTTTGAATTTAGGACCAAATATTGTACATGACTAACTAAAGGGATGATGGAAGGTGGTTCTTGTGGACTCACCTTTTCCCTTGTGACATCAGTTGCTACCTTTTGTAGCTCATCTATACTCACCAAAATTGGATTCCCACATAGTTTGGCTTGCAATGTAGATTGATCTAAGATCTTCTTCAAGTTTTCTATAGTAAGAGGATTGATGTTCAAATCTGATGGATTAGACATCCTTTATAGTTATAGTTTTAGTTGTTTTGATTGTGTCATAGGGAGGGCTAACATTTGGCAATTGTGTGTCATGCACACTCTATTCTTCTTGTTACTTAGGCTTAGTTGTTGCCTTCTCATCTTCTTTTTTTTCTATATCTCCTCCAACTTTTTTATCTTTGTCACCTTATTCCTTATCATATTCTTTTTCATCATCTTCCTTATCATCATCTTTAACCTCTGAAGGGTCATTTTCTCCTTTCTTGATAGTGGACAACCCATAAATGAGTTTCCAAATTTGTGTTGATTTCTTAATAACATCTTCAATATTATTTTGAAGAAAGCTAAAGGTTCTGTATTTAGGTTTGAGCCTAACTACATATTTATTTACTGCCTTAATAATTTTCCCCTCAATCAATGTAGGCATTACTTGGTCTACTGTTGTCTCCCTAATTTTTCTTTCCAAATTTAGACAATAATGCCATTTTTTCTCAGCAATGCCATATAGATTTTTAGGTACTGAGTTGGAAAATTCTAGTGGTGTATTCTTAAACTTTGACATCATGGCATATAATGCCTCTTCCACTTGGTTCTTCTCCACTTTACCCAATTTATCAAATTCAACATGATTAAAACCTGAAAGATCTGCATTGTTCTTAACATTTTCACAAAGATTCTCAAGGTCTGAGAGAGAATTATGACTTTCCACCTTGAATTGGTTGTTGTCATCTGATTCTATCTTCTCTTCATTGAAATCTAGTTTAGCCACATGCTTCCTTCTCTATATTTTCTACTCTTGTCCTCCTTTCTCTATTTTCTTTTCTTTTTCTCTAGCCTTCTGTGTTGTAGCATGTGTGATGGTTCTAGTTGTAGGTGTAGTGGGCTTTGGCTAACTTGATTTAACAAGTTTCTTGGTCCTTTTCATTGGCTATGCCTTTGCCTTATTTTTCTTTTGCTTGGAAAGAATACGTTCTTCCTTAGCTTCTTCTCCCTTGGCACCTTTAGTATCCTCCTCTTCTTTTTCTTATCCCATGCCAGTGTTAATACTAGAGACTCTTGAGATTGAGTTTGCTCTTCCTCTTCATCTTCTTCTTATTCTTCCTATTCCTCCTTGACAACTTCTCCAAATTTTTCTTTCAATTTCTTTACATATTTTCCTTTTTCTTCATGGTAGAGGTAGTATTCAAATCCATGGTAATATTAGATTTTACCATCTCGTAGTTTCCAAAAACTTTTACAGTCTTGTCTACTTCTTCTACAAGTAGAGTTATTATTGAAACATTGTTGAGGCTTCATCTACATTTACCTCATATCCTACGGGTCTCAACCATCTCACGCTTGGTGTGGTAGCTTGAACAAATTTTTAATTAGCATCCAAAAGAAAAAAAAATGTCATCATAGTATTTTTAAACTAAGGATACTAGTGTTCTTAGTCTATTTTTCATTGACTGCTTGAAATTTTCAAAGTAGCTAGTTATGATTGTTTCAAAGTTTTCTCCTAGCTACTCAATGTATTCACCTATCTGTACTACAATTGATCTATTAGTCTTCCATCCTACTATTCCACATGAGGGGAATTTTTTTGTAAATAAAAGAATATGCATATTAATATTGAACCAAACTTGCATTGTGCAGTCTTGGTTTTCCTTATTTCTCCAAGGTTCTCCATAAGTTGTTGCAATTGAAGTTCTGCTAGATCATATGTGTTATCTTTCTTAACAATATTATAATCAACATCCACATCAATGTAGGTTACATTATTCAATCTACTAGATTGATAGAATTTATGTGATATTACCCTTATAGAAAAGTTAATAAGAGGATCAGTGATTGTATCTATTGTCATACCTCTTTTCTTCCGGACTACTCAAGTATTCTTTTGAATCACTTCCTTGGAATCACTCCTAATTTTTTTGGGTCCATCTAGGGTTGGGTAGCTAGTAACCCTATGGATTATTCTCTTGGTAATCTTGATTGGTCCACCTTTCATCCATAAGGAAAAATCATGAATTCAGCTCAGCACAATTTGTATCCACTCTATTTTGAATACATTTGGAAAATCTAGGGCTCGTGTTAAACCCTTTTTCTCAACAATTTTATATTCTTCCTTCAAAAAACCATTTTCACATAATATGGTGTATACACCTCTAATTTCTATCTCACCAATGCTTCTAATCTTGCAATTGTAGCATTTCCTCACATCTTGTAACATTATCACATTTGGCAGGATCATGGATAATGCGCCAGAAGGGTCTTTTTTATATATGATGTCAGGAATGGCTTTAAATATGAACCTCTTAACTTCATTACTAACTAGATGAACATTTAAAACTTCCTTCCCTTCAACATTTTTTGAACTTGATGTTATTTTGTCAAACTAGGGTTTATGAAAATTTAAACTACATATCTCGGCTCTTGATAAATACCTTGTGAGATCACATGAAATGGTGATGAATCATTGCATAAATATTCTACAATCAATTTTGAAGAATTTCCCGATCACCTCTTGCTCTAGTTTCTCTTTCTTAATTTTGAAATGATGAAGAATGAGTTAAAATTGATCATATACCCTTTGAAAACCTTGCATTTAATTCTAAGTGCTTACATAGTTGTAAGCTTGTCATCAAGCAATTTTGGGTTCACTCGACATCTGTTGATATTTCCATCACTCAGAAACCATTGTGAGCTTGGCATCAACAACATTCCACTCAACACTTATAGGAAACTTTTCATACTCGACATCAACATGAAAAACTCAATTTTTTAAAAAATTTCTAACAACTTGTATCTTTATTCATGCTAATGTAATCTTTTCAATACTAGAACCTTTTTGGAACTATTTTATAATTTAGCTTTTAGATATCAGTCCCACATACCTTTTGATTTCCTAACTTGATAAGGTGTGATCACATAACCCATTGGGTGAAGTGATCCCTTCTCTATTTGATGTGTTACACTCATCTTTCCTTTTCCATGTCTTGTTCATCCCATCTCTGATGTGTTCAACATCTTCCTTGCCTTTTCCTTCACCAAATTCACAACTTGATACCTTTGACTTTGTTGGACAATATCTACTGATATTACTAGTTTTCAAATTGCTGAAACATGTGGTTTGACTTAACCATCTTTGGTAGTTACCTCTAAAGTGTGTCCTAATACAATTCTCAGGAGCATGTCCATATTCTTGACAATAATGATAGCTATATTTTGTATTATAATCCCAATTATAAGAGTTGCCATTATTCCTAACCTTTGCTTGCTTGTTGATGACCAAATGGATTTGGATCTACAGTCAAAATCTTTGTGTCCATAATTTTGACATTTTTAGCAATATCCTCTAAATCTTTTTGTATGCATGGTCTTGGTTGTCCATTCATGTGCTTGATGACCTTTCTTGTTAAACTTATGACAATTTCTCATATTCTTAGGCTTGACATCCTAATTTCTAAACTTGCTCCTACACACATTAGTAGTATGTCATTTCTTATGACAACTATGACAAGTAGGTTTGGAGTTCTTACCTTTGATGTTCTTTTCTTCTACACTTTTCAATGATTCTCCTTCTTCAATGCTTGTGTATTTCAGTCCTAATGTATCATTCTTGGATTTAGGAGATCTCAATAATTGCTCAAAGTATTTGATGGCTTCATTTGGCTTGTTGAAACTTTTAGCAAATTATTTTTCTCTCTATAGATCATTTTGTAGTTATTCATACTACAACTTCAATGTAGTTATCTTAATGTCTTTGGCACTTAACTCATATTTAGCATTCATCATTTGACTTAGAGTGTCCAATTGCATATTGTAGATCTTGGTTAGCTCTGTTGACTTCTCTTTCAGCCTTTTGTTCAATATTCTTTTTTCTTCTTCAATCATGGCATTATCTTCCATGGCTTTCTTATTTTGTTCAGTTATCTCACATAGCAACATGGCTTGAGATTCTTTCTCTATCTCGAGATTTCTAATTTCCCTAGCTTGTATTCTATTCTTTTCCATCAAATCTACAATTGCTAAATCAAATTCATTGGAGTCACCATTAGAAAATAGCTTGGTAGTGTCAATCTCTTTGTATTGTGTGTCATTTTCTGCAATAGAAATTTATTTCCTTCTCTTCAAGGACTTCTTTAATTATTCTCTTGCTTCATTCAATTTATATAAAATGAGTTGTATCTCAATTCCTTGATTCTCAATCATCTTTCCCAATTTGAAGATTTCCATTTTAAGATCTTCCCTCAAAGCTACAAAGCTTCTCCTTCTAAGAACTTAGCTCTAATACCTATTGTTGAAATTACAATAGGAAAGGTGAACTTCTAGGGGGGTGTGAATCAATAGTTCAAACTTGGATCCATAAAAATTTCACCTATAACCATCTCATATATTCAATAGATAAACTAAAATAACATGTAAAGGATATACATCTAAATTATATAAACATTCAAGCATTCACACATATAACACTAGATATTATTACCCATAAACCCTCCAAGTGAGAAAGTAAAACTAGGGTGGGGATGACACCGACAAATCTTCACTACTGCAGCAATAAAGTGTATCCAATTAAGGTTACAATATTTTGACCATGAAACATGATCACCTTATGAAAGATTTTCCTTGTTAAAGGCTTATAAAGGTTGTTAGGTCTCACCTTGTTAGAGGATTTCAACACCCTATTAGAAGTGTGCCTTGTTAGAGGACTTCAACTTACAACTAAGTAAGAACCCTATTAAAAGATTTCATACAGCCTATTAGGACTACTCTGCTTAAGAGATTTGACTAAAATCACCTATTAAAATGTCTTATCATAGATCCTATAGTTGGCACTTTCTTTCCTAATAATAGATCACCTCTAAACAATATCTTCTTGATCTTTTTTGATCAAATGTATCAATGTTGTATCCTTTCCTTTATCCTCTATTCTTCTCTAACTAATTCTGTAATTCACTCTTTCTTCTAAGTCACCATGAATGCTCTATTTTCACATGCAAACTATTCTCTTTACTCCTTCAATTCCTTTTCCATTCTCTATGAAAGTTTAGGGTTTTTTCCTCCTTAAGAAGACTTTGGTGGCTTAGGGTTAGGTATGAATCTACGGATGAGATTTATTTATTTTTCTGCTTAAACTTTCCCATGTTTTGATTGGTTTCATGTAATTGAATATGGAATCCAAATAGAGATTCATCCTTATCTCTAAAATATCAAAATCTAATCTTAAGTTGGCTCAAAAATGGTTTACATGGTTGTTTGTTTCATTACAAATAATTATGTCAAAATTGTTTTACTCTACATATGAAGTCTCTGATGCTCGGCATACATTGTGACTTGGCAACTGCATTGCTCAACATCCACTATTTACTCAGCTCCAGTATCACTTAGCATGGTCTATCTAATCAGCTTTTATGTTACTTGGTAGTCGAGTGACTCGGCACATGAGTGGCTTGGCACTCATTGCAACTCGGCATGGTCTAATATTTACATGTTGTGCTCAACATCTATTACTAGTTTGACATGAACTAAGTAAATAGCTTAAGTGTGTTGATACTCACTTGTCAAAACAAATTTGAGATCAACATAATCACTTGGCTCTTGTCTAAAGAAATTTTAATATAAATTACTATAATTATTTATTCTAGATTATTTTTGTCTCAATTGTTAGAAAGCTCCATTTGTGTCAATATGTAGCTTAGAGTTGTGTTGTGTATCTTCTCATAATTTCCTAAATAATAGTATTCATTTATTACTCT
The DNA here is from genome assembly GCA_028749045.1 of Cupressus sempervirens. Lineage (NCBI taxonomy): Eukaryota > Viridiplantae > Streptophyta > Pinopsida > Cupressales > Cupressaceae > Cupressus > Cupressus sempervirens. Next base: position 745,515,559 of record CM053787.1, read on the forward strand.
CCAATGTGCCAATCTAGAAAAAGTGATAAGGAAAATTGTGTGCAAGAAAGACCCCAAGAAAATACTTGCCCAAACAACATTCACATTGTGTGCATGCAATCACCACACAACATGCACCATCCTCTTAGCAACCAAGATATAATGTATCCCAAAATTGTATGACATCAAATATATACCCATAAAATCACCCAATATTACCCACCATATGACCCATTTTATTTATAATACATACCATCACTTCACCATACTATATGGTCACTCAAATAATTCCAACAAGAAGTCACCACATGGTCCATTCTCTTGCACGCATACGAGATCAACATTCACATATGATATCTTCATATAGGTACATCACATATTTATCTTGGGTACTTTCCCTTAGGTTTTCCATCAAGTAATGTCCCTTGGGTTTTTTCCTCATCTTCTTCCCTCAAGTACCATCCCTCGGGTACTTCCCTTGGGTACTTTCTCCTCAAGTATAGTGGTACATGATGTGTGGAAAAAAAACTCAAGTATTGTCTCATTCAATACATTATAGTGGTAGTAGATCTAGTGATCTTTCCAATCTATTGAGATTCTTAAAATATTTTCAGATTTGGATCATACTAGCATCCAACAACAATGGATAGTAGTGGTTGATGGCACTAAAAAAGATTGATAAAGAGCTTAGTGGCGGTTTTGATATTCCATTAGATATATTGGGAGCCTATTTGTGTAAGGTGGATAAATCAACTTCAAGATTTATACATAGGATCCTTTCTTCAATTAAAGGTTACTTAAAACAACCCTTTGTTGAGACATCATAACAATTAAATAAAATTAGTGGCTATAACATGTATAAGTGAGATTTTGATAATCTCAACTATTCAAGAATTGTATGATGATAACATCCTGACAGAGATATTGAACTTGATTATTGAAAAATTTTAGAGCCTTCATGACTTCAAGGGTGATCCATTTGGCAGGATATTCACAATATTGGAGAATTTTGTCACTATCAAAGTAGCACTTCTTAGATCTTGAATTACAAAATTTGATCCATGATATATTTCATCACTTGGCAATCAAAATCAATGATTATCATGATACTAAGGTTTCATTTTCTATGGACAACCTTATGATTTTGTACATTGGAGAGAAAGAAAGAAATTCCCTAACCTATGTTATACATACTATTGTTTGTTCATAATTTAAAAAGTATTCTTTCAATTACAATATTTAGATGGTTAATAACTTATTCAAGCATAAGAATAATGAAAAAAATTTAAAGTCATGCTTGCACAAGTGTGAGGATGTTGGTGTTCATTATAGGTGGTATGCACTACATGGGGATATGAAAGAAGCTATTACTATCCTTGTAAGAAAAGAAAACCTAATCCTACATAACAAAAGCAAGGGTAAAGAAGAAGCTTGTACAAAGTTCTTTCTAATTGGCATCATGGCAGTCATGACTAATATAGTAGAAGAATTAGTTGGCATCACTACAACATTTTGGGTCAAATTGTGATGATAATTTGCGATGATGGTGTAATTTGTGGGTGAATTTTATGTTTTTTTTTTTTTGCAATTTTCCCTGACACCATCACAATACTAACATTGGTGTCATAATTGTGACGTTGTCATGATTAGGTATAATAATTGCAATGTTGGTACAATTATAAACAAAATAAAAAATTAAATATGAAATTTATCATTCCCCATTTGTTTTGATCAACTATGGAGAGTTGCATGTGAAATAGGTTGGAAAGCTACAAATAGGGGTAAAGAGCTCTAAACATTGGTGGATATTGGTGGAGATCTAGGATTCTATTACCATACCCTTGTGATCATTGCATTTCATTGACATGACCTTTTGATCTCTACATTTTGTTTATATTCCCTTGTGACATTTGTGGCCTTGCTTTGTGATTTTATTGTCATGCCATGCCCTTGTGGCCTCTATGCCCTTTCTCTATGATTTTATTCAAGGGGATAAGAGGTACCTATGTCAACATTCTTTTCTTTTCCTTCTAAATGTGTATCTCTTTATATATGCAAATAGATCTTTTTAAAGGTGCTTATTAAATCTTTGCATAATAGAAAATTTGATCCAACTACATAATATTCTAGAATCCAAATAATAAAACAATAAAAATCACTCAACCCATACTAAGTGACTTACCTCAAGATCTTGCACAAAAATAATGAAGACTAGGAAAAATGGGTAGAGTTCACAAGAAATTTTACAAAAACATATCATAGAAGATGTTTTTAGAAAGAAACCAGCCATAACCCAATTAAATTGGTCTACACTACTACATTTGGGCCTGAATTATGATGGAAGACCATTGCAATTGTGATCTACACCCATCACCCAAGGGAAAATAGCATGAATTTGCTCTCATCAGATGGGCATCAAAATTTTTTTGTCAAAAATTGTGATGGCAAAGGCATCAATTGTAATTGTGACATATAAAAGTGTCATAACTTAGAATAAGAAAGGACAAGAGTTCATCTTCTTTCTATCCCAATTGTGATAATAGTCTATTGCAATTATGATAGTCTAAGCTTTTAATCTATTATTGGACCAACGGTTAGCCATCAGAGCTACTCATCCCAATTATGACAATTTTTTGAAAGTTTTTCTATGAAAGTGATAATTATTCATCAAAATAGTTCATCCCAATTATGATAGGTATGTGATAGCAATGCTATAAGTGTGACTACTATCCATCAGAACAAGCCATCATAATTACGACACCTTGTTGAATTATTAAAAAAAAATTGGTGGTAAACATTGAATATGTATTCCCAAATTCCCCACGAGGACATTACAAAGAGGCTCAAAGTTATCTATAATTCTCTAGGGAATCAAAAGAAGGTGATGTTCTTGGATGCAACATGTTTCTTTATTGGAGAAAGAGGAATTACGACCATTGTAGCATGGAACATTGAGTTTTATGGAACACTTGGGAAACTCTTTTCAACAGATGTCTTGTTGAGATGGATGAAGATGTTAGGATAAGAATGCATGATTGCTTCAAGGACATGGGGAGGGACAATGTATATGGATAGCCACCATACTACCTTCGGTCTCCAAAGAAAGTTATCAAGGTGAAGTTGGATGAATTGCCATATTATTTTAAGGAGCTAACATTCATAGAGTATATTAGTTTATAAGGGTTTCATAATCTAATACATGGGACAGAGATTTGATACATTTTACAAATATTTGTAAATGGCTATTTGTAATGATTTGTCATACAAGTGCCAATTGATATCCTTGTATCTATTATAGTTGTGGCATTTTTGTGTTTTTTCTTTATCAAATCAATCTATTTTGGTTATCATTCACATATAATTTTATATAGGGTTCTATTCTAAAAACTTTAAAGCTATTTGAATTATAGTAGCATATTAAACTATGGCATCCTTCTGCATTGTCTGACACCAATAGATTCACATAGTTAGTTGTCATGCAATCATAGGTTATTATTGAGCTTCACTTGGTTTCAATAATAGTTGAATATCCTCCACTAATCAAGGCCAACCACATGAAGGTGGAAGATCATTTGGCCTGACCCCCAACATCTAAATTCCTCATTAACATCTAAAATCTTTAAGAAATGATCAATCTTTAAAGTTAAAAAAAGGTTCCAGACCTGCAAAGTGACGTCATTTTCCCATCTTTTGGTGCATGTCATTTCTCCATTGCATCCAAAATAAGATTCTTCCACTATGGAATCCTTCTACATTGCCTGAAACCAATAGATATACACAATTAGTTGTCATGCAACCATAGGTTAATGATGAGTTCACTTGATTTCAAGAATAGTTTAATATTCTCTACTAATCATGGCCAATGACATGAAGGTGGAATCTCATTTTGCCCCACCCTCCCCCCCACCAACATCTAATTTCCTTGTTAAAATCTAAAATATTTGATAAATAATCAATATTTAAAGTACAAAAAAGGTTCTAGACCTTAAAGGGTGACATCATCTTCCCATGTTCTAGTGCATGTCATTTTTCTATCACATCCAAAAAAGAATCTTCCACCCTGAATTGAGAATACACGTGTAGTTGTCTTCTATATGCATGGGAAATAGGCACAATTAAAAAAATTCAAGATGATTACATTTATTTACTAGTTATATTAAGTTTTTAAAATTATAGACCATTATGAACATTAGAACTCTAGGTGCCAGGGCCAAGAGAATGTCCTCGGCAAGCTAGCACATAGAAAGTCTTGATTTTCTTGCATATTGAAGAAATTACCCTTTCTTATAAGAGTCAAAGTTAAAAAATTTGTGATGGTCTATAACTTAAAATACCTAATTAAATACCTCTAATAAAAAATGAAAACTTGTTGTGTTTTTCAGCTACACCTGATGTCATATGCATGTGAATTGAGATTGCATATTGAACTATGGCCTCCTTCTACATTACCTGAGACCAAGAGATTCACATAATCAATTTTCATGCAATCATATAAGATTAATGTTGAGGTTCACTTGGTTTTGAGAATAGTTTAATATTCTCTACTAATAAGGGCCAACTACATGAAGGTGGAAGCTCATTTGAACTCCAACCCCCTGCCCCGCCCCACACACACACACACACAACATCTAAATTTCTAAAATATTTAAGAAATGATCAATATTTAAAGTACCTACAATGTCCTCATAGCCTCCTACTACTCTTATAGGAAGTCCATCTTCATTTCTCACAAGAAATTCATCACAATTTTTCAGTGATTCTTGTACATCTAACACAAGTACATCTACAAATATCCTTATCACCACCTACATAAGATGAATCCAATATTAAAAAATTGCCCCTAAGAAATAATAGTTCAAGTGAAATAAATGCATAAAAATGAGAGAGAAAAAGTGGAATATACTTACCAATAGGAAGTCCATCTTCATTTCTCACAAGAAATTCATCACATTTTTTTAGTGATTCACATACATCTAACACAGGTACATCTACAAATATCCTTATCACCACCTACATAAGATGAAT